>RQOL01000718.1:4704238-4945138 GCA_013076295.1 Sanderia malayensis
ATTAGTACATTGACAGCTTCGGTTAAGCACTTCAGTATTTGATCACTGAGAATCATACAGGAAAAAAGGAAGAATTGATAATCAATAAAATGCCCATATGATAGTTACAGGATAATAGGACAACATGATAGTTGTGCAGCCATAATGGTCAATAGCCCTTGTGGATTACATGGAACAGGATATTTGAAATGCAAAATAAGTGAAAATTATCTTTCCACTGGTCTATGAATACTTCATCCATCATCAATATTCAAGATAAAAATAGTTTCATAGGAATGTCAATATATTTTGCTTGCGACACATGAAGGCAATGAACAGTAAGGAATCCATAAATTGGTAAATACTTCAAGAATCATTTTGAATCCAAGCTAGCAATCGCAGGCACATGTAGTGAAGGTATCAAACATTTATTTTGTTAGCAAGTAAACTATAAAGGTATAAAATAACTAATCTAAATTCTGGATGTCATTGCAATCAGTGAAGTTAGCATTGCGTAACCCAAATTAAGCTGGTTTAACAACTTGATGAAATTTAATCGGGAATGGGTTAAAAATAAGATCTCTATTACCTGTAACATACATTGAAAATGTCCCCTGTAAATTTGGAAGTAGTTTACCAACTTTACGTTGTCCTCTTTGATGATCATTTTGTGATGCCAAGCCAAGCTGTTTCCAAATTCTTATTTCAAAAGTTAGCGGTGGCCATTGATGGAAAAGAGGACAAAATTTTTTCAAAGCAACATAACGACCTCGTTTCAATGGGGGATAAAGTATTATTATTGGTAAAGAAGAACTGCAGAAATGCATCTCATTAAGAACGGACATTGATGAAACTCAGTAAATTTGAACAGAGAGTACATTAATTCTACATATTTTGGTATATAATATATTTCTTAATGCATAAACGGTAATAAAGTAAGTGTCAAATAAATATCATTGACAATTGCTTCAATTATGTGCTACACACAACTATAAAAACTTTTGGCATACAATGTCATAAAGGAAAACATGAGCTTTAACAAGCATGAATAAAAATGCAGACAAACTTCTAATGTCCATTTGACGTTCATGTTTTATATATCGATAGTGAACATCAATGAGAGATAATTGGTTTCATCTGTAAATCGTATTGATGTCTTCATTCATCATGTGGAGTGTTCGGCGATGTTGACAGCTTTATTCAATATAAAACTCACACACGCGTGGCACAGAGCAACAATACCGATGTCTGTTCTCTCGATGCTTCCGTGCGTTCTCACCATTAAGTTTGGTCATAGTAAAAGAAAAAGATTGCTGGTTACATTAGTTTAAAGCTCGAACACCAACTTCAAGGGGTAACCTTTGTTCGAGGTTTCCTTTTTCATGAAAACTGCATTTTAAATTTGGGATATTACTAAATAAGGGCTCAGCTATATTGTTATAATAAATAAGGACATAAGATGAGGGTAATCCAATGTTAATTCTTGTCAAAACAACTATGGTTAATGGAGAGATTGCAGTTTTCACAGAGAAAAGGAAAACCATACTCCCATAGGCAATATCGGAGAGCATGGGAAAGCATATCTCCTCTGATACGGGTGCTACTGAGGACCCAGATCGTGTTGTTGCTGTTGGCGAACACCACCGGACACTGGAGTGTTGTGAAAGTGTCCAGATCATTCTTGGCGGATCTTATTGACTGGAGTGGCCTGGCAAACCAGCAATGTTCAAAGCTTTTCATGGCTTTGCTTTCTAAGTGCTGTGCTGATAGCACAACAGGGAACATCACACTGTAGTGCAATGCCGATCCGCTGGAACCACAATGTGAGCCCCGTATTTTGTGTATGTGCATTTTGGTAGACTGAAACCCTCTGTGAGCAACACAATTTATGCTCAAAAGTTTGTGAAGACCTTTACAGGACCTTTACTTTACATTTTTGTCTTCCTGTGTGTTCCCTCTGGGAGGAAATCTTTGAGCCCGTCAAATGATGTTGCTCTTGACATGGCCACATATAACTGACCATGTGTGAACACGGGCTCAGGTAAATACAAACCAACATACCTCAGAGATTGTCCCTGTGCCTTGTTGATAGTATGGCAGTATGCTAGTCTGACTGGAAATTGCCGTCGTTTGATGTTGAACGGCATCTCAGTGTCTTGTGTTGAAATTGTTATTCTGGGAATCATGACCTGCTGGCCTCTGTGTTCCTTCATGATGATCTCTGCTGTGATCACGCTACGTCGGAGATGGCGTACAATGAGTCTTGTGCCGTTGCAAAGACCTTTCTTTGGATTTAGATTCCTCAGAAGAATGATTGTTGCACCAACCTTAAATAAGGAATGTTCGAGATTACGATGCGTATCATGGAAGGACCGTTATTAATATCTAAAATCAGTGTAGAATTAATGTATAATTAGTACATATAGAAAAATTGTACCTTGAGTCTAAGTCGATGTAATGGCATTCCGTTAGGAGTTAGATTGTTGAGAAACTGAATTGGATATGCCGCTTCCTCATGTGGATCCTCTGTTATCACACTATCTGTGCTGTAGTATGTTCTGTCAGGAGTTTCTAGTCTTTCCGGAATAGTGTCATTGATTTGATGTGAGAAATCATTCTTTGGGGTAAGACAACAACATTCTGACATGGTTACAGGATCCAGCATGAGACGCGACTGTGGTGTATTTGTGGTGTAAGTTGAGCATTTCCTCTTGCGAAGATGTGCATATTTGATGTGGCAAAGTGATATTGTCAAGTGCATCATGTGGCTCTTGTTTGTTACAGAGTCTTAGGATGAGAATTCCCTGTAAGATTCATCTTGAACAGCTCTCATGTTTGTGTGCAGGCCATGTTGCTGAACAGGTAAGACCTGTCTGAAATTGCCACCAAGTAACCTGAATTTGCCACCAAATAGCTTGACAACTCGTGTGATATCCCGAAGCAGTCTGTCAACTGCTTGTAATGCCAATGCTGATATCATTGAAGCTTTATCCCATATGAACAGGGTTGTTTCATGCAACACTTGTGCTCTTCTGCTCTGTCTCTTGACATTGCATGTTGATTCCAGCTTCAATGGTATTGGAATTTGGAATTGTGAATGTGATGTTCTGCCATTAATAAGCAGTGTTGTTGCAATTCCTGACCAAGCTGTGCACTGAACTTTGTGCCCAGATGCATGAAGGTTACAAACCAACGTGTTGTAGAGAAATGTTTTTCCTGTGCCAGCTGGTCCGTCCAGAAGGTGTCAGTTTTGTTCTGATTGCGCCTCAATTGCCTGAATAATGGCTGTGTATACCACTTGTTGTTCTGGATTCAATGCAGCGTGCATTTCTTCTCCTTGCTCTCTTTCATGTTCAACATCCATATGATCTTCCTCTGAAAACATAAACAATAGTTAATTTGGTAGAAATAGAATTATATATTGGCTAAAGTATTACAGTGAATATCATCATGTTAAGTTGTAAACCACCTTGTTCTGGAATGACAAAGTCGGCCGTTAGCTGAGGAAGGTGATCGTAATTCGTGATGGACAAACCATGAACCTTCAAATTGTTGTCAATATCATGTAGACATTGATACATGTGTCTGTCTTGGAAGGTTATGTCTGGATTGTTGAGTTGATCACGTCTGACAAAGTCTTAACTCCTTGCTTCTTTGAAGGCGTTGAAGAGTGTTCTGATGTCTGATGGCGTTTGAAAGAGTAGCAATGATGCAAACAACTGTCTGAGTTGTGAAGGCATATTGAAGATACAGTTCATCAAGACAACGTGTGACTTCGGCATCATATTCTAATAGCCCTAGAGCTAATGCTGCATCTTTAAAGGAATCACATAGATTACCTTCTACTGTACGAAGGTCTTCAAATGAAGTAGCTCTCATGTATGCAATGGCAAGAGTCTGAGTGCAAGCTTTTGCTCGCAAGGTCTCGGCTGCACTTGAGTTACTCTACCGATGATTGGCATTGTTCTTCGTTGTCTGGGTGTCCATGTTTTGAACGCTCCTGGAAGACATAGTGCTCTGGTATCTCATGATAGAGGTATTGACGTGCAGCTGGATCTTGCTGGTTGAGTTCAAACCATGCTGTGAGTGTTGTTCTATCACCAATGTTGTTGAGTCTTTGTTCGTCATCATTGTCATGAAAGATGACTTGTTGCTCAAATGGTATATGAACAAAAGCTGTTTGACTGTGTGGCTTTTGTCGTGCAAGGGGAACTGCAGAAGCCGATAGACAGCTTCATGTGGTCCAATATATCTTGCATTGATGTACTGGCGCACCTCATCGTGTTCAATGTCTTGAGGTACTTGCTGTTGATTTTCCTCAAGAATTTCAACATGTGCCATATCATGTCCTTTGTGGATATATTTGAAATGTACTTGACACTTTTACAGTACTGCATATTTCCACGTTGATATGACACTGATATTTGATGAGTAGGTGTCTGTTGTGTGGCACTACCCAAATATCATCCAGAATGCGATCATTTAGATAGACTAGGTGAAGACAGCGTCGTCTGTAGAGAGGATAGCCGTTGACATTGGTTTGAGTGTCAGCAACGTGTTCTTTTGGAAACCGCTTTTTGCATTTGTTGTTTTCCATGCACACGCACTGAGGATTTAAATTTCCACAGGGTCCATGTGTCATGTGCTTTAAGACCAACTTGTGGTATTTTGCATCCTGTGGGTCTGGAATCTCTGCTGATATCAGTTGATCCACCTGACAATGAATATAATAATTAACAATTGTATAATAGAAATGTAGTACAGAACAGTTGTACTGTGCATTGGATATAAATTTAGCAATGAGAGAAAGAATTCTTGGTACATGTCAACAATACCTGTTGTGTGTTCTGGGTTTACCAGCTTGCGAAAGAAACAGGATCATGTGTGCGTGTGGTAGTCCTCTCTTCTGAAATTCTATGACATACACATGTGCAGTGAAATGTCCAACAATGTTGTGTAGTATGTCTTCGAGTAGTTCTTTGAGTTTGAGTTGAAATACTTGAGTGACAATGTCTGGTCGATCATTGCCCGCCTGATATGGATGAATGTTTTCTTCTATCTCCTTCCATTTAGGATTGGCAGTCATTGTCAGGAAGATGTCTGGCTTGCCATACTTCCTTACGATTGTCATTGCATCTTGAAAATGTTGATACATGTTTCTTGGCTGCCTGGAAAGGATGACGGTAGAATGATAACACGGCCAACATCGATATGTTTGGCTGATTTGGATTGTTAGCCCTGGCCATCTGGTTTTCGATTTCAGCTCTCCTGTGGAGATGATCCATCAGGCCTCGATACGTGTCAACACGAAGCTGACGTTGATTTTTCATAATCCAGTGCAGTTTATTGCCTTCTATTTTCGTATATGCCTCTACCAGATACTGTTGAAATAGAAGTGATGCAATGTGGATGGCTGAGAATGCATCCCTGACCTGGATTCTGTACGAATAGTATTCAGCGAGGGTTAGTCTGGTGCGTCGGATACAATTCATGTTTTGCTGACCCCTTACATTTGCAGTTGGCAATCGTTGCAGGTCCAAACTGTAACCCATGTCACCGTGAAAGAATATCAATGGATACGTGAGAGGATCGGCAATTGGACTGGTTGCGTAAATCTTCATGAGATCTCCGTGTCTTGTTTGAACTCGCAGTTCTCTGTCGTCAGGATTTGGTGCACCTCCATTCTGTACTGTGTATATAGCTGCAATTTCTCTGGCAGTAGGATTATCGTATCTGCGATCTTGTTGTGGGCGACCTGTGACGATCATTTTGAATGTTGGAACAGGCTGATCGTTTGCAATAGCTTGCTGCCGCTGTTCCTCCAATATTTCACCCATGCTTCGAAAATGTTGTGCAAATCGATTGACTGCCATTAATTCATTCTGGAGAAGTGCAACAATGTCCAAATCAAGACGCTGTTCTCCTGCAGTGTTTTGCCGTTCCTGCAATGCTTGTTGCTATCCATGATGTATAGTTCCGCATATTTTCTGGATCTGTCTGTTTCTGTTACACCTGTTAATGATGCAAAGCATAAGTTAGGGAAATAGAAATACAACTGTAGCCAGCACAAACGAATAATAAGTTATATTGATAATGACTGGAATCATATTGTATCAATTACCTGTCATGTGATATGCCTTTCCGTGAATTGTGATAACTGGTGGTCCAGCTCTAGCATGACGTATGATATTAGCCTTCCATGATGCCATGGCCCATAATGAGTTGTATTGGCGGAAGTGCTTTAAGAAATATTTTGATTGGGCAGTATCACCAGTGTATAAATGCATGACTCAGGCTGGAGGTGGTTCAACTTGATCCAGAGCAATTAAACCTCCCATGCAACATTTGTTGTATTGTTTTTTTGTGTTTTGTTCTTCTTTGAAGTACTTTGCACCACAATGAATGCATGTTCTGTTCATTTTGTTCAAGTGGTGTGGTAAAGGGGAGAAGGGGATGATGTTTTCAGCTTCATTGTTCTCGGGACAGGGTTGTCCACTTGCATTTGTAGATCTTCAACGGGTTCTGGTATCTGATTTTCATCGGGTACTGGAACTGCGTCGTGCATCTCGATGTCTACAGGTTGTCCTGCTGCTGGAAGCCCTTGGTTCTGAATGGGAAGCTCTGGTTCCATGTCCATCTCCATTGGTTGTATCTGTGGAAGGGGATACTGTGCTGGAAATGGCTGATATTCAGGGGCTTCTAGCTGACGGTTTTCGAGCTGGAATTGTTGAAGTTGGTGGAGTGCTGCAAGTGGGTTATCAGCATTTCCTGTCTGTTGAGGTTGAAGCTGTTGATTGATCTCTCTGCAATACTGCATATTCTCCCGGATTGATTTCTGCGTCTGTCACCGGTTATACTTCTCCTGGTCTTGCGCGGCATAATGCAAGTTGTGATATGAAAAAGAAGTATAAAGTACAATTATGCAACACTATTGTGAATGTTATTGCTTGTAGACAATGGCCTTGATAGCAACAACAATGAAAATAATTATAGCCTCGTGTAAAGCTGCAACACAAAGAAGTAATAACTATATATTTCAAGGGTATGGTAGTGTTAAGTATAATGTTGTAAGTAAATCATTTTCATAAAAGTAATGCTATGTAATATAATGTACATTTTCTGAAAACCCTTACGTTAAACTGTGCTCGTTTTTGTTATGTAAACAGTCACTAAAATGGAAGAGAGTAAATTGAAATTACTCTCGACATAAATAAAGGAACCATAAAAAGAGACTCAGAAAACATGTACGTAATGAAAATTAACTTGTTGAATACAGTGCAGTTGTTAGGAAATCAACAAATTTGTTTACAAAGTCAATTTGTTAAAAGGGCCCCATAAAAGTTTGTTCATATATTTCAGATAAATAAAACAAAACTGATGTTTTTATCTGTGGTAAAGAGTAACTCGTTGTACATGGGTTACATTTATAAACCATCAAAGAAGGAGAATATCATTTCGTAATTGAAAGAAGTTTGTGAAAGAGAGATGTCCGTTATTTGAAAATCGACCAAAATGGGTCTCTTTTATAAAGGAAACAAAAAATTAAAGAGCTGAATAGAATATTGTCGGAAGGAAGAACTACAAAAAATAAATTAATTTCTTACCGAGCCTTGTGTCTTTGAAAACTATGGTAAGGAACAGAGAAGAAATTAGAACAGTTATAAACTTGAAATGTCATATAAAAATATGATGCCTGAACAACACGTAATCTGCTCTTGCCATGAAAAGCATGAAAATAAAAGCAAAATTATTGACATTATTAAGCGAAATAGCGATAAAGAAGCTTCTTAGCTTATAATGATAGCTTGTTAGAAAAAGCAATGTTCATAATACTTACTCAGCGATAAATAATTGCATATATTATTAATTATATCCTATCGATAATTTGGACAACTAAGATTAAATTAGGCAAAATCTAATTGTGTGCAATAATTAGAGGCGGGATTTCTATTGTATTATACGGCACCCACAATTGGTTTATATACGTCACGTGTTTAAAAAAGCGGGAAACTTGCTAGTGAAAAGGGAATTCCCCTTCGTCCTTCAGAGTGGCTAAAAAGGTATGTGATGCATGTGCAATTGAATGACATCATTATATCATGGCAATGGCATGCCAAAGTGTAGTTTGAAGAGGAAGAAACGCATGGTGAGAATACAACTGCATCTTCTTAAATTATTTCCATCTGAAGAGTATGTATAAAGTATTTTGACTCACTGTTCAAAATGTGTTAACTCCAGTCTCATGTTTTGAGTTTAGAATGCAAAAATGGCTTAAAAGAATCATTTCATACTGGGAATAAATGGTCACTGTTGCCATTATTACTGTGCCAACATTACATTCATGAATGTGAATACGATATAGAGGGCAAGTTTATCAGTGAAGGTTTTTTAATGAAATCATGCAGACATATCTACCTTTTAAGACATTATGAAAAAATAAAGAATATGATTACAACATATAGAAATATGGGAACATATAATCTTGAACTTTGTGAACATACAAAATAGGAACATTTTTGGAACATATAATTGGAACAATAAACAATAATTAAAAAATGATGACTTTGACCATGCATGATAGAATGAATTATTTAAAATTTGTGAATGTTTTGTGTCGGAAATATGTGACTTGTAGATGTATGCACCAAAGAATTCACTTGAGTAGGAGACTGTATATTTGATTCTGTATTCAACTTATCCTCGCTACTGTCACAGATTTAGTTGATTTACTTGCACTTGATGTGCAGGACTACTCTTACAATGTTTTGACTGCCAACTTATACAAAATCGTGTTACATAATTAGAAGCATTGTTCCACTCTCGATAACGTCATGTTCCAGCTGTTCCGTGATGCCCCCTAAACTATTTTCTACTGTAACAACAAGCAAAGTACGTAAGTAATACCATAGCAACAATTAAACATGGTAAAAAGTGAACCAAAACAATATCTCCAATCGCAATGCTAGTCGTCTTACCTCCCGCTGATCTTGTGATATTATATTCCGTAGACTCGACAAGTATTCCTTCTTCACTCTTTTCCAATGGCGCCCTTCACACGTTTGTAGGTACTTCAGCCTCTTCCTAGCTGGAGTCTTCTCCTTGTCACTGAATACTTTGTCTTCTTTGATCGGCTTGAATCTTCTTCCATGCATCAAATGATTTGGAGTCAAACTGAATTCTATGTCTAACATCGTTTCTTGCAGTTCACTGAACGTCATGTGCGCCTGTCCCAACAATTTCTTCAGGGTGTTTTTGACTAGTCCAACCATCCTTTCGAATAATCTTCCCCACCAGCTTGCTCGTGCCAAGTTGAATTTCCATGTAATCTTCTGTTCATTGAGGATCTTCCCAACACTTGCGTCTTTGTGGATTTTCTCTAGCCATTTCACTGTAGCCTTGAACGTTTTGGCATTGTCGCTAACCATCATAGTAGGCGTTCCTCTTCTTGCTGCTAAAGACTTTAGGCTTGATCTGAATGTCTTTGCAGTCATGTCTCTGACCAACTCCAAATGAACTGCTTGTGTTGTTTCCCAGGTGAATAGCGTCAGGTAGACCTTCTTCAGCTTCTTTCCGTCTCGCACATAGAATGGTCCGGCAAAGTCCACTCCCGTCGTCTGGAATGCGTGTCCCGGTCTTGTTCTGAGTTCTGGAAGGTTGACAGTCTTTTGCTCGTTAAATGATTTCGCATACGATCTCTTGCATCTCTGACACAATTTGATCAGCATCTTCACTGTCTGACGTCCCTTAGGCAACCAATATCTGCTTCTCAATTCGGCCAGTGTACTTGCCACCCCCATATGCATTACTCTCTTGTGGGCATCATTGATTAGAAGCTTCGCCAGTTGATGCTGTTTCGGAAGGTATACCGGCTGTTCATCTTCTTGCAGTCTTGATGCACACAATTTATAATCAAACTAGCTCAGATCTAGTAGAGATTGAAAAGTTGTCTCCGAGAAGTACAAATTTGTGACATTCAATGCAGCTGAAAGTTGATACATTCAGGACGGAAGTTGGCAGGAATAGATTTAGATACAGAAGATCTGTGTTATGGAACGCTTTACCATACGAACTCAAAGAAAGAAAAGATAAAAACGCTTTCAAGAACAAACTGAAAAATCATAACAAGTTCATAAATGATTTTAAATATGCAAAAGGTAACATTACAAACTTTAATAAAAAGGATGACTATTTTTACTTTTAAGTTATTGCTCAGAATTTATTACTTAGGGTTATTAGGTTTTTATTGGGGTTTTTACTTCTATTTATTTAGTAATTTTTAGTATGTATTAGGCTTTTAGTATTAGATTTAATTTGCAGGTCCACATCAGCTCCCTTGAGCTGCCGACCATTCAACCTGCATAACAAATAAAAATTGTATGTATGTATGTATGAAAGTTGAAGCGTCTGTGACATCTGAAAATCTGGCTCTTGTCCGTTTTCAGTCCCAGTCTTCTGCACCTCGCTTGGTGGATACAACTGTTGGCACTCCTTCATCCAAACGTTTTCTGCAGCTTCGATCTCTTCCGCTTCCAATACTTTGCTAGATTTTCTCGACGCTCTTCTTGCGTTCTTGATGAATCGTAAGACCCATGCTGTCACCCTGAAGAGCTTTGTTGCATTGTTGCATCTGTTGACATTGATGCAACTGCCAATCGAATTGATTTCTGTCGTCATTGTGATGGCGGTCTTTTGCTGCTTCTCCTCTTCTTCAGCTAGACTTAAGAAATGTATTGGTTGTTCTTGCTGCTTCGTCAGCCACTCTGGACCTCTCCACCAGTTTAGACTTTCTTGAAGCTTCTCCTGCGTTGTTCCTCTTGTCCCCAAATCTGCTGGTTTGATCTCTGTAGAACAGTACTTCCACGTGATATTTGCTTCGAGTATTTGATTGATTCGTGTTCGCACAAACTGCTTGTATTCGCCTCTATTCTGCAACCAGCAAAGTACGGTTTGGCTGTCTAGCCATTCATACCTTGCTGTGATTTCCTGTGTAAGTGCTGGTTTGACATTTTCTATCATCTTCATCAGAAGTTGTGCTCCAATCAGCTCTAGTCTGGTACTGTCATTTTCAGTTTTGCCACTCTAGATTTCGTTGTGAGTTGCCTTGCATAAACCCCATTTTGTGGAGTTATGACCAAGCGGGTAACTGCGAAGCATGCTTTCACACTGCTGTCTGCGAAGCAATGCATCTCAATTTGAATGGTTTCTTCCTTTGGATAGGCCACCATGCTTCGACTGAAAACGATTTGCGGATATTCCTTTATCATCTTCAACCACTTTTGCCATCTTTTAAGCAATTCCTCCGAAATCGTGTCATCCCATCCCTTGCTTTGCATGCAGACGTCGTGGCAGATAACCCTCCGATGATACTGACTGGGCTTACCACTCCAAGAGGATCGTAGATTGCTGCTATCGTTCGTAGAATACCACGTTGTGTGGGCTTATGCTTCAAGATGCTGATTTTCGTAAAGTCGATTGCCATCTCATCCATTTCCAGATTCCATCTCACAGCCAACACCTTTGTTGCTTCTCCCTTTTCGTTTTTGACTGCTGCCTGACTTCCCACTGCATCTCTTGACTCTAACTTGATCTTCCCTCGAAGGAATCGCAACATATCTCTGTCTTCAGGACTGACTCCGATTTGCAAGAAGGCTTTCTCAATGTCACAGAGGAGAGCGACTGGGTACATCCGGAATCGTATCAGAATGTCGTACATCATTGGCTGTAGAGGTGGTCCAATATGCAGACAATCATTCAGTGATTTGCTGTACTTGTATTCTTTGGAACTGGCATCAAACACCACTCTGAGCTTCGTTGTTTCTGCGTCTTTTGAATGATGTGATTACTGGATGATGCGGTAAATGATGGACTCTTCTTCCATCTGGTTGTTCTGGAACTGCCTCGACTGTGCCATCTTGAATTTGCTGCTTTATGAAGTTGTCGTATTCCTCTAGAATTTCTGGTGACTTTCTGAGTTTCTTTATCTGGCTGAATAATCTTGGTTCACAGAGCTTTCGGTTTTCTGGCAGAAAATACCGACCCTTCTTCCATGGCAACTTGACTGAGTAGCTCCCGTCTGGTCTTCTGGTGATGTTGTCTTTGAACTCCTCTTACACATCTCCATTGCTATCTCTGATTCCTAAGACGTTCACGTCATAAAGTTTCTTGAAATCTTCTTTGATGTTTGTTGGCTGCTCGATTGCTGTGTTTACAGCTGTCCATTCTCTCTGGGCTTCGGAATTCAATTCTTGGATTGATCCCATGAGCGTCCATCCTAGCGATGTTTCTTCTGCGATGGGTTCATTTTCGTTGCCTTTCACTATGCGTCCTGTTTTGATCTGAGCGAAGTCCCTCACTCCCAGTATTGCATGTATTTGCAGATCGTTTTCTCTTGAGACATCTGAGAACCAAATACCATTGAGATGTGTGTATTTCTTTCTCTGGATTTCTGGGTGGATGTTCGGTACTGAGCTCAGCATAAAAGAATCCAACTCTGCAAACTCTGTCACGAATTTTCCATTTGCTGCACCTTCGCCCTGGACTTCAAGCTTGTAAACTGGACAGCATACCTCTTTGTCCCCATTGACTGTTTAGACACACCACCCCCAAGGTGTGTCTGAACAGTTTCTCATCTCTGTGTTCCAATTTCTGACATTTTGGTGCCAGAAAGAGGATATTTGAGTTGGTTTTGTTAATTTTGGGAAAGTTGATTGTATCATGCATGGTCAAAAGCAGGACATGTGTAAAATAGTTGATATACTATTCATTAACTAATTTACACATGTCCTGCATTAGTTTTGCAGCCCTTTGGGTGGGCATGGCCACCATCATTGTTCTAGAGAATTCTTGGTCGGCCTTCTTCTTTTTCTCATTTTTAGCCTTTCTTTGGCCCTTGCCAATCCTGACAAAGGCCTCCTTCTGTGATCTGTGAATACACAATTATGTTATAGGCTGCTTTTTTGGTAAATGGATATTATGCGATATTTGGAAGATATTGAAAGAACAACTGAGCTTCAAATACATCTTTTGTGGGGAGCCTTCTCCCCTCCTTGTCATGCAAGAAGAATTTTTCTTTACTGCCCAATTCCTCGAATTGGGCAGCACATTCCCTTTTTAGACTAAAAATGTCTCCTCTGTACGTTATTTCTTAGGATACAAAAGCAAACAATGACAGAATTTCCCACAAAAACCATAACTGTTAAATATGAATTGATTATCGTGAATTGTGCAAAAAAACTGATGAAATATGAATTAATATATTAGCTATAATTACTTTTACTTTATCACCAAACCAGATGACAATTGTTTTTTCTGGCTCAGGCTTTTTTTGGCACTTGTAGCCATAAGAAAACATTTGAAAATGTGAAAAAAATCATGTTGTGAAAAAGAAAACATATTCACATGAAGCCGTACTGATACAAAATAATATAATATGATACAAAATCAGAAACCAACTGGCAAACTGCAAATACTGAAAATGAATAAGATAATTATGACTTAAATGGTGTGTGGTAAGTTATACATATGCTTGGTGAACACTGAACATGATAGTAATGGAGAATCTCATAATCTAATTAATATTGAAATGAAAGTACATACCGAAACTGTGAAAAAAATAAAAACAAAATGGGGCAACTGCCAAACTGCAAAAACTGGAAAAAGAAGAAGATAATTGTGATTTAAATGGTAAGTAGTAAGTTATACATATGCTTAGTGAACAATGAACATGATAGTAATGGAGAATCTCATAATCTAATTAACATTGAAATGAAAGTACATAAATATAATAATAATAATAATACGAATTTTTATACAGGATTAACACTTCAACGTTTCTGCTGTTATCAATGTGTGTCCTGATTGATCAAAAGAAAGTAAACGTAAAACAACTAAAACCCTATAAAAGTATTAATAAAAGTATGTATATTTTTTAAAGAATTTACAGCAGTTGTATTAACATAATATATTACATATTTAAGATAAGAAGGTTCAAGTAAAATGTTGCTTAAGATGCTGTTCGTATGCATTGAATGATTCAGTTTTGCGTATGTCAAGTGGCAGTTCGTTATAGGTTTTTGCTCCCATGAAACGAAATGATTTGCGTGCATATTCCGTTTTGATTTTTGGAAGCTTTACCAGACATTGATTGTTTTTGTTTGCATTTTGTGATCATTAATTTGAAAATACCCTTGAAAAGTATCGCAAATGTCCTTGTCAATACACTTGCGCACAAGCTTTTATGCATGGATTTTATTCACATTTGTAACAAACTAAGTTACTTCGCAAGTGTTCCAATTCCCTTGTATTGTTCTTAATGAGCGATCATGAAAGGATGCTAGTCGTTTATGTTGAGTATCAGTTAGCTTCAGTTGTAATGTTCCAGAGTATGTGAAAGTAGGCAGAATCAATGAGCAATAAATCGCCTTCGCAGCGGTCAAATCAAGATAATCTCACAGCTTTACCAGTAGCCTCAGCCTGCTTGATGCGCGTTTAAAACATTTCTCAAAATGGGAGTTTAGATTTAAGGAGCTGTCAATTTCAATGCCGAGATATTTATAATGGCTTGTATTCAATACCTTATCGCTTTGGTGCATGACACTGAGTGTCTCATTTTGCTTGGCGATTCTCTGTGATGTTCCAAAAAGAAGCGACTCAGTCTTTCCTTTCTTCAGATTTATTATCAGGGCATTTTGGTCTAGCCATTTGGCAATGGCGTCCATATCTTTGGTGAGCTTAGATGTCATGCCCTCCAAGATAGTTCGTTATCCCTTTGGCGAGCAGATAAACCTCAGACAAACACGCAAATGTTTATCCGCAATGATTATAATGGTAACTGAAAATAAAAATTCAAATTCCAAGGCTATAATTTAGATTAATAATAATAACAATGAAATACTATAAATAAATATCTATAAATATAGGAGAAAGTACAAGCTATCGATAACAACACAAAAACATGAATATTGAAAGAGCCTTATGATTACAACGCTCAACAGCGATCAGTTTAGTCTGTGATTAATTGATAAATTTCCTCAGCGTTATATAATAAAACAAAACAAATATTAGTTTAGAATAAAGATAAAGTCACTCACAAAAGCTGTGAATCCTGGAAGCTGCACATTAAGCAGTGTAAAACATTCCAAATCATAGCGTAATGAATAGTCATAAATGGCGGCGTAAAGGCAAACAAAAAACTGAAAACTCTAGGTTGGTGCAAAACTTGTGATGAAGTTATTTTGGGTAAATTCCCTTTGACCGAGAAGAAATCCCTTATTTAGCTTCAACACTGTTACATGACATTAGAATTTATAACCGCTACATCTCTATGTATGTTACTGTATCATCAGCATACTTCACAATCTTTGCTACTTCTATCACATCTGTTATGTCATTGAGAAATATGATAAAAAGTAGAGGACCCAGAATTGATCCTTGTGGTACTCCGGTTAGAATATCTTGCTTATTAGACAAACAACTGCCATAGCTAACAACCACCAATCGGTGAAAGAGAAAATCTGTGAACCATCCAAGTTCTTCATCACAGATTCCGTACTGAGGTAATTTCTGTAGCAGATTTGAGTGACTGATGGTATCAAATGCCTTGCTTAAGTCTATGAACGTTGCACCCACTAATTTCCCTTCATCTACATGTTGCCGAATTTCATGAAATAAGAGAGTTGCTGCTAACTCCGTCGACAACTTGGGCCTAAATCCAAATTGAAACTTTGATAATAACTTATTAACTTCGAGGAATCCCATGACTTGCCGATGCACCGCCTTTTCAATAATTTTGGACAGAACCGGAAGGATTGAAATCGGCCTGTAATTGTTGAAGCTAGAAAAAGAGCCAGATTTGTGTATTGGCACAATTTTTGCCAGTTTCCAGTCTACTGGAAAAGTCCCTGTCTGCAGGGAGAGATTAATGAGGTGGATCAGGGGTGCAGATATGTTACTTGCAGAATCCTTCAGCAAACCTGGGGGCAGATTGTCAATACCGGTTGACTTGGTATGTTTCATGGATTTCAGGTCTTGTTCTACCTCAAACTTTGATACGGGGCGGAATTTGAATTTAATTTCAGCTCTATTACGTACTGATCTAGGGGGTCTCCAAACAAAGTTACACAGCAGAATGGCCTTTTCACGTAAAGTCGTAACGATCGTTGTGAAAAAGTACAGAAACCATTGGCTATCTTAATAGCATCATTTGTTTGTTCACCTTGCAAATCAAAGGAGTGCATTGATGGCCCCGTACTTGCCTTGGTTGGATATATGGATTTAATTGTTTTCGGAAACTTATTTGGGCTCACACTGTTTTCCTTCAATAGGTTTTTATGATATGTCGATTTTGATTTTCTGATTGCGATGTTGATTTCATTTCTTTTTAGCTTATACTGAGAAATGTCCACTTCCGCCTTCGTTCTTCTCGATTTGCGGAGAAGTTTATCGTGGTCATTCATAGCCACGGGGCAGGCCTACCCCTGACATTTTTGCATATCTTTGGGGCATGGTGGTCAAAAATTTTATCAAAATATTTTTGATCAGGGACCAGGCCTCGTTAACATTTCTACAAATGTAAAAAGGAGACCAGTCAATGGCCTCTAGATCTTTATTCATATCCTGAGGGCGATTGTTTTTATAATCGCGACAGGTTATTTGCCTTGGCTGGAAACCTGAGTGATTTAGTATCCTTACACAGCCAACCATGTCGTGATCACCAATGCTGGTAGGAATGACTTCAGTTTGTATCATATTTGCGAGGTTATTTGTTAGGATGACGTCTATGAGAGTTTTTGATGATTCTGCTACTCTCGTGGGTTTTTCAACCATTTGTTTCAGACCAAAAACACCCAAAACAGCCTTGAATTCTTTGTTTTCCTGCTTTAAAAAATTTACATTCAAGTCTCCCAGTAGGATTGTCTATTGCGTGGTCTCCGAGGTTTTAGAAAGCATGCTATTCAAATGGATATTGAAATCTTTGCAAAGATATTTAGAGCTATCAGGAGGACGATACATAATTCCCACAAGGAAACTCTTTGAGTGTTTTGGCCTAATCTCAATCCAGATTGCTTCGATGTTATCATTTTCTAAATCGTATCGTCAATCCCAAATTATACCATCACCAATATACGCTGCAACTCCTCCAACTTTGCCACACTTCTTTGGACAGCTTATAAAAGAATAGCCAGGTATATTACAAGCAGCTTCTGCCAGCTCGTTTTTCGCTTCGAGATGCGTTTCACTTAGCATCAATATATCCATGCCAGGAAAACT
Source organism: Sanderia malayensis (assembly GCA_013076295.1). Lineage (NCBI taxonomy): Eukaryota > Metazoa > Cnidaria > Scyphozoa > Semaeostomeae > Pelagiidae > Sanderia > Sanderia malayensis. Next base: position 4,721,486 of record RQOL01000718.1, read on the forward strand.
TCGAAGCAGTTCAGAGAAATGTGCATGGTTTCCAAGGAGTCCCCTCGCATTTTGATGAAAAATTTTGATTCCTCTGTTGTTTACCAGGGAAATTAGTTCTCTTATATTTCTGGTGCTGTATCCAGGGCCTGTGGACATGGTTGTACATCGCCACACATCAATATCAAAATATTGAAGAAACTTTGCTTCATGGATCGCAAGGGAAATAAAGACTTTAAAGAAGAGCTCTCACCTGCCATAAGCTTGACCAAATGAATGTCTCACCAGATTTATCTTCAACAGCTTCTTTGACTGTCACAGAGAGTCCAATGGAGTCTGAGCCAACGAAAGCACACCTTTTCACGTACAGATTCAGCAAAATAATCAACAGAATGAGCGCAGCTTTCCGTACAGCCGCCATTACTGATTATGAATTTTGACATGTTGCTCTGATGGTTGCTCATCCCCGTTGTTTCCTATTCGCGTGTCCATACCGAAAATGTGAACAAAATAAAAACGAAATGGAGCAACTGCCAAACTGCAAAAACTGCAAAAAGAAGAAGATAATTGTGATTTAAATGGTAAGTAGTAAATTATATTATACACATATGGTTGGTGAAAGTTACATATCGAAATCTTTTTTTTTTTCAAGAAGAAAGGAAAGTTGAACGAAGATAAATATTGGAAAACTCTGGAAAAGGAATATCATAAGTGATGAAATACATGGAAATAGTTATGCATGTAATAAACAATTCGGGTATTATTTGTAATTGCCTTTACTAATATGTAAAAGTATAAAATATTAGTAATGAGTTACAAAAATTTACCCGTTTATTGTTGCTCTGCACTTGAGAAATAAATGACAAGAACTGACATTATTTTTGGCGCCCTGCGTCGTGAAGATAATTTTGAATATGAATACCATAGCAACAGAATGAAGATGGCCTCGTAGAAAAAAATACAGATAACTGAAATCGAGGCCTCCTGGAAATGTCACAGAATGTGTAAATGTTGTCAGTATGTGGGTGGAAACACCCTGGTAGTGTGATTAATTATGAGAAGAAATGACTACAGAAAAGGAAGACTTTTCAAGATAAGCATATATAATGTTGCACGCTTCACTGGTAGAATATAATCAGGTAAATAGTACATTTATGTTGTAAGATATAGATATACAGTTTTTGTTGCAACTATAAAAATTATAAGTTGAAGTCATCTCCTTCAACTTTTGTTATGTGTTCTTAATATTATATCATCGATACTGCATTTTCATCATTCTCTGTGTATTTATCAATGAAGGGTACTACAAAGTATTCAAACACATTAACAAATTGGAGCACATAGGATTGCCTACAAAAACTTAAAAAACTGCTTGAACATGCTATTCAATACAACATTAAAAATAAAAGTATAAATATAATACTACATCATACCCAAAAATACTATACATGACCATGCAATACTATACTGCATCATACTATATATTTATAAAATCATGCAATACTATCTTCTATGATGCTATATCTAATATAGATGTTGTATATTATCAAGAAACATTGACTGATGGGGCGCACTTTGTGCCCTGCATTCGCTAACGCTCATGCCACTTTCGACCCCACTTACAATGGGTTAGCTCGCTACGCTCGCCTGTGTATCTATTATGAAGAAATATTGACTGATAGGGCCCACTTTGTGGGCTGCATTCACTTACGCTCATGCCCCTTTGAACCCCACTTACAATGGGTTAGCTCGCTACGCTCGCCTGTGTATCTATTATCAAGAAACATTGACTGATATGGCGCACTTTGTGCGCTGCATTCGCATATGCTCATGCCCATACATACATACATACATACATGCCTACAAACATACATACATACCTAAATATGAACCTACTATAAAAACATACTATACATACTATACCTACTATAAAGACATACTATACAAACTATACCTACTATTAAAATATACTACACCTACTATACCTACTATACAAACATACAAACACTTGTGGAAAGTTGAAATGAGGAAAATCGTGCAAATAGCGCCTGCAAAATTCATAACTTTGACTTTGTTTTCATTGGGCCTAAGCGTGCCGAAGCAACGCCCACTACAAAAACCACAGCAATGTCAATTTTCAACTTCAAATACAAAAACAAAGCTAAATGGAGTTGGGGACGCGAAGTGGGAAGTTTTGCCAGCGTAAACCGTAGTTTTTTTGTGATAGCACAATTAGGAGAATAATTAATGGAATAATTCAAAAATTCGGGAGAAAATCGAAACACAAAATCCATTACCCTGGTTAAATTAATAAACTAAACACTCAGTGTGAATTTCATTGCCATATCCCCACATACCAAAAAGCCTTTGTGATCACACAGTACGCCGTTTCGGCCCATTGTTTTTGGGCGTTCGACCTATTGTTTCGGGTCGAATCTATTGTTTTTGGCAAGGCAAATGTATCATGACGTGACTCCGTAGAATATATATATTAGACTAGGGATCATCACTCGCTTCGCTCGTTCGCCCTAGCATGTCGAGTAAAAAAGGCTTAATCTGGTTGGCGTGCTTCGCACGCTGCATTCGCTCCCGCTCATGCCCAAACATACATACATACATACATACATACATACATACATACATACATACATACATACATACATACATACATACATACATACATACATACATACCTAAGTACTATACCTAAGTACTATGCGAACATACTATACCTACTATACAAACATACTATAACTACTCTACAAACATACTATACCTACTATATCCACTATAAAATCATACTATACCTACTATAAAAACATACTATACCAACATACTATACCTACTATAAAACATACTATACCTACCATACAAACATAGTATACCTACCATACAAACATACTATACCTACTATAAGATCATACTATATCTACATGCTATACCTACAAGCTATACAAACATACTATACCTACTGTAAAAACATGCTATACCTATATACTATACCTACATATTATACCTACATACCTACAATACATACCGCACAATACATACCGTACAATAAATACCCTACAATACATACTGTACAATACATACCCTACAATACATATCCTACAATACATACCCTACAATACACACCCTACAATACATACCCTACAATACATACCCTACAATACATACTACGACGTAACATTTGTAAAACATGTAAAGGTGGGAGGTCAAATCTCCTCCTTGGCGAGGGAGCGCTCCGCGCCCACCCTGCCGCTCTGAAAGCCCTTTCTGAATATTGACAATTTCAGTAAAACATTGGTAGAAAAAAAGTTGCCACAGGAAAATCAATCCACTCTCAAAAATTCCAACTCCATCCCCATCAAAATTTATATCAACACGTTGCTCAGGATACAGCGAATACGTTGCAAATAGTTTCATTTCTTAAATAAGTAATACTGAATTCTTAGAGACAATTTAGTGGAAGTGGTTTTAATGAATTTTCGGAGACATGCAAAAAGCAAAACCTTTCAACACACTTTGGCAAGTAAAAATAGTATTTAACGTGGCAAATAGTGATCCAGTTGAACTCAAAAAACACCAACATGAAGGTGATATGTTGGTGAACAATTATCGAAAGTGTTTGGGTAAAAAATAATCAATTGTGGCCGGCTAAAATTTAATTCTCGCAAATGCAAAAACAACCCATGTTGCCTGAAAAAATGCTCCTTCCTGAGTGAAAAGCAACTTTGTTGGAAATCGCAAAAAACAACAAAAAAACCAAAAATAAAAGAAAAAACAACACATTATTTTAGTTGTGTTATCAGACAACACTTGTCGAAAATTTAAATGGGGAAAAACGTGCAAATAGAGCCGGAAAAATTCAAAGCTTTGACCATGGCCTAAGCATTGTTAGCATGCCGAAGCAACAACGGCGGTCGCCTACTACAAAACCTACAACTATTTCTTTCAAAAAACAAAACAAAACTATCACCTGTGTTCTCTATTGTTTCCTGCAACTCTCCAAAGATAATTCAACTCGTGAAACACTTTGAAAGGCGTCCATCTCACTTTTTGTGTACAAAACAAAAACACACCTCTTCTCCAAAAGTACCTGCTGCCTGCCGAGGGCAAATTTGCATGATAACAAAAAACGTGTCACTGTTCACGTAAAGTTGCGAAAGGGTCAATCAAATTGCAGCAAAAGGCGAAACGGGTCACGTGAAGAGCGAATACTTTGTTCCAAAATGGAGTTGGGGACACTAATTTGGAAGTTTTGCCAGCGTAAACCGTTGTTTTTTCGTGATAGCACAATCAGGAGAACAATTAATAGAATAACTCAAAAATTCTTTAAAAATAGGCTTCCAAAAATAGATAACTTTTGCCTACTCCAGAAGCGGAGCCTTTCCATGCAAGTGCCAACCATGTGCGCCCCCATTCAAAAAAGCCTTATTTATCACCAATTCGCCTTTTCGTCCCATTGTTTTTGGCCGTTCGATCAATTGTTTCGGGCTCAAATCTATTGTTTTCGCTAGAGTTTCGCCACCATCACGTGACATCGCAGAATAGTAATATTAGATATCTAATGATGATCGCACTTAGTGTGAAACTTTGAGCAACACCTAAAAAAGTCTGGTTCCAGAATTATGATTTAAAAAGAATATCTAAATATTGATTTCAAAGTGATCATCAAATCAAAATCGTCTTCCTCCTTGAAGTTGAAAGAAGGACCAGCTTCGGTTCTGTGTGTTTCATACACACGCCCCTCCAAAAGGAGGTGTCTATTCGAAGGGGCGTTTAATAAGTGGGGAATTTTATTGACAAAAATTATAAAGTAGGGGGCTTTTATTAGAGGGGGTGATTAATCGAAGCATAAGGGTATGTTTGCGTGCCTGTCTTTGTAAATTTGTCACATCTGATGATGATTTCTGATTCTTTAAGTTTCTCATTCGGAATCTGGTTTTAATCTGTTCTATTCTGATTTGTTCTGAAGTTTATGAAGTTACTGCTTTGACTAAAATTGAAATAAAAAATAATCTAAATTAAATGAACCTATTACATTGAACAAAACGTCAACAATCGAGTGAAGTAGAAACTAACAAAATAAATCAAGATAAAATAGGATAAAACAATAAACTTACTTTGGTTTCCCAGTTGCCAGTTGGAGGTAGGTACATAGTTTATATTTTCGTAGCTTCTTTTGATTCGTATTTGAGTAGAAATAGAGATCTTTAAAGTCATGCGCTTGAAATCTGTGTGGTCGAAAGGTCGAAAACATGTTGAATCGAAGAGCGTTGGCCAAAAATGTGAAAGAACGCCCAACCTGACAACCGGAAACGGTGTCAGGTTACACAGTAAACATATTTAGCATACACAGCTAACATTCCGGCCCCATAAATGCGAATATAGAGCCTTTAAAATGTCCTTGGTAGAAATAAAACAAATGTGATTAAATATATAGTTATTAAAGTTCACTTAGCTGTTATCCTTGAAGTTATTGTTTTCTTCTTTTTCATCCAGTTCAGCACCTTCCAATAGAATGAGCTTGTCCATTGGACGCTCAAGTAAGGATGATCTCGTTTTCACTTTAATTGATCTGACATATCCATCGTGATCGCTCTTGTTCTATCACACGACCTAGTGACCATGAACTGCGAGGTGAATTGCCATCAACGACTAGCACAATGTCATTGACTCTGAGATTTCTGGTACCCTTTCTCCAATGCTGGCGTTGTTGCAATGTCAGCAAATACTCCTTCAGCCATCGACGCCAGAATACGTTAGCAAGGTATTGCACCTGGCGTCACCTCCGAGGAGCATAGTTATCATCTTTATCAAACATTCCAGGTGGAAATGTCCGTTCAGATCTGAGGAGATGTAGATGATTCGGTGTAAGTGCTTGCCAATCGTTAACAAAGTTAGTACCGTTGTCGGATCGGGTTTCTTTAGGGTAACTTCTTCTCACGATAAATCTTCTTAATGCACTTAGCAATGCTGATGTGTCTAGACTGTGTGCAGTTTCGATGTGTATAGCTCTGATAGACAAACAAGTGAAGATTGAGCTTCTTGCACGACGTACTTGAAATGGTTCGAAGCAATCCATGCCGACAAAGGAGAAGGGTGGCTTTGATGGAGTAACGCGATCTTTTGGAAGATGAGCCCTTTTCTGCTCTACAACTGGCGCTTGTCTCCTTCTATAGCTGAAACAGGTGTTTACAATTTGTCGCAAGGTTGATCTTGCCTTGATGATCCAATAGTGTTGTCGAGTCAGAGACAGTACATACTCAAGTCCGAAATGGCCTGAAATTTCATGATAGTAGCTTACTATAAGCCTGATGATTCTTTAGTAGAATAGTTTGGTGCTTTGCTTCATCATTTATTGGAGTACGTCCAAGGCGACGTTCAACTTGTAAATAACCATTATCAGACAGGAATAGATCTAATTTTTGCAATGAGCTGTTTCTCCCAACTAGCTTCTTTACTTTCTCGTTATCTTTCATAAGCGTTGACTTACTTGCTGATAGCGGATGAATCTCAGATGGAAAACTTTGTTGCTGTACATGCTTTAGAATTTCTCTTTCAGTGCTCTTTATTTTGTCGGATTGTATGCATTTGGGCTCTCCAAATACAGCAGGTTCTCCAAGCTTGCGTTTTTGAATAGCAGCTCTCAGGTTATTTCTATAGCGGATGATGCTGATACCGATTTATTGTCAGATCATAGTATCAAGTCTGGCAGCAACAACTGCAGCTGAGAGTTTAATCACAAGTGTTAATTTTGCCATGATGAAGCAGCAATGTGCTTCTGCCTTTTCGTTCATGATACCCAAGTAGGAGACTGCGCCGTAACCACTTTGCAATGCATCGGAAAAGTGGTGTAACTGTGCTGTAGCGATATTTCCAAATTCTTCAGGTTGGAGACAGCGATTGATGGTATAATTCTCCAACTCTGGTAAGTCATGCAACCAATTCTTCCATTGCAATAAATTGTTGATTGGTGTTTTGTCATCCCAGCTTAACTAAAAACCGAACGGATCATAGATAGAGCTGACAGTTGAGAGAATTCCTCTACGTGTGGGCTGTATTTGCTTAATTGCAATTGTGAAGCCAAACTGTCATTGGTGACATTCCAGCAAACTCCAAGTACTCGGTCTATAGTTGTGTCTTCGAAATCGAGATTCTTTAGGGTGGAGACCTTTCTGACTCAGGCACTGATTCTAATGGTTGGATAGAGTGAGACATCCACTTTGCTAAACGAAATCCACCTGGGTATAGTAGTTGTTGAAGCTCTCCTTGAAGTTTTACCGCATGCTGTTCTGATTCAACTGATTTTAGGCAATCGTCCATGTAAAAATTATTCTTTACTGTTTCCCCAGTAACTAGATCAAAGTCGTTTTTGTTATCTTCAGCAGTCTCTAGCAGGGCAAAGGAAGCGCAGCTAGAAGAGGAAGTTGCACCAAATAGATGAAATAGCATTTGATATTCTTTCGGTTTGGACTGTAGATTTTCATCTGGCCACCACAAGAACCGAAGGCAATTAGCGTCTTCAGCAGGAACTTTCACTTGCAAAAACATACCTTCCATATCTGCTATAATGACCATGGTTCCAATGGGAAATCTTGTTAGTATCCCAACTAAAGTGTTCTACTAAAGTCAAATGCGGCCCCTGTCAGAGCTGGCTATTCAAGGAGATATTTTGATATGTTGGAGCACAATCAAAAACAATGCGGATCTTTCCTGGCTTCTTAGGATTAAATACAGGGTGACGAGACAAGAACCACTTCGTGTTAATGTCATTCTGGTCTCAAGGGATGTGTCTAGCATATCCTTTTTCCAATAGATTATCGATGAATGCTTTGTACACTTAGCTCCAATAAGTATGGAAACGCCTGATGAAAAATGGCGTCTAGAAGTGGCCCTAGGCCTGAGCAAAAGAATTTACATGTCAATGAAAGACTACCAAACGGGTTTCAATAGCGAATTTCTTTAGGACAAATATACTCAAAATTTCATACATTTTCAAATGAAAACATAATTTAAACTATATTATATTGTTTTGCAATAATATTAAAAGAAAACTGTGAAGAGGTCCCTTAAAAAATGTTCACGAAAATTTATCGAAATGGAGTAATTAAAGCGCCAATAATTATAATTTCTTTCACTCAAAGCCACGCAAATTCTCTGTCATTTAAAACAGAATGTTTTAAAATTTTGAAAAATAAAACAATTTTTCATGTCACTGTCTTGACCTTTTACAATTCAAGGTTTACATCTTTATTTATCATTTTAGGAATGTGATTGGACAAAACCTATTTTTCCGTAATTTTTTTTCCAGAGTAAAAAAGAAGGTTAAGCGCCATAACAAAAAATCAGACATGGATATGCCTATAATTTGTTTCAAATATTATAATTTGATATAATTTTTAAGGGCATAACATTTTCTGAAGTGAACGAAAATTTTATTTTTTAAATCCCAATTTGAAATTTGGAAAACAAAACATGTGCTTCTCAAGTTGTAAGCAAAGACTTCAACCGTGAATTGTAAAAAGTCAAGACAGTTACCTAAATAATTTTTATATTTTTCAAAATGTTAAAACATTCTCTTTTAAATGAGAGAGAATTTACAAGGCTTTGAGTGAAATAAATTATAATTATTGGCGTTTTAATTTCTCCACTTCGATAAATTTTCGTAAACATTTTTTAAGGGACCTCTTCGCAGTTTTCTTTTAATATTATTGCAAAACAATATGATATAGTTTAAATTATGTTTTCATTTGAAAATGCATTAAATTTTGAGTATATTTATGCTAAAAATATTTGCTATTGAAACCGGTTTGGTAATTTTATATTGTTATGTAAATTTTCTTTCTCAGGCCTAGGGCCACTTCTAGACGCCATTTTTCATCAGACGTTTTCATACTTATTGGAGCTAAGTGTATTTATCCAGTAGAACCGGATCTCTCTGTAGTCTACCTTTTAAATTTTGTAGGTGATATTCTACCATTGACCGGTTATGATGCAGATCAGGGCATCCGACTTTCCAAGGGAGACTTATCTCATAATGACCGTCCTTTAATCGAAAAGAAGATTTCATGTTTTCTAGAGCTCTTTTATCCTCTTGTGACATGGCAGCCTTTGAATCATGGGACGAGTCATTGAAATCCAGTTCACAGTACTTCTTGAACTGCATGCTCAAGTCTACATCAGTTTTAATACGATTTGCTGTATGGTGTGAGCGTACAGATCTCATCAATGGGCCATTGATTACCCATCCAAGATCTGTTCTTGCAGCATATCGTTCGCCTGGTTTACCTAATTTTACCTCTCTAGGCTCAAGTGCTCTAGGTACATTACTGTCAATAAGAAGTCCATTGTCAGCGTCAATGTCTGCCAATTGCATTTCTTTTAGATATGGAAATTTACATAGATCAAAGTTCCTTGCTCAAATTCCCGTCGTTAGGCAGTCGAGGAGTAGAAAATACAAGACGTAGATCAATGATGCTATTTTCATCGAAATCGCTAACTTAAAAACTCAAACAGATGGTTTAGTCTGATTACTTTCAATTCCAAGAGTAGTTAGAGATAAAGTTGTTTCTTTTCCAGTTGCATGAAGCTGGTCCATAAGCTCCCATGTGCAGAAGGTGGTATTTGAGCCACTGTGCAAAAAAGCGTAGGTTTCTACAACAGTAGCATGTCCTTGCACCTTGACTTTATGGGTACTGTTGCCAAACTTGTTACAGCTTTCTGCGTATTCTGGTTCTCTCTGATCTTGATATGGCCACTCTGTCCATTTATTTGATAGTCTTCGTTAGAGTTTATAGCTTCTTCTTTCTCAGGTGGTTTTGAGTTGACCTTTTTATCCTACAAAGGGTGTAGAAAGGTAGAGTGCTTCGACTTGCAACCATCAACTTTGCAGAAACTTTCTTTAGGACATTCTCTTGAGATATGACCAGGTGTTAAACATTTGTTGCAAAGTCCTTTTGATTTTGTGACGTTCAAGCGCTCTTCTACTGACTTGCTTCTGAATTCCTTGCATCTGGAAAGCCAATGGTTATTCTTACACAAGGGACATTGAGGTAGATTGCGTGATGTTTGATAATTCTTTAAATCGGCAGAAACACCAAACGTTGCTGCTTTTCCCGGAGCTCTCAGAGGACTGTTAGCAGATTTTTACGGTTTTTCTTGATATTACTTTGGAGATAGTATGTCCCCAAATATTGGATGTGAAGCAGATATTGCCCTTTTTCAACAAATGTTGCTACATCTTCAATGGCGATTTCTTGCTGCTTGTTCTCTGAGATATCATCAGTAATGCCACACCATTTGCGCTTCCTTCCAAAGGGTAATAGTCCAGGCGGTGAGTGAGGTAGGTATCACCTGGGTGGGTAATTAATGGGACAAACATATATCACCAACATATATATATCACCATTCCGTCATCATTTTTTCCCATTACTCAATTTTTCCCAAACAAACGCCCTCACTCACAATTCTATTTTGATCCCATTACTCCTTGTCGCGCACCCATGATGCAATCATTTCACTAACAATATTGTATTTCCTTAAAAAAACTTTGTCTACGTAATGTCTCCACGTCATTAACTTTACGCAACTTAATTACTCACCTCCTCCCACAAAGTAAACATTAACCTCATCACCACACTTATCCCCCTCACAACCCCTACAAACAAATAAACAATAGTGATCTCACATAACCTCATTCCACACCACACATCCCACTTTTGCTTAAGCTCGCTGTTCCCCTCAGATCGGAGGCAATGACAATGGAAATCCCACCCCACTTTTGCTTCAGATCACTGTTTCCCTCAGATCGGAGGCAATGGCAATGGAAAGCCCACCCCACTTTTGTTTAAGATCGCTGTTCCACTACATCGAAGGCCAACTATAGGGAGGTGGCGCGCGAAGTGCACCAGCCTTCCTAGTCTAATTTTATACTTTCCAACTTATCACTCGACACAATCACAGAGGGGTTTCTTTGTTACCAAGTTAGAATGGAACGAGCCGGAGCTCACAAAAATATCATCAGAGAACTACTGGGCTTCTTTGCGAAGGTGACACATTGCACGGAAATTAAAACAGAAATTAAAATCAATACAACGAGATTTTACAAAAAATAGCATACAGACATCAGCCCAAACAACAAAACACGCTACTTTGGTCTCTACGGGTACACTCATTTTTATAAGAAACTATGCAAAATAACTTGACCATATTTTCTTTTTTTTACTCTAACAATTTTCTTAAGTTTTGGAAATATAGCCTTCCAGTTTCTTATGAAGCATTTTTTGGCGCAATTCAATTAGTTCATTACAAAAAAACAAGTCACTTTGACTTAGGGCACACCAGACATGTTGAAGAAAATAGAATCAGATTTTCCGAAAAATTCAGCACATTGTATTGAAAGGTGCAGAATTTCCCCTAAACCCCAAGTTATACAACCCCTGGTTAAATTACTGATATGGATGGGGAGGAATGTGAAAAAGCTCAGCCTCTATCTCGAATCAATATTGAATATACAGTCAGTCTCTTTTGCATGCCATGAAATCGAATTGAAAAACACTTTAAAATGGCGCTTCATTGAGGACTTCCGAGTGGAAAAACATGGAAACAAATTCATGGTTTATGAAAAAACTGTGGGTCTATGCAACCGCAAACAAGTGAAAATGTGATAGGAAAGGTATTTCGTTTACATTCATGTTGTCAGAAAGTAGTCGGCAGGTTGGGTCAGATGAAAATTTTTTTGAGATCCTTTTCGGAGGCAGTGCCCATGGCATATAAAAGGATATTTCGCCCTTTATTGAATTATATGTCGTGTAGATAGAAGGTGTCAGGCTGCAAATTGAAAGAAAAAAATGGTGGAAATACAGTTGCCAAATATGCACAACAAGTAGCGTCCAAAACAGAAAATATTCGTGAGTTGATTGGAGATAAAATACTCCCATTTGCAACACATTTACATCTGCATGCCGCCTGATTTTAACAATTGCTTGTTGAATGCAACTTCACCAATTGTCTCTTCTGGAGCAGTTGCCTTGATTGCGGAGAAGATGAATATAAGCCGAGAAACAACATGCTGATTTCGAAGATGCGTATCCAAGATTGCTAACAAGACTAGACGAGGAAGGAAACTCTTTGTTAGCAGCAAATGCACAGATCAAAGCCGCAGAACTGAAGTACTGTCACAAATGTAAAAACATAGATTGACAAATCTCAGAAGGATTTCCATGCCAAGTGCGAGTAATTCCCTGCCGCCAAGAGACACAGCCTACAATTTCTATGCCCTTTTGTGGAACACACCAGCCTTTGGGTATGATTATTCACCAGATACTGCCTGCCCAAACTGTGAAACAATCGCTTCGGGCAGCAAGCTGGTATATTGCACATTTTTTTTAAATCCATCTCCCATCCTTGTCCTAACCTTTGACAGATCAACTGCAACCACTTTACCAATTCAAAGGCGCATCAATGTACCTGTGGAGGAGAACTTAAGTCCAATGAGTTTACTAAAGATCACACCTGAGGCACACAGTGACATTGAATTTGTTTTAAAAGATGAGGGCTGTGTTGCAACAACTGGTCTGGTTGATAGCAACGATTTACGGAATGCAACAAAAGTTGTAATGTGTAATTAGTAGCGCAATAATGGATGCTTTCTTTCAACACATATCCCACAACTAGTGTCTGTGCTACGTGTGAACCCCTTTGCGTTCCCGTGCATGACTGGAAGAGGAGCATTCCAGGCCATTCTTAAAAGACATGATTTAACTAAATTTAAAGTAGTTATCATTTCAATTCACTTCAATGTAAGTAAATTTGATCACTTTGGAGTAATGGCCATATTTCCCAACATTTCTCTAATGGCTTACGCTGATTCAGCACCAGTTATATCGGAGATTAACAAGAAAAAGGTTTTTGCCACATGTCTGACTCTAATGAAAATATTTTCGCAACAAAAGCCAACTTCATAAAGAAATGGACACTGCTAACAGCATGTGATCTAGAAAAGCAGACCGATGCGGCGAATTGTGGCATATATTCTACTTAAATGGCTAATGGTGCAGGATAATTTTGCCACTACAATAGAATTGCAAAGCATCCAGAAGCTTCGATACTGGATATGCACAGTAGCTCGAGTGGCAACAGTACGATCTGTTCATTCGCATTTGAAAGAATTACCAAAGAAGTGGGAAACATTTGATCACAAAGATATTCATATCAGGGACTTTATTCCAAAAGAATACCTAACAATCAAATTAGGGCAAAGAAAGGGTAGCCGGTTGCATAAACAAGGCACAATTGCAATTGTAAGGGAGCTTCTGTCACGCTTCGAAAATACAAGCGTGAGCTCTGAATCCAAATGTTACGAAAAAGAAATTGGTTTTCGGTTCCCATCGATTATCCCACGACTGGTGAGAATTGATGTGGATATTTTAAATAAATGCGCTGCAGACATTGCCAGAGTAGAATCTTTTACACTGGTACCAGAGGACGAACCATTAGATTCCGAACAATTACAAGTGCCGCTTAATTTGATCCCCAGATATTTTCTGAAATGGGTGTCCATAGTATAACACTCACAATGGAATCAATGGGCATCACAAGCGACATATTTAACAAGGTTTGGCAGATAAGCTCAAAATATCTGGGATCACCCGATATGATGGAGAAAACATGTTGTCTTGCTGATGGCATCAGAGTAGAGGTCATCAAACCTGAATTGCTTACACGCTATGTGGCAGACAAGTATAAGATGCATAGAAGGATGCTCAATGAGGAAGTTAGCCAGGGATAATATGGTCAATCAATTTTCCATGCTCTATTAAAAAAACAGGTACAGAAATATTATTTCCAGCTATTTAATGAGCAAGCCAATTTACCTTGTGGAATAACTGCCCGTTTATGTTTCGCTCTATGTGTTCTTGTAGGATAAAGCAGTTACTTCAAAACAAATATGGAATGACCAGCCGTTGCCAATTATTCAAGATAAAAGTATATGATTTTAATTAATGCTGTCTTCAGACTAATCTATGTTTGGGTGAGAAATAATTATTTGTGATCCGTTGAAAAGCTACATTATTGTCAAGCACGCTGTTCTGTTAGGCTGCATTTACACAGAACCGTTTTAAAATTCTCGTGTAAATGGGTGGAACGGTTCCAAAATGACCACCTATAGGAAGTGAGGCATACAATATGAGCGTCATGTGGCCGTGAAGTGAACAAAGGGAATCACAAAAATGGTGCCCTTTGAGCTTGCATGCCTCCACAGCACTGCTTTGCGCAATAATTTCGAATAGTTCTAAGTGAAATTGATCCCGTATAAATGCAGCCAAATTTGGAACAGTTCCAAATGGTTCCAAATGGAAACATTGAAAATTTCCCGTGTAAAAGCAGCCTTAATTTACAAGCAGATTATTTTTCATCATAGTGATGAAAGGAAACACGGAAGAAGAGATTGTTGGTGTTGTGGTGCGCACATGCAATCAATGTTTGTAGATGAAAATGGCCTAAATGAGGTAAACAAACAATTCACAATGCAATATCTTTAGATGTGTTTGAGTTGAAAAAGTTATGGTTTTTCCCCTTTCACTTGAGAGTGTAATTGGATCACAAATGAAGGAAGAAAGTGGCATTTAGCAAAAAACACGGTTGGACGAATGGAACCTGGTGGCTTGAATTCTGTAGAGAGTCCATTCAAGCCACTCTGGTATATCTTTGGTGCAGTTGGTAAGTTACATCGTAGCTCATATGGTAAATACTATACTTTGATTATTGTTTGCAATTTAAACCTTGACTTTTATTCATCTTCATCCCAGAACCAATGTACGATGAATTGCAGAAAACAAATAGTGTCAGACTTTTGCAACAAAGAGTCAAGAAGTGCCTTGATGAGGCCAATTCATTAAAACTGAAGTCCAAACCGTTTCCTTTGTTGCCCGAGGGACATAAAAGTTGGCCACCAGAATTGAGTGAAGAAGTAAAGATTGCTACACTGTGCAATAACCTAAAAAGTTCTAAATTTGTCAGTGTTGTACGACTTGTGGAACAGGACAGCACATCACTCAGTTTTGCAAAAGATACAATAAGGATTTAGAACAGTCCTTGGCTTTCAAATTTAGTTCTGTGTTATATTAACTACTGTTTTGTTCCGTTCTACAAAAGTAGCAAAATTGAGGTTCGACTTTCATGATTTACATTTGTGTATTCAAAGCATTGCTTGTATGAGTTGAATTATAGACGAACCCCCTAGCGGAAAAATTTCCTAAAAATTTTCAAAATACAGGTGATTGCATTGGGATGGCTATAATTTGGGTTTGAAAGACGAAGAGTTATTTTACCAATTTTTTCAGACAGATTTACACGAGAGTGGCTTGGCCAAAAATTTAAGCAATTGCTTGTATTAGTTAAATTATAGATGAACCCCCCATCTGAAAAATTTTCTGAAAATCTTCAAAATACAGGTAATTTCATTGGGATGGCTATAATTCGGGTTTGAAAGACGAACAGTTATTTTACGAGTTGTTTCAGACAGATTTACACAAGAGTGGCTTGGCCAAAAATTCATGCTATTGCTTGTATGAGTTGAATCATAGACAAAGCCCCTGGCTAAAAAATTTTGCAAAATCTTCAAAATACAGGAAATTGCATTGGAATGGCTGCAATTCATGTTTGGTATTTTAATATTTACAACTCAAAGGTTTATGGACAATCAGTTGATTTTATTGTCCAATCTGAATTTTATTTTGAATCTGAATGTGGATGTGGCTCCAGGGACATGATAGACTTGCTCCAAGTCTATTTCGTAAAAACTCCGTAAAAGTAAAAGTAAAAAAAAATCGAGGAGAGGGAACAGCGAAATAGACTTGTACATCTTGGCTGCTCATGAATAATTAATGAGATGAGCAAACTCATGAGATGGCAGGGAGTTCTGTTCAGAGAAGTTGGCAAAGCAAAGCAAAATTGGCGGAAGTAGAGGAAAGATGGTGGCATGCAACAACAAGACCAGGGAGCAGCGAATCATGGCTTTTTAGGTATAACAAACAAAGCGTTGGCTTAGCAGAAAAAACAATGTGATGTATAGAGTAAAGCTAAGAATATTTGCTCCGTATCACCAACAGGTATGATTCAGCTTTTCATTGAAAATATGCTCATCCAGTACCAGTGATGTCACATGTACAGGTTAGGCCAAAAATAGCCTCACTGACTGTCCCTCACAATACTTTTATAATATTAATTTCTTAACTATTTAAATCTGTCCATCTAAAAGTAAGCCTGCAGTTTCTCTGATAAGTAGTTCTTATAAAAAAAATGTGCGGAAGAAGACAGAGTATTGTGATTACTGGAACCATTTTTACTCAGATCAAACAGTTATACTTTGCTCAACCATGTGATACATGTTGATTTTTTTTGTCTTACGATATTTATAATTTGTTAAATTGTTGCCTCTTTGGACTGTCATCATTTTATTATTATTTCAGTGTCAATATGCACATTCAAATTGGGAATAAAAAAATGAAGTAACCATATTCATTGCATCAATGAACAAGTAAATGTGATTACACCGGCATCATAACAACATCTTCTGCATGACCTTATCCGTGTTATTCTTAACAAGGAGCATAGCTGTCAAGAGAAGGGACTTCAAATTTAGCAATCTTTGCTGTACGATAATTGCCATCCCTTTTATCAACAACTGCTGACGTTTTCGACGCTTAGATATTACGTTTTTCAATAACAACAATTTAGATCGATCATTTACCGCCATTTTTTCAAGTTGATTTGAAGCGGTTGCTTGGATACAAAAAGAATCGACCTTCAATCGGTGAATTAGGTTCAACGTTTAACCTGGTGTCGCGCTGGAGTCACACTCTTGCCGAGCTTAATCATATTAGGTTTGGCACATGACAAGCACAACGTTCAGCCAGGGCCTAACTTCATGGACGGAACACCAAAAAATTAAGAGTGTATTTCTCCATTGGTAAGTCGTGATTATTGTGCAGTGTGCATGAAAGATGTTCACCAATACAAGACTCCAAAAGACCACATAATAAATTTATTTCATCCGAACGGACACAAGACAGAACTTGGTCAGATTTTGGAGGCACACTTGGATGTAGAGCTTGGGGATATTGATTTCAGGATATCGTGCAAAGCCTGTTACCGCAGTGTTAAAACAGCGGTGAAGAACAAGGAGGAGAAGAGAGCAAGTTTTCTGAGGGGAAGGGAAACAGTTCGACTAAAATACCTGTTAAATAAAGTGAAATGGGGTGTGCCCACAGACACAGAATGTCCACCAGAAAGCAAAAGAACAGTTCATGAAAAGCCTGAAAGGAGAAGACAACTGGTGAGTGATGCTTCGGCACAAACTGAGGATAAATGGCCATTTCGCGAGCTACAGAAAAATCTGCTTTCCCATTTTCAAGATGGTGTTGTGAAAGAAGAAGTCCAGGTAGGTTGGTGTTTGTGAATTTATCCCTGTGCTGAGTTTTGACTTTCTGCAATTCCATCTGTGCTGAAATATTTGCTGATACCAGCAATTTCATTGTTGTTTAAGCATAAGATAATTTGTCTAAAAGTATTTGTTATGATTATACAAAACAACTGCGGTATCATTTTATATCTGTTGTTTATCTTGTTCTCGCTTACAAGCACCAAAATAGGGCTTACAAATACCGCAAATGACCATTTAAACACCCCTGGCCTTTATCTAAAAATTTATTTTTTAATTGATTAAAACAATTTATTTCAGAGGTGTTCATTCTAGAGTCTGCTTCTTTTATCAGTAAATATCAGTAAAAACGTCCATCAGTAAGGCGTCCAAAACGTGTAAATCCTCTGCACAGGAAAATTGGGAGAAATTGAGGATTCCTCCTCAGAAGTATTTAGAATACTCCCCCACAGAAGGTTTTTGTATTAGATCCATTGTACTAACTGAAGAGGCAGACTTGGTAGAGCAAGTCTACGTTCATTCAGGATTGGGCGTTAGATCGGTCATTTAAAATAAGACATTGACCAGTTAAGTTTCATAACTGTTTTTCTTTCATTTTAATGTGTATTAATTTATATTTTCTCTGAAGGTCATTTCTGTATCAGGTGGTTTAACAGTTACAAAAGCTGTCCCAAGCGACTTGCAAGCCGTCACTCGTTGCCTATGCTCGGGAAATTGCGAAGCGATTGCCAACATTATATGGAAACTTCCAGGATGCCGTGCAGAATTAGATAAAATTGTCTTCCGTCAAGTTGCTGTCGAGTGTGCCAAGATATGCTCAGACCAAGAAAGTACATTCAAAGCTGTACAAGAACGGTCTATCGAACAATTTTCCTTTGAGGGCCAAGAGAAAGAGCTTGAAAAAAACTCGCCTTTATTGTGGAAAATTGTCGTCAGCGCTGGAAGCAACAAGAGGAATCTTTCAAGGAATAAAAGAAAAAAAATCGGCTCAATCAAACCAGCTCTTCTTACGTCGATAGCTGTTATTCTCAAATGCAGAAATCAATATATGAATATGAATGCGCTGGTCAATTCTATTATTCTCCAAAGAGGTGGCGCTGACAAAATGACCTACAGCTGATTGAAGGAATTAGGCTTATGCAGTTCTTATGGAAAAGCCTTGACTTGTCAAAGTGCTCTAGGGAAAGATAATACATCTAATATTACTATTCTGCGATGTCACGTGACGGTGGCGAAACTCTGGCCAAAACAATAGATTCGACCCGAAACAATAGGTCGAACGCCCAAAAACAATGGGTCGAAACGGCGAACCGTGTAATCACAAAGGCTTTTTTGTATGTGGATATATGGCGATGTATTTCACACTGAATGTTTAGTTTATTAATTTAACCAGGGTAATGGATTTTGTTTTTCGATTTTCTCCCGAATTTTTGAGTTATTCCATTAATTATTCTGCTAATTGTGCTATCACGAAAAAACTACGGTTTACGCTGGCGAAACTTCCAAATTCGCGTCCCGAACTCCATTTTCGAACAGAGCATTCGCTCTTCACGTGACCCGTTTCGCCTTTTCCTGCAATTTGATTGGCTCTTTCGCGACTTCACGTGAACTGTCACGCGTATTTCGTTATCATGCAAATTTGCCCTCGGGTTGAACAGCAGGTACTTTTGGAGAAGACGCATGTTTTTGCTTTGCACACAAAGGATTACTGGGCGCCTTTCAAAGTGTTTTACGACCTGAATTATCTTTGTAAAGACTTGCTAATTGTTTGAGAGACCTCTGGAAAATTACAGGAAACAATTGAGAACACAGGTGATAGCTTTGTTTTGTTTTTTGAGTGAGATAGTTGTAGTTTAGGTAGTAGGCATGCTTGCGACGCTTAGGCCTAATGTAAACAAGCCCAAAGTTTCAATAAACAAATTATGATAAGGGGTTATCAGGCGAGCGAAGCGAGCCAAACTGTTGCAAGAGGAGTAGGAAGAGGCATGAGCGTAAGCGAATGCAGCGCACGAAGTGCGCCCTATCAGCTAATGTTTCTTGGTAATAGATAGACAGGCGAGCGCAGCGAGCTAACCCATTGTAAGTGGGGTTCAAAGGGGCATGAGCGAAGCGAATGCAGTGCACGAAGTGCGCCCTATCAGTCAATGTTTCTTGATAATAGATAGACAGGCGAGCGCAGCGAGCTAACCCATTGTACGTGGGGTTAAAAGAGGCATGAACGTTAGCGAATGCAGCGCACGAAGTGCGCCCTATCAGTCAATGTTTCTTGATAATAGATAGACAGGCGAGCGCAGCGAGCTAACCTATTGTACGTGGGGTTGAAAGGGGCATGAGCGTAAGCGAATGCAGCGCACGAAGTGCGCCAACCACAGAGGCGAGCGCAGCGAGCTAACCCATTGTATGTGGGGTTCAAAGGGGCATGAGCGACAGCGAATGCAGCGCACGAAGTGCGCCCTATCAGCTAATGTTTCTTGATAATAGATAGACAGGCGAGCGCAGCGAGCTAACCCATTGTACGTGGGGTTAAAAGAGGCATGAGCGCAAGCGAATGCAGCGCACGAAGTGCGCCCTATCAGTCAATGTTTCTTGATAATAGATAGACAGGCGAGCGCAGCGAGCTAACCCATTGTAAGTGGGGTTGAAAGGGGCATGAGCGTCAGCGAATGCAGCGCACTAAGTGCGCCAACCACAGGCGAGCGCAGCGAGCTAACCTATTGTACGTGGGGTTCAAAGAGGCATGAGCATTAGCGAATGCAGCGCACAAAGTGCGCCAACTACATTAAGTTTTTTTCACTTGCCCCCCTCCGGGAAGCGAGTGAACGCGAGCGCCCCTGGCTAGTCAGTATTAAAGTGCTGGGCAAACGATGATGTGGGAACAGAAGAAGCAACTGAACAATTGGGAGTAGCAGAAGCAGACGAAAAAGACCAATGCAACATGTCAATTGCGAATCTTACAGATCAAAAGTCAAATGACATTCAAGGAGACCATTCTCCGGAAAATAACTTACGAAAGATACGAAAGATAGTGAATGTTGGTGGAATGAATGGGATTTCATTGAAGATAGTGAAGATATCTTAAATTTGTCAACTGTTTTGGAAGAATTCAGTATTGATGAAGCACGTTCCACAGAATGTTTACATGAAACTGCCGACGAGCCCTCGTTGCAAGTCTCTACGACAAAAACTGTACCCTGTTTCATTCTAGCTGGGAACAATGCGAATTTCGCACCAAAGTCGAGACACACAAGTAGATTAAAACGAAATGAGCAAATAAATCTATTCAACTCTATTGCAACCAAAAAAAGAGTCCCATACGCTAAGGATAGAATAGATGGAAAAATGCCAAATATGTACAGGGCCTGCCAAGGTACCACTGAAAGTGTTCTTGCCTGGTAAAGATGAAGATGCATCCCTGAGAGCAGAATTTAAGCATAAAATTGGTTTAACGTTAATCAAATACCTGAAGGAAGTAAAATGGTTCAAGAAACTACTACCGAACAATTTGCATCACGAGAATGTTCCATACACAAAATCTAAATCTGAAACGGTACGACAAGTTCTTAATATTTGTATCTTTATAAAAGAGTTATTGTTAATTAAAAATTTGAATTCGTTTGATATACGATGTATTGCAACACGAATTAGATTTCCAGGGAACACTTAAAATACAATGTTGCATTATAAATTTACCTCCATTTACCTTGGTTTAATTGATATATTTGATTAACATATATACCTCCTAAATATGGCTCTTGAAAGAAAGTAAATATTTAAAAGTGAACCGTATCTTTACAGGTCTGCCTTGGGGTTCTATCTAAAGACGGAAATGTCACGAAAGACATAACAGAAATTATGCAATTCTTGCATCAGCTTGTGCCAAACAAAATGGTAAAATTCAAAATGTCTTATCATTCGGTGATGAACTAACGTGCAAGAGGGAGCACAATGCACAAGAAGACCAACGGGATGCACCATCAACTCTAAAATGACTGCAGGGTTTAATCCCATGCATTGCTGATTTTCACACCTTTAGAAATTTCTTGATGGTAAGATTTGCTTCCTATTTTCACTACAAACGAATTGGTTTTGATTGAAATGCCCGAGCTATAAAGATGTTTCCATTTTAGGCACCTGGTTTTAAGGTATATTTTTTAAGGTGGCAGAAAAGGAAATCAAGCCCGTTTTTATGATAACAGGCTAACTTTTTTATGTTAACGAGCAATTCCCATCAAAGGATATCAGGAGTGGGAGTTACTGATATTTTATTCACTGGAAATGATTATCACTCATTTCAGGTGATCTGGGACATTCTTTATGATACAGAATCTTCTGCAGATGCTGGCACTCTCCATGCTGCACAGAACTTTTTAAATGCCAGAAATGTCCCTTTAAATCCGATGGATGATGTTGACGCAACGTTCGATTTTCTTGAGCAGTATACCGATGCTATGATATTGGCTGCACTTGAAGAAGTTAAAGGTCATGGCAGTAATGCTTGTGGACTTGAAGCGAGAGGAAGTCGTGAATTCAATCATAGACACGATAGTCGACACATTTGTATTGCCCAGCATTGCTGTTGACTGGAAACCTGAAGAAACTCAATGGACATGTGAGAAATGTAACAAAAGATACAAGAAGATAGCTGGCTTGCGAAAGCATACAAAAGAAAAGCACGGGAAAGGGCAAGAAATTGTCAAAGGATATGAGTGTAAGTATTGTACAAAGTTCTATGTTAGGATTGCCAATTTCAGAAGACACATTTTAAAGCATCATGATGAAGCTGGAGTTGCCATAGATGAGCAGTTAATCATTGAAGAGATCAGAGACAGTGCAGTTATTCCCGACACTTTACCAAAACTGAATGGTGATCACGAGAAAGAAGAAACCAACGAAGGTCATTACGTTCATCTGCACTCACGATCCGCACTGCTTTTGGGACTGTTTGCTTGTAATTTTACGGATGCAAGAAAGCATGGCGACGGCAAAAGAGTCTTGAGGCTTTACAAATTTTTTCTCATGTTCAAAATGCTTGGTAAAACAAAGTATGCCATTTATTCGTTCCAGTTTTTGTGCCAAGTATTTTATCTTCTCCCAGACGAGCTTGCCTTTGACATTGTTTTCAATAGATTTACCAACAACAGAGGACTCTCAGATTCAAAGGTTGAAATTGATCCAGAAGTAGAACACACACAACGAAAAGTATCGAAAGAGTCAGTTGTTCGTATCAATCTGTTGAAGGTATTTTGAAGGCTTTTGAAAAAAGTACTTCTGTACATAGTCCCTCTGTGAAGCATGTAAGGAAAAAGGCTGATGACGATGTAATTGCACTTGCTGAACCATTCAAGAGTCAGAACCTTTTCCAAGTTAAGCCTGGTAGAAAGCACGGGTCATACCCTGATTTCCCCCATAATTTGTTTAGTCGGCTTGAGCACCCTCATTAAAACAGTGGATGGTGCAAAAAAATGAAGCATTTTAGAGGACTAAATGTTTATTCACTGTTCGAATAAAGAAAAAGATCGCAAATATGCACGTATAGATTTCTTTTATGTAGTGACCCAAAAACAGTTTAGACTTTTAAAAAATCACCAGAATTTGTTACGAATTTAAAAAAACTTAGAAAAATCTAACTTTGAGCTATGCTTTTAAAAAACTATGTAATTGTGTAATGCAGCATGTAAGCTCTTGTTACCAAATTATTCAAGAATTATATCATGTGCAATTGAAGCTAGCTTCACCTTATGACCTCACAACTTGGTTAGTTATGCATTCTCTTTTAATTTGAGTTGACTCCTTCTCAAAGTTATATTAGTACATAATAGCAATATATCCACATTAAATAGTAGAAGCAATAGCAATAAATTTCCAAATTCAACAAAAAATTCTCAAATACTAATCTGAAACTAATCACTGTCTGAATCATTATCTGTATTGTCAGGTATAATTCTATAATTGGCTCGGTATTTTAATAATCTGGCATTATCAACTTCAATATCTGAATCACTAGAGGAATTTCCTGATTGTTCAGATGAATTGGTATCTGATACTTCACTAAAATTGGTAACACCAAACCGACATCTAGCATTCTCTATCAAAGAATAGATTTTTGCTGCAAGTGATAGGTCAAACAAGCTAGAATGAAGCCATACTTGGTGTGCAGATGAAACAATGTTAGCTTTTGCCAATGTTTCTTCAACTTCGCACAAAGGGAAACCTGATGATACATCATTGCCAATAATGGAATTTGAGCTCTCCGATAAAGGTGAATGTCTCGACATAAATAAATTTTGCTTAAGGAAATCTTCTCTTTCATCTAAAATTAGAACTTTCTGCAAGGTGCACCGTGATGATTCTACTAACGCATTTTTACTAATTGCTACCTCGAGGAAAGATTTGAATGGCTCAGAAGCTGGGCCATCGCAAGCAGCACAGTTGCATGACGATGAGCAAATATCACAGCATGAATGCTTTGCAATATCAACAGGCAGCTTTGACTTGGGAAATAATTTCAATACAGCTTGCCTTCTACAAATTTCAGAATTTTTGGCATATAGTTTCATCTCTTGGCTAACTTTCCCTGATGTACACCTTGGGTACAAACCAATATGGCATGACTTTGTGTATTATCCCTACCAGCTCTCCCACTTTCTTGCAAGTAATCATCAATATCGCCTGCGGGTCCAAAGTGAATAATGTGGTACAGATCTTTGCAGTCACCCCCATGCCAAATGCTGTTGTTGCAAAGACAACTCTAACACTACTATCAATTTTTCCCATTGAGTTGATGATATGGTCCTTTATCTCCTCGTCTGTTCCAGCATGGAACATGGCATAAGGCCTAGACTTATAATTGGGATATAAATGGTGAAATTCTTGGTCGAACAAACGGAATAGTGCACGGCAATGATTATGGCTACGGCAGAAAACCATTATCCTCCTAGAATTATAACCATGCTGTCGAACTTCATCAATGATAGATGAAAAGATAACAGCTGGATCATCCGTTCTGAAAGACAACACTACATAACGAATATTAGGACGATCTGGCTCCATAACAAGTCGTAAGATTGAGCGCATCTGTAAATTGACAATTATGAACTTTTCTACACTTGGGAGAGCAGTGGCTGTAAGTGACACAAAAGGGAGATTCCTTCCAAAGCTCACAAGAGATCTAAGCTTTGCTAGCTTACAATAATCTTGACAAAATGCTTTTGTCTTTGTAGCATTTGTACCCTGCAAATTAAATTTGCTTCCTTATACAAAGTTAATAACTCTGAATAACAACTCAGCTTACATATCAATGATATTATCATCACACAACAAGATTACCTTTAAAAAGAATGAAAGAACCCTCCAGGTGACTCGCGGCATTTTACAGAAACCTGCATTGAGCTGAAATAAATTTTTCATAACTTTTGTGTACATTGTAATCTCTGGGAACTTTAGCGAAAAAAGTATTCATAAATCTCTCTTGGCAAAAGTTATAAATTTTGTCCCAAGAACTTTTTTGTTTTCAACTGCAATAGTTTTGTAACTTTTCCTCTAAAAGTAATCATCAAAGTCCCCGTAAGCTATGCTATTCCTATTATATTATTCCCTCTCACAACACCTTTGGAATGGAACTTTGCTTGAAGTTTCCCCATCTGTGGAACCACAAGAATATTAACCTCTTTTAAACTTATTTTTGATGACTTCATTTCAAGGCCAAGTTTGAACACACCATACTCTACAACCATTCAAATATACCTATGAAATATAGGTACATTTCAAAACAATGACTACAACAGACAATCCATTGTCTATCTTATTCACAAACAGAAAATAAAAATACAGATAATGAGACATTGCTTAAAATAAATCATTAACAAATCATTAATGTTTATGTATGTTTATCATAGATTGTCAAATTACTGACAATCTTCAATCAAAGTGACGATATTCGGCTTGTTGTAGGTGATGTTCACATTGCCATGCAAAGAGGAAATCTTTCTGGGTGTTTGGTCATGTATCTTATTCCTGTTGCTCCTATTTCACTATGATATTCCTCTGTTGAAAAAATTGATAAGAAACCGCTCTAAAAAAAATTACCATCACCTCTTACATCAACAGGTTCTAAACCAAAAAAGGATAATATTTTGTCCAAGCAACCATGTGCATCATATTCAATTATATTGCTCCACACATTTTCATTACCAGAAATCATGTTAATTTCAATTTCATTACTGTTCGATACATCTAAGATAACATCACAATGGTTACCATTTAAGTTTTCAATATAAATTGACTGCTCATTGTATTCATTAGTTTGTCTGACCCCATTCATGGAAAAACTTGAACACTTCCTTTAAAGACCATAACTTGAATATACATAAATATCAGTTGAGAAACCATGCTTCTGTTATAATTTCAATATCAGTACCCCAGATTTTGTCATTATACACTTCACTTTTCATCAAATACTCATCCTTTCTTTGTGGAAGTTCCCATGTGTGGATACAATTGTGAAATTGATGCTTTAAATGGCATCATGAAACATATGTTAGGTAGGCCTACCTATCACTTATTTTCATAAAAATTAAAATAGTCCTAATAATATAACAATATCAACCAATTTTAAGAGAAATTTCCTTATATTTGATGGTGTCAAGCTTTGGAATTCAATGCTATTAGATTTGAAAAAAAACGAACAAAAGCCTATCTTTCAAAAATAAGATTAAATACTACCTATTAGAAAATATACCACTAACTTGGAACAACTTTTATGTTTTCCTAAGAGCTTTCCTTGTCTGTATCAAGAAGCTCTGTGATGTCAGACTGTAACATCGATCTGATTTCAACACAAATACAAAGCAAGCACAGTGTATTATGCCCGATCTATGCTCTGAAAATAAATTAAAAACTTACTCTGATCTTCCAAGCCTTCTGACGCAATGGACCTTTCGTCTAAAAATGATCATCAAATCAAAATCCCCGTGAGAAGTGGAAGCCCTGAGAGGCACCAGCACACCAGCCTCTTTTCGATAATTTCAAATACTACAACTACGCATTTTCTCCATCCACCAGCATAGACTTCGCTTGCACATGCGCACCGCTAGTCAAAAATGGAGAAAAAATAATTTATAATTGTCTCCATAAAAGATTTTTTGTCTCTCATCTTTTGACTCTTTGTTTTGACAACTTTGGCTTTGCTGTCATATTTGGGGGTTTTCGGAAAACTGCTATTATTTTTTGAGAGAGAGAGAGAAGAAGTGTAGTTCTCACCATTTAACAATGCAATGACTCTCATCAACAGCAACAGCCACAAATTTTCCTCTGAGATCAGGAGATCTAAGAAGTGCTCTGTGTGTATCAACAGCTGCTTCAGGCGATGACAAAAGGATTGATGCCTGCTCTACATCATGCACATTTTTCCTCTTCTCCTGAATCTGATATCCTCCTTCACCTTCTGACGAATGCATCAGTCTGGATACGCGAATCCCATTTCTTTCCAACAAGTGGAGTTGATCTTTTTTCAACGAAATAAGAGGTTGAATGACCAAAACTACGGATCTGGTTCTCTTGCAATTTATATTATCATCTACACGCTTCTCTTGCTCTTTCTTTCCCAAGCTCTGATCACATAGGACGTCCAGAATGTCAAACGTGAATGGGATCAGCTAAACAACTGATTTACCTGAGACAGTGGGTTGTGCTACCAGCACATCCCTACCTTGCAACAATCCTAACATGGCATTCACTTGATACACTCGCAGTGACTCAATTTTCAAAACTCTCTTGGAAGCTCTGATTGCTCTCCATTGACGAGATTCAAGCGATTCCACTGCAACTTCAACTCTACTTTCCGCCATTTTGTTCGTTGCTCAGACTGGAAAAAGTGAACAACACAACACCCCACCATATTTCAGCCTCATGTTCAGTGAGGCTTTCCAATTGTTTTCTTTTGTTGTTGAGAGTTCAATGATTGGCTGGGCCCAGTATCAAAAGTGCCGACGGCGTCCCAAAATCGGGACACTGCATATTAAAAATCTCATTAATAATTCATGAGCAGCCAAGATGTACAAGTCTATTTTGCTGTTCCCTCTCCTCGACTCTTTTTTACTTTTACTTTTATGGAGTTTTCACGAAATAGGCTTGGAGCAAGTCTAGGGACATGAAAGTGGCTGTTGTGTTCAACAATGACAAAACGTCAGCAAAATATCCAATGTTACTTAAAAAAAAACAAGCAAAGAACCAAAATTTCACCAGCTCTTGATTTGAATATAGTTCTTCACGGAACGAAGTTTCCTGTTGCTTCTGTGTAGCGAAGTAAACACATGTTGCCCTGTTGCTCTTCTGAATACGGACAGGTCTATCTCACTGACACTGAGACCAGTACTCAATTCAATTCATTTCAATTCAAGCTCTTGATTACAGGTCAAGCAAAATGAAGCCAAATTTACACGGCACTTTTTAACCCAGGTTCAACCTAGGTTGACCCTAACCCGGTTTCAATCCTGTCCGATTTACACTGTCTTGCTCTGTTGTCGAATTTGTAACGAGCTACAAGTGCAGATTTTTGAGGCTTTAACTGCTTTTGTAATTTTTCCACTATCACGTAGTACGTCGTCGTAGACTCTTTCAATAGGCTTGGAGCTACTAATTCTTTCACTAACTGGTAGATTTCCGTCAGTAAATTGGTGAGTAAGACAGCTTTTTTCTGTTTGTGATCGGTGATGCCGTTTGCGACGAAATAGAACTCGAGTTGTTTGGCATAGCTTTCAAAATCAGCTCCAAGAACAAACTTCTGGACTTTCCCGATATTGCGAACTGGTTCTATGGTATCATCAGGCATTTTAAATCCGGTCCTCGTCGCCAATTGTTATGTTTCACTCGGTTTAGAGAGCAGATAACTAAAAACAAGTACAACACAAGATGGTGGGTCTTCACGTGTCTTTATTACAACATATCACGTGACTACACAGGGAGACCAAATACATTACACACTGCTTCGCAGGATTTTGTCGTGTAAATAGGAAACTGGGTTAAACCCGGGTTAGCCAATAAACACGCATGCACATTTTGTAAGTTGCTCTTTGACACAATAATTATCTCTATGGTTGCTGTTTGCTTTTTATTAAACAAAGATGGCAGACTATATCCAAATCTCACTGCTTATAAAATCAATGTTACTTTTGGCCTGTCTTTACAACCAGAATGTATATACATCAGGACTGAAGAGAATGCAGCAGCGAAAACAAGCTGCAAGGAAGCGGGTCGAAAAATATATGAGATTGCGACGTAGAAAAACGAAATCCAGTTTAAGAAACTCCCTAGGTGCTCTGTATCACCCCTTGCATTTACCAGTTGAAAGAGCTATTTGGTGCAGTCGAGAAGTGGTAATTGGTGGGAGAGTATTGTTCTGAACTGTTTCACAGCTCCAGATTGGCTAAAAATTTTTAGAATGAAAAAAGCAACGTTTGTTTTTATTTGTGAGCAACTTCGACCATATCTTCAGAAGGAAGACTCTAATATGAGGAAGGCTTTTCCTGTTGAAAAACGACTGGCCATTGCACTTTGGAGATTGGTGACTGGTTCCTACTACAACACCACTGGGCATCTTTTTGGGATCTCAGAAGCAAGTGCCTGCTGGATTCGTGACGAGGTTTGTTCACTAGTGGCAACAAAGTTGCTGCCAAGTTTCCAGAGGGAGCTGAACTTGATGAAGTCGTTGAAGATTTTGAAAAAAGATGGGGCTTCTCACAGTGTGCTGCTGCGATAGACGGATCACACATACCAATAAGGCACCAATAGAATACCATGCTGATTTTTATAATCGAAAAGGTTGGTATACTTGTTGATAGCAAATACAGATTTAGAGACATTAATGTTGGTTGGCCTGGCAAAATTCATGATGCCAGGGTGTTTTCCAACTCCCAGGGGGGCACTCGGTACATAGACATACGGGGGGTCAGTCAGAGAATTTTACAAGGTTCCCCAAAAAATCAGAACTGAATTTCTTGAAAACCCAAAACTATCAATTTTTTAATATCTTGTACCCAAAGATCTCAAAGATTGTAATCAAGGATAAAGTGGTTTTGGAAAAGTGCAAAAGTGTATTTGGCAAGAACGATTTCAAGAAAACACAATAATAATAAAATATACAGTAAGAGGCAAAAAAGTAATCTATTTGATAATACTCAGAGCTATGTTTGCTATTTTGATAACCATTTATATGTATACTAGCCGGGGGCGCTCGAGTTCGCTCGCTTCCCGGAGGGGGGCAAGTGAAAAAACTTAATGTGTCGGCGCACTTCGTGCGCTGCATTCGCTTCCGCTCATGCCCCTGTCAAACCCACTTACAATGGGTTAGCTCGCTGCGCTCACCTGACTATCAATTATCAAGACACATTGACTGATAGGGCGCACTTCGTGCGCTTCATTCGCTTACGCTCATGCACCTTTCGACCCCAATTACAATGGGATAGCTCGCTGCGCTCGCCTGTCTATCAATTATCAAGAAACATTGACTGCTAGGGCGCACTTCGTGCGCTGCATTCCCTTACAATCATGCCCCTTTCAACCCTACCTACAATGGGTTAGCTCGCTGCGCTCGCCTGTCTATCTATTATCAAGAAACGTTGACTGATAGGGCGCACTTCGTGCGCTGCATTCGCTCCCGCTCATGCCCCTTTTAACCCCACCTACAATGGGTTAGCTGGCTGCGCTCGCCTGTCTATCTATTACCAAGAAACATTAGCTGATAGGGCGCATTTCGTGCGCTGCATTCGCTCACGCTCATGCCTCTGCCTACTCCTCTTGCAACAGTTTGGCTCGCTTCGCTCGCCTGATAACCCCGTATTATAATTTGTTTATTAAAACTTTGGGCTTGCTTAGATTAGGCCTAAGCGTCGCAAGCATGCCGAAGCAACAATGGCGGTCGCCTATTACCTAAACTACAACTATCTCACTCAAAAAAAACAAAACAAAGCTATCACCTGTGTTCTAAATTTAGGCCATGGGCAGTGCAGGCAAAAAGGCTCTCAAAAAAGTTTTCGTTGGACCCAACCTGGAGACTACTTTCTGACAACAGAAATGTAAAGGAAATACCTTTCTCATCACGTTTTCACTTGTGTGCGGTTGCACAGACCCGCAGTTTTTTCAAAAACCATGAAATTATTTCCATGTTTTTCCGCTCGAAAATTTTCCACCGAGCGCCATTTTGTAGTGTTTTCCAGTTCGATTTCACGGCATGCAAAAGAGGCTGACTGTATATTCTATATTGATTCGAGATAGAGGCTGAGCTTTTTCAGATTCCTCCCCATCCATGTCAGTACTTTAACCAGGGGTTGTATAACTGGGGGTAAGGGGGCATTCTGCCCCTTTCAATGCAAAGTGCTGAATTTTTCGGAAAATTTTATTCTATTTTCTTCAACATTTCTAGTGTACTGTAAGTCGAAGTGACTTGGTTTTTTGTAATGCGCTAATTTAATTGCGCTAAAAAACTGCAAGGCTATATTTCCAAAACTTAAGAAAATTGTTAGCGTAAAAACCATGAAAATATGGTCAAATTATTTTGCATAGTTTCTTATAAAAACTAGCCGGGGGCGCTCGCGTTCGCTCGCTTCCCGGAGGGGGGCAAGTGAAAAAAACTTAATGTGGTTGGCGCACTTCGTGCGCTGCATTCGCTCACGCTCATGCCTCTTTCGACCCCACGTACAATGGGTTAGCTCGCTGCGCTCGCCTGTCTATCCATTATCAAAAAGCATTGACTGATAGGGCGCACTTCGTGCGCTGCATTCGCTTACGCTCATGCCTCTGCCTACTCCTTTTACAACAGCTTGGCTCGCTTCGCTCGCCTGATAATCCCTTATCATAATTTGTTGATTAAAACTTTGGGCTTGTTTACATTAGGCCTAAGGATCGCAACTGTTCTCGTGAAGTCGCAAAAGAGCCAATCAATTTGCAGCAAAAGGCGAAACGGGTCACGTGAACAGCGAATACGTGGTTCGAAAATGGAGTTCGCAACGCGAATTTGGAATTTTCGCCACCGTAAACTGTAGTTTTTTCGTGATAGCACAATTAGCAGAATAATTAATGAAATAATTCAAAAGAACTTTAAAAAAAACGAAACCAAAAATAGATAACCTTGGTCTAATTAATAATTGGCACTTTCCATTTGAAATTTAGCACAATAAATGTACAAACAAAAAAGCCTTTTTGATTACACGGTTCGCCGTTTCGGCCCATTGTTTTGAGGCGTTCGACCTATTGTTTCGGGTCGAATCTATTGTTTTTGGCAGGGAAAGTGCGTCATCACGTGACTCCGTAGAATATATATATTAGATGAGTGTACCCGTAAAGACCAAAGTAGTGTGTTTTGTTGTTTGGGCTGATGTCTGCATATGCTACTTGTTATAAAATCTCGTTGTATTGATATTAATTTCCGTGAAATGTGTCACTTTCGTAAAGAAACCCAGTAGTTCTCTGATGATATTCTTGTGAGCGCCGGCTCGTTCCATTGTAACTTGGTAACAAGGAAACCCTTCCGTGACTTTCTTTTGAAACTCTGTGATATTCTGGAAATTTGAAACTCTGTGAAACTCTGGAAATGCGCTCTTCTGGCTTGGTGGAAAATGGAGAGCACACCACGCTGCCTGATCCATTTGGAAGGTATTGAAGGTCCTCTTACACGCTTTTCGCGTCATTCTTGGTCAACCTTTCTGAGATTTCGTGAAACCTGGCTAAACGTTGATGGGAAACAGACAGACATCGCGGCTGCAACCCTTCAGAAATTATCGAAAGAAGATTGCGAAAAACTAATTGAAGACGACGAAGAAGACCAAGCTCCATTCTTTTATCATAGAAAATGCTACTCGAGATTCACGGACAAAGCAAAGCTTCAAGCTGCACAAACAAACCTACATACATACATACAAACATACATACATACATACATACATACATACATACATACATACATGAGCCGGGTTCGGTCGCTTCGCTCCCTCCCCGGAGCCCGTCAAGTAAAGAAAGGTTAATCTGGTGGGCGCGCTTCGAGCGCTGCATTCGCTACCGCTCATGCCCATACATACATACATACATACATACATACATACATACATACCCTACAATACATACCCTACAATACATACCCAACAATACATACCCTACATAACATACCCTACAATACATACCCTACAATACATACCCTACAATACATACCCTAC
Source organism: Sanderia malayensis (assembly GCA_013076295.1). Lineage (NCBI taxonomy): Eukaryota > Metazoa > Cnidaria > Scyphozoa > Semaeostomeae > Pelagiidae > Sanderia > Sanderia malayensis. Next base: position 4,754,117 of record RQOL01000718.1, read on the forward strand.
AATACATACCCTACAATACGTACCCTACAATACATACCCTACAATACAAACCCTACAATACATACCCTACAATACATACCCTACAAGTATGTATGTATGTATGTATGTATGCTCATGTATGTATGTAAGTAGGTATGTATGTATGTATGTATGTATGTATGTATGTATGGGCATGAGGGGTAGCGAATGCAGCGCGCGAAGCGCGCCAACCAGATTAAGCTTTGTTTACTTGATGGGCTTGATGGCTCATGTATGTATGTATGTATGTATGTATGTATGTATGTATGTATGTATGTATGTATGTATGTATGTAGGTATGTATGTATGTAGGTATGTATGTATGTATGTATGTACGGGCATGAGCGGGAGCGAATGCAGCGCGCGAAGCGTGCCAACCACATTAAGCTTTGTTGCTTCGGGGGCTCCGGGGAGGGAGCGTAGCGACCGGGCCCCCGTAGGTATGTATGAATTGTCAAGCATACATCTGGAAACACTGCTTTCTAGCGATAATTGATATGCCAAGTCCTGTGGGAAATGGCTGGAAAGAAGAGGATGGCTTACTTGTGATCGACTGGATGGATCAAGAACCTGCGCCATCATCATTGTTAGAGTTTGTGTACTGTGGCTGCAAAGGAAAATGTTTGTCGAATAGGTGTTCATGTCAAAAGAATTCGTTAAGGTGCACACACCTTTGTCAGTGTAGAAATTGCGAGAATGCTGGTGGAGAAGATGAGGGTGAAGATGAAGAAGATGAAGAAGATGACGAAGATAACGAAGATAACTAAGATAACGATGAAGAAATGACATAAACGGCTTATCGGGAGAGATCAAGATACTTCCTTGTTCTCATTTTCTATTCAAATTATGTTTTGTTTTTGTCACAAAAAAGGAATGCTTTTTTCCCGTCGAGTAACTTCAGTACATGGTAATAGGGGTTTATGCCACTTTTAGGGTATCTTTTTTATAACACTTTTCAATTCGCCCAGTCTTTAAAGCTCCTCTCACGATTGAACACCCCTTAAAATTTGAGGAATACAAGTACTGTGCACGGAAATTTCAATCTGACCCCCTTTAGTATAAATAACCCATCTCCTGGGGGCTAAATTGAAAATTTGCAGTATACATAAATACGCAAGAATAACCACCACGACCTCGCCGAAATCAGCCTCTATCTCGAATCAGTGGAGAATTTACAGTCAGCCTCTTTTTCATGCCGTGAAATCGAACTGGAAAACACTACAAAATGGCGCTCGGTGGAAAATTTTCAAGTGGAAAAGCATGGAAACAATTTCGTTATTTTTGAAAAAACTGCGGGTCTGTGCAACCGCGAACAAGTGAAAACGTGATGAGAAAGGTATTTCCTTTACATTTCTGTTGTTAGAAAGTAGTCTCCAGGTTGGGTCCAACGACTTGAAACGATAGAGCTGCACTGCCCATGGCCTAATTGTTTCCTGAAATTTTCCAGAGGTCTCTCAAACAATTAGCAAGTCTTTACAAAGATAATTCAGGTCGTAAAACACTTTGAAAGACGCCGAGTTATCCTTTGTGTTCAAAACAAAAACATGCGTCTTCTCCAAAAGTACCTGCTGTTCAACCCGAGGGCAAATTTGCATGATAACGAAGTACGTGTGACTGTTCACGTGAAGTGACGAAAGAGCCAATCAAATTACAGGAAAAGGCAAAACGGGTCACATGAACAGCGAATACTCTGTTCGAAAATGGAGTTTGGGACACGAATTTGGAAGTTTCGCCAGTGTAAACCGTAGTATTTTCGTGATATCACAATTAGCAGAATAATTAGTGGTATAATTCAAAATTTCAGGAGAAAATCGAAAAACAAAATCCATTACCCTGCTAAAAATAATAAACTAAACATTCAGTGTTAAATACATCGCCATATACCCTCAAACAAATAAGCCTTTGTGATTACACGGTTCACCGTTTCGGCCCACTGTTTTGGGGCGTTCGACCTATTGTTTCGGGTCGAATCTATTGTTTTTGGCAAGGAAAATGCTTCATCACGTGACTCCGCTGAATATATATATTAGATGTGGAGACTGGGGCCCTGTCGGTTGCACTCAATTTAAATTCCACACTGGAGACAGTATACCAAGTGCACAGATGATGCTAAATTGGTAGAACTATCCACAACTATTAAATCAGATATGCACTGACTGGTAGGACCTTAAGCACCCCTATAAAAAGCCTAACCACTTTAACAAAGAAAGATTTCTCTTCAAACAAATTCATAGGTATACCATGGCATGGTAGCATAGCATCAAACTTAATTTTTGGCAAGTGTATTTAGAGCCTGTCCTTAGAGACCTTGTTCACCTTTTTGCCTCCCGTCAGATTCTTTGTTTACTCAACAATTGGAACTGAATTAAATGTTTGAAGGTGTGTCGAGATCTTCGCTTTGAAATGACAACAATAAACTCAATAAACTCACAGATGTACGATTTTTAGCTTATAATTGTAACATAACGAATAGGACAGCTTTGATTAACAACACTCTCAAGATCGTAAAAAAAACTCAATCACAGTTGGCTTAGTCCCAAAAAAGTTCAAAGTAAAAGATTAATCAGCAAGTTGGGGGGGGGTCACTTCAGTTTTTCACACACTCCCCCCTATTTGATCCGAATAGGCGTCAAATAAGCGTAAAAGGTCAAATAATAAATGTTCTTCACTCGTCTTCTAACTCCTTCTCTTCATAATTCAATGTCTCTATCACAGATTGCTTTGCAACTTCTGCTGCTTTTTTTTCGGTCTGAACTCTATTGCTTCAGGGTCAAGATCCTTTTTCCCGTGAATATCACACTCTAGTTCGAGAGGATACAATAACTCAACAGCTCTCTCAATATGCATCTTTTTCGATTTCAATCTTGCTCCTCTAACAACTTCATCTCTACCTCGAATTAACTGCTCTACAATCCCGATATTCCATTCGCCTCTGTTTTTGCTGTCACCTTTGATTAAAACAACGTCTCCGACTTTCAGTTGTTCTTCTTTATCTTTATGTTTAAGATTAAGCCGTTCTCTTAGTGATCTTAAATATTCATTCTGCCATCTTTTCCATAAGTTTTTTGTGCATATTCGTAAGTACGCTTATCCTGGTTGGCTCTGGATCTAGTAGTGCATTATCATGACTTAAGAGCATCATGTTCGGTGTAAGTAAGGGCAATTGTATATCGTCTTCGAGATAAGTCAATGGGGGGTTGTTGAGTGTAACTTCGACGTCCAATAATAATTCTTGTAATTCCTCATATGTCAGATTCGATTTCCCTAAGACCTTGTACATAGCTTGTTTTGTGAGGCCTATGATTCTCTCGTATTGACCTCCCCACCATGGAGCCTTGCTTAGGTTAAACTGCCAGGTAATGGATTGATTCTCTAAGAATCCTTTGATCTTTTCATCTGTCATAATCATCTTAATCCATTTCGCAGTGGCTTCAAATGTCTGAGCGTTGTCAGAGTAGATCTTTCTGGGCCTACCCCGTCTTGCGATTAATCTTTTCAAACAGGGTATTAGATGCTCAACTGTTGTATCAGGTAATACTTCTAGAAACACTGCTCTTGTTAGGCTGCAAGCGAAGAGCAGCAGGTGCTTTCCTTTCACGATTCTTCTTCGCCTTATAGGTGATGGGTCCAGCATAATTGACACCCACCACCTCAAACAGTCTCTCACCTTCTGTCTTGTCTCTTGGAAGGGTTGCTATTTTAGGTTTCTCAAATGGAATTGTATGAAACTTCTTGCAAGTGAAACAATTCTTTCTCGCCTTCTTTGCTATCTTTCGCAATCTTGGAATCCAATAGTTTTGTCTCAACTTTACCATGGTTAACGCAGGCCCACCGCATAGTGTTAGACGATGGCAGTTTGCAACTAATCTCTCACTAAATAACGTTTCAGATGGTAGATATATAGGATAGTCCCCTTCCAATCTCCCATGACAGACATATATCACAAGGCCATTTTTCTGTGGCCCAAGCTGCTGTTTTTCTTCTTTAAACTTATCAGTGTTCTCACATTTTGCTTGCTCTCTTCTAATCCAAAATTCGGTGGCTTGTTGCACCTCTTCTGTATCCAATGGTCCCATCTGTCTATTTTTCTTTGCATTCTGACAACTTTTTACAAATCTTTTCATCCAAGCCGTTATTCTCATCGATTTTCTGAACTGAAACCTCTCTAATATTTCATCTAGCTCATCTTTGGTTTCGACAGCTGCTTTCAAAACTGCCTTAGTAGGTTTGACTTCAGATTCTGACTCATTACTTGCCTTGCTTCCCTTTTCATTGTTTGGTAGATCTGGTAAATCTGATTTCCAAATTAAGCCAGTCTGATACCAGCCTTCTTCGCTGCGCTCAAGTTGATCTCTAAATTCTTGGTGTACTGGCTCACTTTCCTCTTTACTCTCTAAGCCAAGAACATCTAAGGAGACTAGCTTCTCATAATCAGCAGTTGATGACTTTGCAAAAAACATATTGCTGAGTTCGCTTCATGGCCAGGTGACATTATGACCCATCCAAATGAGGTAAGCTCAGCTATTGGGTCACCGGGTTTTCCAATTCTTGGTTTTGTTGGGGCTTTGATTTTGGAGTAATCACTCGCCCCTATGATCATATGTACTGGCAATTCATCTTTGTCACTGCTGTCATTCATCTGTACTCCATGAAGATGACTATATTTATTGATTTTTTCTTGATATTTGGGGTTAGATATTGTTAGCAATTCTCCTCTGTCCACCTTTCCAACCTCTGTCTCAAGACTGAAATGATCACTCTGTAGCTCAACTTTAAATATCTCAACTTTCTTGGTTGTGTTTCCAACCATTGTGTCAATATTTCTGTGTTATACTCTGGTTGGTTTTTTCTGTAGTAAATCTGCTAGCTTCGATGAGATATAAGAACTGCCAGAGCCAGTGTCTAGTAATGCTCGGCATGTAAATCCATTGACTTTGACTAGGACAACAGGATAGGTGACTCCCTGCTCTCCAGTTGACAATAAAAGCTCTCTTTGTTCTTGAACTGGGGCCTTATCACATACAGGTGCTTCGCTTTGCAAGTTTTGCAGCTCCCTTTGCTTGCACAATCTGAGGCTCTGTGCCCACTCCTTGCACAGTTGAAACAGAGACGTTTTGTACGGAGTATATCTCTTCTTTCATTCACTTTCTTCACCTTGTTGCATTCAACAGATTTATGATTTGTCCCCTCACAATAAACACAAGATGCTGTGCGAATACCAGTTGTATTGGTAGCAAATACCTTATCTCTTACTCAATCCGGCATTGGGTTCCTTTCTGTCCATTTATTCACAGCTTCAACAAGGTTTGGAAATCCCCAAGCTTGCCAATCATTGTCCAATCTCACTAGATCTGCACGAATTCCTTCCAACTTGTCTAAAGTTTCCCTTCCGTATCCAGATATTTCTCTTAATTTGCCCATGGACTCTAGAGCTTGGGCGCTAGGGAAAAGCTTTTGATAAAACTCGTGGATCTTTGCTGGATGAGTTCCCCTTGTGTGAGGTAAATTTAAGATAATTTGAGCATGTGCATTTATAACCTCACTTTCTTTCCCATATTTTGCTTGCAAGATTTTCTTAGCTCGCTCATATCCCTCTGCATCATGATTTAGATTTTCTATCAAGGGTCTTACTTTAGGCTCAATGAATTCTTTTAGGTAGTTGAATTTGGTTACCTGATCAATATTTTGCTAGTCAACCTCTGTTTTGAATTGATTCCAGAATCGGAACCAATCAATATGTGTTCCCTTGAATTTTGTTATCTCTAGTTTGGGCAACTTTACTGTGACTAGTCTGCTCACTACTTCCATTTTTGGTTGTCCTCTGGTTGCAATTAGTTGCTTTTCCATCTCAAATCTCTGTTAGAGTTTCATTTTTTCCAAGGATATTTCTTTCTCGTATTCTTGTTCTTTTTCTTGTTGTTTATTTTTCTTATTGTTTTCTTCAAATCATGCGATGGCTGTTTGTAATCTCTCTAGCAATGGTTTGAATTGCTTTTGTTTCTCGCTGATTTCGGCCAATTTCTCACTTCCTGTGGTTCTTCCTCGGCTTGTATTTTCAGTTCTTGAATATTTAATTTTAGTTCTTCAATCTCCTCAAGTTTTGATTCGTATGCTTTAATCTGTCTTGTAATCGATTTTCTTTCATTCTTCTCGATGATTTCTTCAGTTTCTTCTCCCAAAAACTCTAAAAAACGGAGCTTTCCGTCGATGTTTTTAACTGCATTTGTTAACTCTGCCATGCTTGGCGAAACGAGACGACGACGGCCTAAGCCGATTCAAATTCACTCACTTAAATATTTGAAAATCTTACGAATAATTCTCTCATCTGGGGTGCCACTTTGCCGAGATCTTCGCTTTGAAATGACAACAATAAACTCAATAAACTCACGGATGTACAATTTTTAGCTTATAATTGTAACATAACGAATAGGACAGCTTTGATTAACAACACTCTCTCAAGATCATAAAAAAAACTGAATCACAGCTGGCTTAGTCCCAAAAAAGATCAAATTAAAAGGTTAATCAGCAAGTTCGGGGGGTCACTTCAGTTCTTCACAGGTGTAGCTTTTAATTATTTTATGTAAGTCTTATTTTGCATTTTAAAAGAATTTCATCTGCCTGTCAAAAATGTAAAAGGCCCATTTACCTATTAAATTGAAAGTAGTAGGATGTGCCATCGCAGTGCTAAGTTTACGAATTATGTTTCATTGTTTCCTATTCGCAGAGGCCTAGCTAAAAACCTAGGAATGATAGATATCAATGATTGATTTGTTAATTGGTAATAGGCCTATCTACTCAACTCAAAATCCAAAATCACACCTTTTTCCAAATGAGAGATGTAAATGTAGTCACATTTGATCAGCTTTCATTCTGTTTTAATCATGGAAGTAATTGATATAAGCCATAAATGACATCTATAGTAATTGCTTTTCGATCTCTATCGGCATTGTGCCACAGAATGTCCACTTTCTTGCATGTTCCTCCAGTCCGCCGCTTCCTCTCGTTGTCCATCTTGTTTTGATCTCATTCGGATGTAGTGGAGCGAGGCAATAAACTTCCAGGGAAAGGGGGACCAAAAATGCGAGGGAGATTTTAGGCCTCACCCACTCTTTTGCCACAATGGATGTGATGCGAATCAAAATTCTTTTTGGAGATGTTACGAGTAAATTGCTTGTTCGAAAAGGTTTAATTATTTCTGATATTAGCAAGGTGTACGGAAATAGGGCATTTTGTTTCTTGTATATGGATGAGGATGGCGATAGAATCACGGCTGCATCTGAGCAGGAAATGGAAGATGCTATTTTCATTGAAAAAATTACAAAGTTTGAATGGAAAATTGACTCCTCTCAAAGTGAAAACAGCTTATTATTATGTCAGTCCCCATGTGCATCCTCTTTCTCACCCAGTAAAAGAAAGAGAGTGGATGCTGACGATTTTTCAGAAAAAAAGGTGAAGTTATTTGTGATGAAGCAGAGGAAACTGCTGCTGTATCTGACTGTTCATCAAGCACTGTGGTTGTTGAAGGCCAATCTTCATTGAACTTGCCAACAATCCCACCAGCAATCACCAAACTTAAGGGGTCTCTGTCACTTTTTCACAAAGAAAAATATGGAAGTTCATTTGAAATGAAGTATGAAAATAAGGATGGGAAGCCTTTTCTTTAGTGCAATTTATGTGATGCGAGCCTTGACATTTCGTTGAATTGGAGGAATGTTAAGAGCCATTTTTGCAATGTTAATCACCAGATGAATTTCTACTCAGTATATGGAAGAGAGAGTTCAGAGGTTGTAATGTTAAGCTTGATGAATTACAAGCTATAAGGTTCATTGAAAGTGAAGCACCAAAAGAGCTGAAGATTGAAATCCCAGAGGGAAAGATGGTAATAGCATGTCTTGTTTGCAAATCAAAAGTAATTCCCCTGGCTGGTAGACCATCTTTCAAATTAAGAGTGAGAGAATATTTGAAAACTACAAAGCACAGAGAGGCTAAAGATGGTGGCCAATGTAAAACTAGACAAATGAGTATTTTGTATTTCACAACAGACAGCCAGAGCAAGTCAACAGGAAATGGTGATATTCAAGGAAAAGAGACACAACCCCTTGAAATTTCCAATGGAGTTTACAAGGAGGTTATGCTCTTAAATATCAATGATTAGAGAAACAATTCAGACCAGATTTTAACAAAACACGTTGGACAATACATTATGAGCACAGTAGCAAAGAGGAGTTGATGAACTCAATTAAAGAAATTAAACACCGCGAAGAAGATTTAAAGTGCCCCTACAGCTTTTTTTATTTGTGAATTCAATAAAACTTGGTACGCTGACTTCAGATCAGAAAATAATCTTTAAATCAGACGTGTAGTTCACGAGTTATAACGTGTGAAAGTGTCAATGTTTTGTCATTTTCGCCATTTTCCTTGTCTCACTTTTAGGACTGGGTCAATCCCACTATGACATCATAGTGGGAGCCCCGTTTCTTTCCGTACTGAAGCAACAAATCTGACATCTCATACTGTGGACTCAATATTTTTTTTTTTGACTTTGATGATTAGAAACAGGTCGGCGCATCATGGCATTGAAATTTGAAAGGCTTGTGATGAGTTTGCAGCTGTGGGGAGGAATTACAAAACTCCCATGTAGTGGCTGCTCGTTGTGCTCAGTGGCGGCAGGCGTAGGCCGTGCAATGTGAAAACAGTACGGGATTTCAATAGGGTCAAAAACATGATCACAGATATTTGACAAGACCGGAAAATTGTTAGATTTATAGGAGAAACTGACTGAGAAAATATGCCATATCGATGTGTTTAAATACACTGGATAAATCAAGATTTGTAGAGCTTCACAGGATTCAGCTTTATCAGGACGGATCACACTGAAGCTGTAATGAGAAGGAAATGGATAGATTTCATCAATTCGCAATGACGGACGAAACTCTAAACTTCGCAGTTAGAAAATGCCAACATGCAACCATCAATTTCGGTGCAGTAACGAAATTCATGTATAGTAATAAGGAATCGTGTTGCACATTTTCTACACTTGCTGTATCTAATGCAAATCGAATTGTTTCAAGTTTCTTCAACCACAAAAGTTGACCGACACAGATGGATATGGCCATGGCCTAAATCATATTACGTATAGAATTTTGATACACTTTTACTTCATCAGATACACAACAGAAACATGATAGTTCAGATCTAGTTAATTGCCCAGAAAGTTCTCTTTCAACATTTGTTTTCTCGCTCAATTCTAATCACCAAAATTGCACAAATACCCACGAATACACATAACGAGACAAGACAAAGCACAAACAACATTATCTATTATACTGAATGTAGGCTTATGCCAGCCGCCACTGACTGCAGGGTTCCCACTATGATGTCATAGTGGGATCGACCCAGTACTAAAAGTGAGACACGAAAGTGTGAACGCAATCTCTCATAACTCAACAACTACTCTTCAAATCAAAAAGCATAAACGGTATCAGAATCAGCGCAATCGATTCTATACTTTCAGCTGATAAAAAAAGCCGTAGGGGCATTTTAAAAAAGGAGAACTTCTTTCTCAAATGTGATTCGCAAAGATTGAAAGTGAAATCAACAGCTTGGAAAGCTGAACTTAAAGATCTCAGCTCTAAAGGCAGTTTTACAGCTATTGCCACAAAGCTAGAGAGAAAAATAAAAAATGGTTTCTTGACCGGTAAAGATGGCATCATGAGTGTTCTAAAAACAATCTGTAGCAATGCTCCAAAGAAGAAAAAAGGCCACCGGTACAAAGGTGTTGAAGGAAACATATTTTCCGAAATGATGGAAGTTACCTTGATTCTCGGTGGACCAAGAGTGTGTGCATTTGTTGCAGACAATTTAGAAGGGCCTCATATTGATCAAATTAAAATATGGCACACAAAACTGTCATTTCATTATGAATTTAACAAATACCGGGAGAATGTGAAATATATTTCCGAACTATATCGTACATTGAAAGAAAGAATTGGAATGAAAGAAAGGATACCATATACAAAAATTGAGGATGAAACCGCCATTGAGCCTCGCCCCAAATATGATCAAAGATGCAATATTGTTTGGGGCTACTGTGGATGGAAAGAGAATCATGTCTGTTGCAGTAATGTGATGACAGGGATACTATGAAATATATTAAATCCAGACAGTTGGAATGCAGACATGAAATTTGGCGGTCGAATTACACGCCCTCCACAAATGAAATACTAATTCTATCAGGCAATTTCTGCTAAAGTTTACATATTTATATTGGCGACGAGGTAAATCAAGCATACATTCATACATTTCCATGGCTGAGTCGTGGTTGGTTAGGCCTATGCCCGAATTCGAGCCAGGCGCCGAGATTGGTGCAAGTCTTGCGGCAAGATGGACGACTTGGTTGTCTGATTTCAAGATTTTCCTCACTGCCAATGGATTTACAAACAACACATCCTGTCGTGCTCTCTTACTTTATCAAGCAGGCCCCCGTGTTCCTGAAATTTTTCAGCAAACACCAAACACTGGTGATGCAGATGATTATTAAATCGCCAAGGCCAGACTCACTGCACATTTTGAGCCACAGAAAAATACAAGATATGAAGTCTTTAAATTTCGTGAAGCCAAACAAGATGCAGGTGAGACGCTAAACCAATTCCATACGCAGCTGAGGACTCTATCTAGAGCCTGTGATTTTTCAAATATTGACTCTGAAATTGAACAACAGATTATTGTAAGGGGGAAATCCTCAAAAATTCGCAAAATAGCTCTTCATGACCCTCGATATGATTTAAAACAAATGCTGTTGGATGCTAGACGCGAGGAAATTAGTTCTTATCAAGCCAGAGACATAGAATCATCCGAACCTTCAACTGCAACTGCAAATCAAGTAAACAAATTGAATGCAAAACCCAAGAAATGCTTTTCTTGGGTTTTGCATTCAAATGTGGTTATCTATGGTATGATGGAATGCAGTTACTGCATTCAATCCGCCATCAAGATCCATCATTCCATCTTTTGCGGTTAAAGGTGGTTATGTGGTTATATTAGATATAAATGTGGATATGTGGTTCTCCTTTATGTGGTGATTACCCACATAAAGGAGAATCCCCAGCTAAGGGTGAACAGTGCAAAAATTGTGGTAAAAAGAATCACTTTGCGGGTGTTTGCAGAAGCAAAAAAGGCAGCTCAGCCCCTCGAGAAAGCCATAAACCCCAGCACCGTCAAAGAAAAACAGTACAACCTTTAAATCATGTTAGTTCTTCATATAGTTCAGAGGGTGAATATTTATATGCCACAACAGCAAAACGCAACAACACTCCTCATGTAAAAGTCACTGTTGCTGGTCATACTTTCAACACCATAGTGGATAGTGGTGCTACTATAAATGTGATTGATAAAAACACTTATTCACAGTTACAAAACATCAAGCTCCTCCGCACTAAGACCAAAGCCTATCCTTATCATTAAAAACAGCCTGTGAAATATCTTGGCAAATTTGAAACTGAAATTAAGACAAAAAAGATAATTACTGTTGGTACTATTTATGTAGCAGAAGCTACAAACAGTGGTTGTTTACTGTCCTTCAAAACAGCACAAGATTTGGGCCTTATCAAGTTAGAACTCAATATGCTTGCAAAAAATGAGAAAAACACGGCAGAAAATTATGATTGAAAATTGCAAAAAATTCTTCTATAAAATGATGCTGTTTTTGAAGGTCTTGGAAAGTTAATGGGACACCAAGTTAAACTAAATGTTGACGAAAATGTACCTCCTGTTTCTCAACCGCAGAGACGAATCCCTTTCCATATTCGTAAGAAAGTGGAGAAAGCTCTTAAGGACCTGGAGAGTCAAGGCATAATTGAGAGAGTGCCTGATTCTCAACCAACTCCTTGGGTATATGCAATTGCTGCAGTGCCTAAAAAAGATGGTAATGTCAGGATTTGCGTGGATATGAGAGTGGCGAATAAAGCTATCAAGCGCGTTCGCCATTTGATTCCTACTGTGGAAGATGTAAGCTTGGAGCTCAATGGAGCCAAATTCTTCTCAAAGTTGGACTTATCGCAAGCTTACCATCAACTTGAGTTACATCCAGATAGCCGGTACATAACTACCTTCAGCACCCACATTGGACTATACCGTTACACTCGGTATAAATTTTGGTACTAATGCAAGTGCCAAAATTTTTCAAAACACTTTGCAACAACATCTTCAGGGTTTAGATGGTGTGAAAAATATCGCTGATGATATTATAGTGTATGCGTCCACCTGGGAACAGCATGATAATGCTTTACGCCAATGCCTTAAACGTCTTTCGGAAAAAGGACTAAAGCTTAACAAATCAAAATGTAGCTTTCTTGACAATAAATTGTTATGGACAAATCTTTTCAGAATCTGGTACACAGCCAGACCTGCATAACGTGCAAGATGTTTTGAATGCGCCAGTTCCAAAATGCGTATCAGAACTTCGTAGTTTCCTCGACATGGTAAACTACAGTGCTAAATATATTGCTGATTTTGCAACTGTCGCTGCTCCATTAAAGAGCACATGAACTGTAATGGAATTTTAAGCTGCTCTAGGCTTTCTTGTGTGCTGAACACGAATCTGCTATCGAAAAAATCGAGAAAAAAATCACTACTGCACTTTTCTCTTTCAAAGTTTTCAAATTTCCCTCTAAAATGAAGCCGGAGTCTGGGCCGAGGAAAATTACTTTGTGACGTCAGATTGTTTGTTCGTGGTTTATTTCACTCCATTGACTTCCACTTATTGTGTTTGTTTACCGTCATTGATTTCTTTTATTCTATTGATTTCAACGTTTCGTGATGTCATCGGATTCTGATAATACAGCATCAAGCCTTTCTGAAGTTATTGATAGCACGGATGAAAGCTCGGGGACAGAGAATACGGCAGTTCGTTGCATTTTTGAACCGTATATGGACGAGCCACTGGCACGAGTTGTTCAGCCCAATTTAGGCCATGACGTTAATGGAAGTCAAGAACTCAGTCTCGAAGATGCTGATGAAGATGGCCTTACACCGCCGATGTTAGAGGCGAGGTTTTGAAGGTAGACCCTGTCACATCGTGGTGTACGTGTACCAAATGTAAAGACGATTCCTTAGTTGGTTCACGGGAATTTCGCTGTTGTAGGGAGGTTGCCGAGGCACACGGCAAAGTTGTTTTCGATGGCCTTGACCACGAGTGCGTAACCTTGCATCCAGGTTTTGCTGCCATGACCGACAGAATTGTTCTCAAACAGGTGGGCCCCCTCCTGAAGGATAGACAGGGTAGAAGATATAGAAGGCGTGCAGGCCAAACCGAAAATGAGTAAGCATGACAACAGTTTTAGATTGTATGTATATATATATCCATATGCAGAGGTGAACCGAGATGGATATCTTGATAGTCAGCATTTTAGATGTAACTACAGATGGTCAAAATTTCTCTAACAGGTTCATCAGAGCAGTTGCATACAGATGGTTGGCTAGATGGTTCTTTGACTTTATCGGCTGGGGAAATACAAGGGCATTACCAGCATGTGTGTATAATTGCATCCGAACAATGTATAAGTCTGGTCAAAGCTCAGGCTATGCAACAACAAACGAAAGAGATTAACTGTACTTTGGAAAACTACTACGACAAAATAGCCTTTTGACCATAATTTCCAATAAAAAAAGTATAATAATGAGGTTCCAAGTTGCCATTTTAGCCACAAATGCCCCTTTTATGTCCACGTAATGATTTTTTGCATCTTTTGCATGTTGGAAGGGCTCTTTTTTTTTTACCAGTCTGTGTTGCTGCTTGCAACATGCCTGCTTGCAGCTGGTCCTGCTCAACACCTGCAAGGTGAAATAAAAGTTTTCACAATGCAACACCTACAATAACCAGAAAATTGATATGTTTTATGCTTTCCACCTACAAACAATGTTTTAGATATAAAGTAAGAATCACATTTGCTTACATGGTGGGAATAGTTGTTGTGAACTATTGATCTTCTGTCGTTCTTTGTGGCATTGTACAGCGTCAGCTTTGCTTTTCCTGTTAGCATGCATGTGGCTCAATGGAGCAGGTTGTTTAGCAACCATCTTTTCATATGCAACTTGGAGTTGGGCTATGTTACTTGTAAACATTAGCACTTTCATTTCTTTGACATATTCTAGTACAAAGATTGTATTTTAGACAGTGCAGAAACATACATTTAGCTACACATTTGCAGAAAGTAAACACCTTCACATAAGAGTAAATTTTTCGCAATGTTCCTTTGACTTACCATATGTTGGGGCCACTGTCCGTTCTTTTACAACCTCCTCACCTTGTTTGTACTTTGGCCACAACACTCGGAAATATGGCTGTCCAGTTTTTGAAACTTTTTTGTCACGGTGGAGATTTTCATTAAAATGTATACTTGCTAAAATATGCCTGCATAGTAAAATGTTCGGTAATATTCAGTTGCAAAACAGTGATAACCTAAAGGAGAGATGTTTACATGTTTAAATCTGACTGAATTGTAAAGTTATTATACCTGCAGATGGTTCCCATCCATGAGAAGCTGATCATTTTTGGATGCCAATGATTCAGTGTTGCATGGAATCCTTCTAAACAGCTGGTCTGTGCATCAGATGATAACTTTTTTATATCATTCACAATTCGTTTATTCATGAGCACATCTTGTAACTTATCATAAGCCGGGGTACCTAAAAAATAGAGAATTATCACATTATTTGAGTAGAAGAACACTTTGAAAAGGGTGCCTTGCAAAACTTTTTGTACTTTACCAGAATGAATAATGTTACATTTCTAAATTTCTCAGAGACACACATGTTCATTTACCAATTTTGATCCAATTTCGATCTGCAAGGTTTTCTTCATGGGAGCATTTTTTGTATAATTCGTTGGGGTGGTTTTCATGAACATTGGCAACATGTCTCATGAATGATGTCCATTTTGCAGCAATCAGGTCTCCAAATCCACTCTTTGTTGTTGTTGCAGCCCAGTAAAGATGGTTGCGAACTGCTTTCACCCACTCCAGCAGTATTTCACAATGCTTTTCCTTGGCACTCTTGGCCAGTTTCTTAGTGATAGTCCTTGCAACATGCCAGATATCATAAAAGTGTGATGTCAAATTTTGGCTTTCCTTCATCCATTTGGTGATTCCTTTGTGTCTGTCAGAGATCAATGTGTCCACACGAATACCACGTTCATTTAAGAAACTGAAACACCGTTTAGCCCCTTCAAGCTCTGTTGCAGGACTACTTTTTGTTTCATTTGACTGAAGATAGAATAAAAATTATAATTTGACTCGACATAGTTAGATCAGGTTTAAGGAAAAAACAATTATAATATGACAAAGTTGTCTAAGAATAGAAGACTAAACTGCAGCAAACAAACCTGCACAAGTTCAAAGTGTAGGATCTTCATTAAATTACAGTTGAACATACTGTATGCTCCATATTTGGCAGAATGCCCCATGGAATCAAAGCGGCCATCTCCACTCCAAACAATATTCTTCAAATTTGCAAGCTTACTCAGGTACTTCTTCTGATATCTCTCCCAATAAGTGAGAATCAGAGGAAAAAGAAATTTTCTTTGGTGTTTGTAGTAAGTCCTTGCTGAAATAACTGACAAGCCCATGTGCTGACAAATGAGGAGGGCCTTGTTAACTGTTGCACCAGCCATCAATATTGCCAGACTCAGACATAAATTACCAGCTGGATGTCTCCCATGTATCAAAGGTTGTGAATTCCACACGAAACTTGATTCCCCACATTTTTCACAAGACTGTCTGACAGTAACCATTGTGCCAGTGGTTATCATTTTTACAACAGGGCTGGTTTCCTTGCATCGAAAGCAGAACATTGTAAACAAATTCATCAGCATAGAATAAAAAACCACAAACTTTGGCTCCTCGAATGAAGGTGTTCCATGTTCAACACTGTTAAATGAAACGTTTAGGTTATAGGACTGTTTATCTCAAAACATAGAAAAGGAAATACTTGGCTGTCCTGGTAGCAAAGTCATGGCACTATCTTCAACTCACCTTACAACATTTGTTGTTGTTGCAGTCCCGCCCTCAGTACCATAATCATCATCGTAATCGTCATCATTGCTTGTATCACTATTCTGTTCATCATCACTGTTCAAAACAAATTCATCACTTGATTCATCTGAATCTCCATCATCACTTGATAGATCATCATCATCAAGGTTTCCCTCAAAGAATGTCTCATTAATTTGTTCAGCAGTGCCAACTTTCTCTTCTTGTGTGGTAGTCTGAAAGGGAGAATAAAATCTTGCCACTGTATGATGTATATGATATGTAGTCTTTAGCACATCTGTTTTTCCTTCTCCTCACCTTAGCCTTTGGAAATTGCTGTTGGCTCTCAATGGGCTTTTCCTGTAAAATACTTTTGGCTTTCCAGCGTCTTATCTTCTGTGTTAAACTTTTTATTTTGGTGCTCTTTTTAACACAGGCCAGACATTTCTTTGTTGGTGGTTTTGGGATGCAGCTTTCTTGTGATTCTGGTGTTCTTGAGCTTATTTCATCAGCCATATTAACATTAGCAGGTGCTATCACTTCAAAACTCGCAGTCTCCATCTCATAAGGGATTGCCTCTTCATTTTCAGACTCTACTTGAGCATCCTCACTGGATTTCATGGCACTGCGAACAAGCTAGAAGTAAATTCGCAAAACAAGATTAACAAGGTTTAAGCAGAAGCATTTCTTGCAATATAAATATATTGCACAACGTGAAGAAAGTACTCTCTAATTTCTAGTATTAAATGTGTTTAACCTGACGCCATACCTGTCGTTTGGTTCGATTTGACAACTTTTTAGGTGAAGCAAATTAACTGAATCTCTAGTTGGAACAGATCCTTTAATCAAATTCCCTCGCCAGGTTATTCCAGTTGTAGTTTCCAAAGACTGAGCCCGGAAATAACACGAATCTTCGAAGTGGGCAGAGCAAAGAGAAGTGCACTTCTTTGGGTTTTTGAAAGTAGGCCTATGTCTTTGTACAAACTTGATCCATTGCCTTCGAATGTTTGGATCAAGTGGAAACTGATGCATCCTAATACCAGCAGTATAACTTGTATTTTTACAACTTGTCTGGCCAGGCCCACCAGCAACACAGTATCGGCCACCTTTTTTCTTTTTTGGATAAGCTTCGGCCATTTTTTGTTTCTCTCCTTTCCTTGTTTTCTTGTTGGCAAGCAAATTGCAAGGAGCAAACAATCTGACGTCACAAAGAGCCTGCGCGTGATCTCGACCGCGTTTTTTTTGCATCACAAAATTCATGAGTGATCAGAATTTTAAAACCGCACAGTATCTTCGTTTTAAAGAATTTCGTGAAAGAACTTTAAGATAACTCTAGAAATAACTCATTCAATCGATTAAAAAAAAAAAAATTTAGACGGCATGTGTTCTTTAAGGGACTTGCTCAAGCAAAACATGCTCTTTCAACGGACAGAACGGCATAAGCATGCATTTGCATCTTTGAAATCAGCACTAGTGAACCCTCCTGTCATGGCCTACTTTGATTCCCGCCAAGAGAGCTATTTAGCTGTGGATTCAAGCCCTGTTGGATTTTGCGGGATTTTATCACAACGCAAAAAGGATGGTTCTGACTGCAAAGTTATTGCATATGCAAGTCTTACACTAAGCGATGTTGAGCTTCGTTATTCGCAAACCGAAAAAGAAGCTCTTGGAATAGTATGGGCTATCGAACACTTCCATCTGTACCTTTACGGGTCAACATTGGCATTAATCACAGATCATAAGCCTGTTGAAGTGATATACAGGAATGTTCTTTCTAAGCCATCGGCCAGAATAGAAAGATGGGCCTTGTGCCTTCAGCCGTATGACTTTAAAGTACAATACAGGCCATGCCCTAACAATCATGCTGATTTTTTTTCGTGTCATCCTTTGGTCCATTCGAAAGGTGATCAAGGACACATTGCCGTAGAGTACATCAACTTTATAGTTGAACACTCCATGCCAAAAACTGTGACCTTGTCTGAAATCAAAGAAGCAACAGACTCAGATAAAACCATGAAAGCTCTTCGGGCTGCTATACGATTAAGCTGTTGGAACACAGATACTGTCAAACAATTCGTTCATGTCAAGGATGAATTGTCAATCGGACCTTCTAATATCATTCTATGAGGTTTGAGAATTGTACTTCCAGATTCGCTCAGACAATGCGCTATAGATATTGCTCACATAACTCATCAAGGTCTTTCAAAGACCAAAGCACTCATCAGAGAAAAACTATGGTTTCCAAACATGGATCAACTCATCAAGCAAAGCATTGATAAATGCTTACCTTGTCAAGGTGTTGGAAAAGAAAATTCACCAGAGCCACTTCGCATGACCGATATGCTGAAAAGACCGTGGTATAAACTAAACATTGATTTCTTCGGACCTATTCCTTCTGGAGAGTCACTGTTGGTTGTGATCGATCGGTATTCGCGACATCCAGAAGTGGAAATTGTTAAATCTACAAAAGCTTCAGTGGTAATTCCAAAATTGGACAAGATGTTTTCGGTCCATGGTATTCCGTATGATTTGACATCGGACAATAGTCCACCATTTAATGGTGATGAGTTTCGTCGGCATCTAAAATTACTTGGAGTAAAATGTGATCCATCTACTCCAAAATGGCCTCAAGGGAATGCAGAAGTCGAAAGATTTATGCAATCCTGGAACAAAGCTTTAACAACTGCTACAATTGAAGGAAAGAAATGGCAGCAAGTTTTAACTAGATTTCTTCTTCAGTACAGGACGACTCCAAATAGTACTACTCGTGTACCACCTGCAGCATTATTATTAAATCGTTCAGTACGTGGATTGTTGCCACAATTACAACCACACAAGATCATTAATCGTCACAAGAAAGCTGAAAGTAATAAACTCATTCGTAAAAATTATAATAAGCAGTACGCTGATACACAGAGACATGCAAAGGAAAGTCACATCAAAGAAGGTGATACTGTATTAGTTCGTCAAGAGAAAAAGCATAAATTGATGCCCAAGTTTAATGAGAAACCTTATGTTGTTATAGAGCGGAAAGGTGTGACAATAATCACAGAAAATGAAGTTAAACATAGAATCACACGTAACATTTCTCATTTCAAGAAGATTCCGAAACAAGTTCAGAGTGTAGACAGCAGTGATGATGATGAACCAATTGTTCAAGCAGAACCACAACGAAATCAGATTTATGTCTGAAGATCCGAACGAGCAAGGAAGATACCAGAGATATGGATTTGGAATTTCATTTCAGCAAGATAGGACTTTTTTGGATATGGACCAACATTGAACTTTATTTGTTTTGTTATGTTATTGATAATTTCTAAAAAGGAGGTGATGTAGTAATGTGGTCACAGGGATACAATGAAATTTATTGAATTCAGACAGTTGGAATGTAGACATGAAATATGGCGGTCGAATTACACACCCTCCACAAATGAAATACTTATTCTATTGGGCAATTTCTACTAAAGTTTACATATTTATATCTGTCAAGACTACTATGTACTTTCTGTTGATGATAACGAAGAGGCATATGCAAAGCTTGTAAAGGGGATAGAAAAAACTCAGTTAGCAACAAATGCAAGGGTAATCATGATCAAACCTCTGCATGCCAGTCTGCCAAGGGTTGTTCTTCATCTGCAAGCAACTTGCAACAAATATACGCATGAAAGAGTGCTTCGACAGTGGAAATGGTATGACTCTTTGTGCAGAGAACTTTTAGACCCTGTGCCATGTCCTGGTATTGGGGATGGATCTGATGGAGACTCAAGACGCTGAAAACTCTTTTTGAGTCAATCTTCTGATGCATGTGAAGGCCTAAGATTTAAACCGGTACCTCTGTCAGAGGGTTTGTCTCCAGCTGCAAATTAGAAATGGGCCGAAATAGCGAGCTTCAATTGAGAAATATTTCTGATTCTATTTCTGAATATTTCTGATTATTCAGCGCACCAAAATGATATACGACCCCTGTTAGGTCATTTTTCTCCACATGAGCATGGTCTTCGCAATGAGGATGTAAATAAACATAATAGACAGAACTGGGGTTCAGCTCAGTGTTCATCATTCCCACGTGTGCGAAAGTGTTTACAAAAATTGATTGTAGGCCAAGATACTGGTGGACAAAGTGGCACAACCCTGCAAGGAACATGCATATACCTTGAATTAATGCACAAGTATATGGAGATATTCATAAGTATAGAAGCTTCACTCTATGAGAGAAATAAGTATGCTGGTAAAGTTGTGTCATTTTTAGGGATATGGAGAAACTATGTTGTAAAAAGTGCTGATCTCACTTTGAAAGAAAACTTTGTAACCAGAGAAACGTTCCTAGATGTTTTGCTCTCTGCCCATCCTGCTGTCAGTGTTATTGCTTGGTTTGCAGAGAATCACAGTGACATACCTTGTTTTTGCACCTTTTTGGTACAGATGCTGTTGAAGTATATTTTAGTCAGAATGGCTCTTGGATTATCAACAAGCATACATACATGCTAATGGACATGACAAGAAATCTTACTGCTATCAATCGGCTGAATCAAATTCATGCGTCCCATCCATCGTTAGTTTTCAAAAAAGCACACAGTAAGCAAGATAACATTTGGGACAAACAATATACAAAAGAGAGAAGAAATGAGCTTAATTCTAAATTGATTGATTTACTACATCCCTCAAAGGAAGAGGTAGTTATTGCTTGGAAAGAAGGGGTAGAAGCAGCTATAGAAGTGGCACTCAGATCTGGAATGATAGAAAAGAATTCTAGATTTGATGACAATTGGATTAGAGACCCGTTTAAGTTCATTGAAGTTAAAGGCATGTTAGATTAAATGTTAACAGAAGAGGAAATTACATCACACGCGAGACCGAGTAAATTTGCCAGTGAAGATGGAGTGCTCTCTTTTGAAGGAAATAAGGAAGAGAGCGTGATTGTTGAAAGTATTGATCAGTGTTTATTAATTGCGTGTCAAAATGCATTCACTCAAGAATCTGAAGCTCTTGAAGACGCACATCAAATAACAAGTTCAACTTTCGATTTGAAAATATATGTCCCAGCTTTCAATGCAGTGAAGTACAAATCACAAGTTTTTTGAGAACTTGCACGTAGGGGTAAAGTATCAGCAGACAGGCTTATTCGCGTGCAGCAGGCATCAAATAGTACTGAACATGGTATCTGTCGTGAGGTGTTTCTTTGTGAGATTCCACCCCAGAGCTGGGGACGGTAGTCAGAAGTTCGGTAGGCGATGTCTCGCTTGCGATGGTGCTGATTCCGCTAAGGTTTGATGCAATAAAGACAACAGACTTTTTGCGGTGTGGTACGGCTGACCCGAAGGCCGCCACTGTACTACTGGTCTTCAGACTGCTTACTTCCAAATCTTAGTTAAATCTGCACTCAACTCTACTCCTTTACTCTATTTAAGCTCACAACAATAATCAAAACAAGCCTGGTGACATGGTACTTCATTCTTGTGCACCTGGGACCCTAGTGTGGATTGGCACACACTTTCAAGCGGGTGGACCAGCCAACCACACTCATATTTAACAATATTGTAAACAAATTGGTGTGAAATACAAGGTAACAATTATAGTTTACAACGATGCACACAACATAGCTCCTTTACCAAATTCAATGTCCTCATTGAATATCTTAATCTGTGAGTTTGCCAAGCTTAGCTAACCTATATAATTATTTAATTACAAATATGACTAATCAAAATTAACAAAATTTCTCTCACGGACTTAATAATGCTTACTCAACTTTTCTCAAATTTCCTAACACATCTGAAGGGCATTAAAATTATTTAACAAAAATACAATATATCATCGAGGTGGAATTTCCCATCACCTAATCAACAAATATAATAATCCGAACCAGTCCAAACCAAATCATCAGCCCAGTAAAATTCATCTTAAAATATAATTAAGTTGAGATTCTTATACCCTGTCATTGTTCCTAAGTTTGTAAATCTGTTGAGTCTTCTTCGTAATTATGGCCTTTTGTTGTAGCCACGAGGAGCCATTTTTAATTCTCGTTGTTCTGTTCTGTGGTGATTACAAGTGAAATCGAGGATACCTTTCTTCAATGGCAAGTGCTTATTGCGCTCGTGGTTGCACTTCCCTAGATTTGAATCTGTTGTCATCAATACTGCTATTGAAGATCAGACCAACAACTCCTCAATAAACCAATGCTTACATGTTACTTGTATGCTTCTTACCAATTGCGCTTCTGCGTTGAAGTTGCTCTTTCGTTTGTTTTCTTCTGATTGTTTCGTTGAAGACCGCTTTTTCTGGGATCGTTTTGTCGAGGACCCACACTGCTCGTCTGATGGTTTCGTCGAAGACCCACACTGGCCACCAATTTTCATGGGGGTGTGGTCCGGCTGACCCGAAGGCCACCACTGTACCACTTGTCTTCAGACTCTCTAACTTCTCTTTTTACTCTATTTAACTTCACAATAATAATCAAAACAAGCGTGGTGACATGGTGCTGCATTCTTGTGCACCTGGGACCCTAGTATGGAATGGCACGCACCCTCATACTTTCAAGCGGGTGCACCAGCCAACCACGCTCATACTTAACAATACTGTAAACAAATACGTGTCAAATACAAGGTAACAATTATAGTTTACAACGATCCACACAACATATCTCAGATACAGATGATGCAAATCTTGTTGGGCTCTTTGATTATATAGCTGTGTGTGCAGACGCAGGTGATGAATGTTCTATTGCCCAAGTGAGAAGAATATATAGGCTTTATTCAACCCAAGGTGGCAAAAAGCGGAGAGTTGAGTACATCAAGCCACTTAACATAAAAACGCCTGACATTGACTTGAAGTTTAAGGTAATCAACTTTGAGAAAGAGTCAGACCTACTGTTGAAGAGAACAGAAATTCATTCTGATGTTCCATGCAGTAGTGTCATAAAGAAAGTTATTTTGTACTATGACAATGAAAGACAATGTTACCAAGTTTCGGCAATTGATTAATTATCATTAGATACCTATTTTTCGAGAAGAACTGGACGAAATGATATGGCAAACGATGGAAGATGTGTAACACTGACATGCAGCTCTCGAGGACGAAGGAAATGTACTGTTTTGTTCAATAACTAGCTTTGAACCAGTATAGCCAGTTGTTGATAACTAATAATTTAGATTTATGTACTTTATCAACCTCATGCGATCTCAACAAGACACTTAAGCCTTTTTTCTTAAAAATGTAGATTGCTTTGCTGTAATACATACTTGGCAAGAGTTTTGTTGTTTGAATTAGGCTGTCTGGTTTTCAACCGGTTCTAGTTCAAGAAAGCAATTTGGCTTCTCACTGTAGTGTTAAGCTTGCGAGGAGTGTTGTGTTGCATGTGGGTGAAAAATCAAATTATAAGTAACAAAAAAGTTAAAAGGTAAAAATTAAAAGTTAGCAAAGCTATGAGATATTTACGTTGTTATCAAGATTTTAAGTAAAACCAGCACTTGATTTCTGATGCAAGCCAACGTATTCGTAGTGTTTCATGTCAGTTTTTGTCTCATAAATGCTCCTATGGTTACAGTAACAACAAAATTGTTTGTGACAGCATGGAAAGCTTAAACAACACAGTTACTGTCGAGTTACAGTTGTCAGATGAAAAGAAATATGATAGAAAAGAATATGAGGAAAACATACACACAAATACAAACGAAAGAATTATGTTGAAATTGGGATTTCAAGCCGCAACCGGTGGGCCGAGCTGGAGTAAGGGGGCATAGGGCTCTGATAGAGAAATTTGGGCGACTTGAAACATGCAACTGCTATTACAGAACCTAAAATTATTGTTTGACTAATTTGATAACCCAAATATATCAGAATAGCATTTACTATTTTTTAGCACCCAAAAATATCATTTTGGACAAAGTTGTCACCCAAAAATATCATTTTTGGCAAAAGTCATACCCAAAAATATCGGACTGACCCCCTGTATGTCTATGTAATGAGTACCCCCTGGGTTCCAACTCAAATATGTATGAGAAAGGTGTAAACAGAACATTGTTTCCAGCAAGCATGTCAAAAGATATAAATGGGATAAAGGTTCCTGCTTTTATTATTGGAGATGCTGCGTATCCACTCTTGTCTTGGGTTATGAAGCCCTTTGCTGACAATAGCAATTTGTCTGATGAAAAGGCCCATTGCAATTATCGACTCAGCAGGGCACACATGGTTGTTGAAAACGCTTTTGGTCGCTTGAAGGGATGCTGGAAACGAAGCTGATTACAGCAAGATCAATGAGGTGGTTGCTACTTGCTGTACCCTTCACAATATCTGTGAGACGTTCAATGAAGCTTTTGATGGGGAATTAACCCAAAGTGTAGATGGATCTGCAGAAAGAATATGTACTGCTGAACTACATCAAGCAAATACAGTGAACTTGAATGCAGATGCAATCAGAAATGCACTTGTTCTCATTAGGTTCTCTTTTTACTTTTCCTATGTTTCTTACTAAGCCTCCTTTCTTCTGGTTTTTTCTGAGCCCTGTCTCTTTTTTCATTGCTTCCCATTGGCATTGTAATTGAAGGGTTGTCATCTTCAGCAGTTGCTGCCTCACACCTCGAAGAACTCCTCTGGGGGTCTTGGTCTCTCCTCTGGCCTCATTGCTGCATGTCTGGGGGCATCCTAAAGCCCCCCCAAATTTTTGCGTGATGCATTATTGGCCATATTTTCGTGCGTGAAATCATGAAATCTGGAATTGTCATGCGTGATTTCGTGAATTAAGATTGCTACGTGAAGCACAAAAAGTGAATTTTGTTTGTATTATGTCGTGGAAAAGCTTTAAATATCGGTGAGTTCGTCAATAAAATTTGACTAGTGATAATTTTAAAAACTGTCTCAATTTGGTGAGTAATGAACCAATCATAGTTAAATCTCAGATTAGTATCAATACTTTGTTGAACCATGACACACACGAGTCTCCATTTCAATGCGATGGGTTTTATCATTTTGTTCCAGACCTCAGATTGCGCACCTTTTGTGCCTTTCTGAAAGAAATTACGTGCACACAACACCTGTCGGCTTCTGCGTTGTGCTCATTAGTATATGGTGATGGATGATGGAGCTGCAGTTGCAACTGGAAAAACATTGAATGTGTGGCAATTTTTTATGCAAAAGGAAGGTCAAAATTAGACTATGCGCGAAAGGAAAAGTTTAGATGCAAAATTCCGGAAAACATAACAACTGTTAGGAAGTTATGAACTTTAGTATGGTAAGTAGGCTGTCCAGTCTAGGAGGCCTATAGGCCTGGCTATCATGATCACATTACACTTATTCTTTATCAAACTACTATTGTAGGCTGTTGTCTGTCCATTTTCTTAAATTTCAGGTTTCTTAAATAAGTTTTCTATTTTCCTCTTTACTTTGTTACACAGTTCCCAGAGTGGCCTTCGTAATATCAGCAAATTACTTGGATTTGGAGACGGCATTGACATTTGGCTTGCAAGAGAACACAAAGGTGCAAATGGTGCTGCAGTCTATGCTATAAACACTGACTTCCAGTTAGGAATAGAAATGGAGGACGTAATTAAGGGCAACGACAAACTGCAAGGTAAGGAAATTACATCACTTGCTTACTTTTGAAAAGTTTCATGAGACTGTTCAATGAAAGGCAATGCCACATTTGTTGACAACATTTTCTAGCGATTTCATTATAATTGTATTCCTCCATGCTCTCCATATATACCTGTGACATGCCAATGCTTGAGCATAAAAAAGGACTGTCTTGACCTTTTAAAACCGTGAATTTTAAAAGGTCAAGACAGTCACCTAAATAATTCTTATATTTTTCAAAGTTTTAAAACATTCTCTTTTAAATGAGAGAGAATTTGCGTGGCTTTGAATGAAAGAAATTATAGTTATTGGCGTTTTAATTTCTCCATTTCGATAAATTTTCGTAAACATTTTTTAAGGGACCTCTTCGCAGTTTTCTTTTAATATTATTGTAAAACAATATGATATAGTTTAAATTATGTTTTCATTTGAAAACTTATGAAATTTTGAATATATTTATGCTAAATTTATTCGCTATTGAAACCCGTTTGGTAGTTTCATTTTGTTATGTAAATTTTCTTGCTCAGGCCTAGGGCTACTTAACATTTTTCATCAGACGTTTCCAAACTTTTGCGAGGGGAGTGTATATATGCTTTCAGAAAATGACGTTGTTCATACTCCCGTATACAGTATGTCATACGATGACAAGTATGTGATTGTCTGGGAGCAAGATAGAAATATGTTTGGTGTAGTATCTGCTGTTCGTAACCATCTGTCGTGTTCGTCATGTCCCAATTCATCTGGATGCGCACATGTCTCAATCTTAACAAAGTTAGAACATTCCTTGTTTTTACCTGCAAATGCCGAGAGAATCTTGGAATCAATTCAAGATAACCAAAACACTAGTAAGATTGATAACCAAAGTTTGTTATCTTGGCAAACTATTCCATTCAACAACGTGAAAGCCAAAGAAATAAGGAATATGGAGCTTCAGCTTCTCTCTAAGAGCTTTGGAAAAGACAAAATTTTTTTGAAACCGATTGTTCCTGGTGACATCAATTGTACTGGGTGTGGAAGCGAATGGTCACACGATGATCCTTTGTTAAGTAATTGGATTTACAAGGAGAATGTAAAGCTTTATATGGACAATGGTATTTATGAAATTTCAAAATATATATGACGATAAGAATGGACATGTTGAAAAACAGAGACAAATTCAGTTGACAAAATTCAGTTGACAAATCCAAATTGATGAATCCATGAAATTAAAGTTAAGATAGCTACGACATAAACAGTAAAAATTCCATAACGTTTCGCTGAATAACTGTCAGCATCCTCAGATGACAAGAAGTAGACTAAATGCAATATTTATATTTTAGCAAACAAAGGCATAACTAAGAGAAAAGAATACAATTGTGAAATAGGTTAGAGGCAATATACAAACTAAGATGCAATGAAAACAAAGAAAATTAAAATAGCTGTAGGGGAATGCTAAACGTTTGATTGTTAAGGGAGGGGTGGTCACCTAGGATGAGAAGGCTTTCAAACATTTGCAAGCCTGATAAGGAGAATGGTGTGGTTATTCTTAACAAAACCGATTATTTGGATAAAATTAATTGTATTCTCTCAGATTCCACCAAATTTAAAAAACTTGACGTTGATACTCTCGATTTATGCCTCAAACATGAAAACAAACTTATACGATTTCTCCGTGATAAATTACTTAAAAGCAAGTCTATCTCGCAAGATACTTATTCCTCGATTTTTACTTCTGGTAGCAACCCTGGTATTTTATATGGCCTTCCCAAGGTCCACAAGGATGAGTGCCCTGCGCGGCCCATTCTGTCGGCCTTGGGAACTTACAATTATAAACTTTCTAAATTCCTGGTTCCCCTCCTTCGCCCTTTTACTACTAATGAATTTTCGGTTTATGACTCGTTTTCCTTTACTAATGAAATATCATCTTTTAATTTGTCACACTCTTGTATTATGGCTAGTTTTGACGTTTCTAATTTATTTACTAATATCCCTCTTAATGAAACTTTAGATATTTGCACTAATTTAGCGTTTGAAGACAAAGATTTAGTTGTTTTTAAAGATTCGTCATTTTCCCGTAACAATTTTCGCAAGCTTTTAGAATTCGCCACTAAGGAATGTCATTTTTTGTTTAATGGTCAACTCTTTGATCAAATTGATGGTGTCGCTATGGGCTCCCCCTTGGGGCCCACATTAGCTAATATATTTATGTGTTTTATGGAATCGTCCTTTCTCAGCAATTGTCCGTCTGAATTTAAACCTCTTTTTTATCGCCGCTATGTAGATGACACTTTTTGTTTATTTAAGTCTCACGAGCAAATTCATCAGTTCCATAATTATCTTAACTAGCCGGGGGCGCTCGCATTCGCTCGCTTCCCGGAGGGGGGCAAGTGAAAAAAGTTAATGTTGTTGGTGCACTTCGTGCGCTGCATTCGCTAACGCGGTCATAATTTGGTTTTTAAAACTTTGACTTTGTTTACATTAGGCCTAAGCGTCACAGTATGCCGAAGCAACAATGGCGGTCGTACAAAAACTAAAACTACTTCATTCAAAAATCAAAACAAAACTGTGTGTTCTCAATTGTCCCCTGTAATTTTCCAGAGGTCTCTCAAACAATTAGCAAGTCTTTACAAAGATAATTCAGGTCGTAAAACACTTTGAAAGGCGCCCAGTTATCCTTTGTGTTGAAAACAAAAACACGCGTCTTCTCCAAAAGTACCTGTTGTTCAACCCGAGGGCTAATTTGCATGATAACGAAAAACGCGTGACTGTTCACGTGAAGTTGCAAAAGATCCAATCAAATTGTGGCAAAAGGCGAAACGTGTCACGTCAACAGCGAATACTTCGTTCGAAAATGGAGTTCGCGATGATAGCCAATTAGGCGAACTTTAACAAAGAATTTCCTAACCTTTTAGTCGAAACTGTAAGCTCTCATATAGATAACTTTCTGGTTCAGCCGGCAAGGAACAGCTCACTTAAAAATAGGGCAGATTCAGGGCCTCAGAAGAAAGCCTTTATGGATACCTCGTTCGCCGTTTCGGCCCAAGGAAAGTGCGTCGTCACGTGACTTCGCAGAATAGTAATATTAGACAACATCCACCCCAATCTTAAGTTTACAGTTGAAATTGAAAATTCTGGATCCCTCTCTTTTTTAGATGTTTTTGTTTCCCACCCAGACCTTGGTTTTGAAACTAGTTTGTTTACAAAAAAGACTTTTACTGGCTTATATTCTCATTTTCATTCTCTCACTCCCCTTAAATTTAAGCGTAATCTTATCTCCGTTTTGTTGATGCGAGCCTATAGGATCTGTTCATCTTATGCTACATTTCATATTGAAGCTACCCGTATGAAACGTTTTTTTAGTCTTAATGGTTACCCTCTGCAACTTATTGACTACACTATTCTTATGTTTCTTAATAAATTATATCAGCCAATTATTTGTAAAGATACTGTTCCACATAAGAAAATTTTGGTTTGTTTCCCGTTTTTAGGTCTCCATTCTCTTCAAATACGTAAAAAACTTCATAAGATTTTTTCTGAAGGCCATCCGTATATTGAACTTCATTTCGTTTCTTCCTCCTCTAAATGTATCTCGTCTTTCTTTCATTTTAAAGACCGTTTTACTGTTTCCATTTGTTCTCAGGTTGTTTATCAATTTAAGTGCACAGGTTGTAATGCCTGTTACTATGGGAAGACCTCCGCCATTTAGCCACTCGCAGCCGAGAACATTTGGGAATAGGAAAAGCAGGTCTACCTGTTAAGTCTTCCTCTTCGGCCATACTAGACCACCTTATTGCCTCTGGGCATGAGGCCACTCTTGACAACTCTTCTATTTTAAAGAAAGCATCCAATGAGTTTGATCTCCTTTTGTTTGAAAGCCTTCTCATCCTACGTGACCACCCCTCCCTTAACAATCAAACGTCTAGCATTCCCCTACAGCTATTTTAATTTTCTTTGTTTTCATTGCATCTTAGTTTGTATATTGCCTCTAAACTATTTCACGATTGTATTCTTTTCTCTTAGTTATGCCTTTGTTTGCTAAAATATAAATATTGCATTTAGTCTACTTCTTGTCATCTGAGGATGCTGACAATTATTCAGCGAAACGTTATGGAATTTTTACTGTTTAAGTTGTAGCTATCTTAATTTTAATTTCATGGATTCGTCAATTTGTATTTTTCAACTGAATTTTGTCAACTGAATTTGTCTCTGTTTTTCAACATGTCCATTCTTATCGTCGTATATATTTTGAAATTTCTACATGGAATTCGCTTCCCACCTGGTATTTCTATTGGTATTTTTGAAGCAGATGGTTTGTTCTTCTATTTCGTTGTTTTTCTTTTGCTTTATATTATGTTGCATACGCTGTCAAAGTCAATGTAGGATGTCATATGAATCGTTCTGGCCAAAAATCTTTAGGTTTCGATTCAAATTGATCAGTGTTTTAAAAGATGATCAAATTTGTCACGCTTTAACCTTGAAGGTAGCAACAAGATAAGGAGACAACAGATTTTGAAACTGCTTTTTTTCAGTTTACCAGATAAAATGCAGTAACATCAACTGTCGCTGGGTTTTACAGTATGATGGTCTTGACGATGGTCTTTTGAACATGGGGTCCTACTTGGTCAGTCACAGAGTCCTGAAGCGCTACATGCTTAATTTTTAGCACGGAAGGTATCAAGTTACTTTATTATGCAGAGTCTTATGTTGCTTTAGTATGAATCTTAGCACAATTAAGAAAAAAATCGCGTAGTACAAATAATGGCTTTCCTTTCATCAGTGCTTCTTTCAATTCTTTTGCAGGATGCCTATATATGTTTTCCATATGATCTATATAAAAGAAAAAAATGGCGATGGCTATTCTGAACACCTCAAGGTTTTCACCTACAATAAATTCAAAAAGTCTTGGTATTGCTATCTGAGCTTGCTAGACATTCACATTGATAAAGGATTTCAGTGTGAAATTTGTAAGGAGCAACCTTCTTTACTGATTATGGATGCAACATCTTTGTCATTTTGCAAAGAGCTTTCTCACTGGAAATCATTTCTACAAGATGTACAAAATGCAGATAGTGATGATGTTATTCCAAGATGCTGGTATTTATTCGTAAGATTAACTTTTTGATTCTATGCTTGATTTAATGTTCCTGTATATATATGCTGTATATAACATATACCTAAAACAAAAATAAAGCAAAAATATAAAACAATAGAAACATAGAATAAAGTAAAACATATCACCGTATTCACATCCGTAGCAAATTCACTGACCGTATCATGATCAGAGACAAACAATGCAGATCACTATTGCTGCGCTATGCTGATAGTCACAGAAGAAAAAAGAAGCCTCTCTCTGCAGACAAATTTGAAGACCTTCTCGCGAGAATTAGAGACGAATCCACCGAAATCTTTAAATTGATGCATTTCATACAGACCTCGTCGACAATCGCGGATCACTCGTACGCTTACGGACAGTTTATTGTTGCGTTACAGCGTGTTTTTGGCATTTATAGTAGATAAGCATTCTATTAGAGGTTTACTATCGAAAAATCTTTGCATAAAATCAAAATGATGAAATTTGGTTGAGAGTGATGATCCTGTGGAAAGAACCGAAAAACGCTCTGTTTCCACAGGAGTGTATCTGGGGGAGTTTATTGTTGCGTTACAGCGTGTTTTTGGCATTGATAGTAGATAAGCGTTCTGTTAGCAGTTTACTACCGAAAAATCTTTGCATAAAATCAAAATCATGAAATTTGATCGAGAATGATGATCCTGTGGAAAAAACCGAAAAACGCTCTGTTTCCACAGGAGTGTATCTGGGAGGGGAGCTTGTTGTTGCTTTGTACGCTCTTTAACCGGAAATGAATTTTCATTGGCTGACGCGATTTTTCTTAGCGACGTGGTAGCAACGGATCTGGCCATGGATCTCCACAGTGAAAAGCCTATGGAGCTGCGCCTAACTCATGTCTTAAAAGTGGGTTTTATCGCGTTATTTTGGTAAAATATTGAACAAAATATGTTTTTCTTGCGGCTTCGTATGCGATATTTCAAATTTGTCAAGTTTTTTCAAACATTTTTGACTTCTGGGTTTTATTTTGCGCTTTGTCGAAACATACCAAGTTTAGGCTCGTCCGCCAGTCAATTGGTCAGTAAACTCAATTATTAGGGTTATATACTTCATTTCAATCGAGGAAATGCAGAATTCTAGAAAATACTAATCATAAATAGTGCGGGTTCGTGCTTTCTCGGTTAGTTTTCAAACACCCGTTAGTTTTCAAACGCAGCTAATGTACGAAATGAAATGTTATGTTTCACTTGTATGAGGAGTGCAGACATGAATATGAATTGCGCATTCGTAACGGTTATATTTTTCTTTAATTGATTTTGACCTTTTTTGACAGTAGGATGGCATAATCTCACCCATTTCAGAATTTTTGCAAACAAATAGATGGCATTTTTCCAAGTAAATTCTCTTTTGCTACATCAATAGTTTTGAGCTGTTTTGCTGTTCATATTACAAAATGGGTCGATTCAATACGGGCTGATGTCAGTTCAGGTTGTACTTGATCCCATTGGGGATGAAAGATGGAATAATATAAGGTTCAAATGTATAAAACACTTGCTTGAGTAATATATGAAAGTCACAAGAAATAACATTCAACCAACTGGCTTGGACTTTTTTCCAAGTATACTAATAAAGTGCACTCTGGATGGAATCACTTAAACACCCTCTAATAAAAGTAAGAGGGACCTTGGAGATCAAATGACCCTATTGAAGTAGCACATTCGAGAAGATTGCTCAGGCTTAACTGAAGGTCTAAGTTAAACAGGATAGTTTCTAACTGGCAAAAAATGTAAACTTAGATAGAGAATAAAATTGCTAGTTTTTAATGCCAGCTGCACTGCTATCAGTCAGTCTTGAATGGGCCCTTTTGTTATATGGACACAGAACAACTCAGAACTGCATATTGATTTGATTTGATGTAGACCTACCTAGTATGTAAAACCTTAGCTTCCACAAGGGGCGTTTGAAAATTAACCAAGACAGCACAAACCCGCACCATTTTCCTCAAAATGATTATTATTTATGATTAGTGTTTTCTGCAATTCATCATTTGCTCAATCGAAATGAAACATAACCCCAAAAATTGAGTTACTGACCAATTGACTATTGGACGGGCCTAAATTTTGTATATATAGGGCACATTTTGACACACCGCAAAATACAGCCGAGAAACAAAAACAGACAAAAAAACTTGACCAATTCGAAATATCATATACGAACCCGCAAGAAAAGCATATTTTTTTCAATATTTTGCCAAAATAACGCGATAAAACCCACTTTTAAAATATGAGTTGGGCGCAGCTCCATAGGCTTTTCACTGTGAAGATCCATGACCAGACCCGTTGCTACCACGTCGCTAAGAAAAATCGTGTTAGCCAATGAAAATTCATTTCCGGTTAAAGAGCGTATAGGCTACTTTTTTGCATTTACTGTAAATAAACGTTATTTTTACAATTTTACATAAAAAAATCAGAACTAGAAGTCCTATCTCATATTTTCTTTTTCAGCTGTTGAAGGTTGTTTTGATGCTGATACATGTAGCGTAGGATTTTTTCCTAAGATTGTCACCAATGTTAAATCTATCTGTGATGAGCAGCTTAGAATCTACGTCTATAGTATATTCCTGATAAAAATAATATGTTAGTTAATGTTTTTCTTATTACTTATCACGATTATCAATCTTTTATAAGAAACCCTTTCCAGCCAAAGAAACTGACCAGGCAATTTGAAACCTGCATATTTTATCAATAATGTGTACACCATAGTATTAAGATGTACTATACGAAGCTTACTTCATTCATTATACTCTCTATGTAGAACAGCAGGAACACACCACAATCATCTTTACGGACTTGGACTGGTATCTAAAATAAAAATTTTCATCTCATCTTTTCGGTTATGAAGGCTGAAATATCTAATAACCAATATTACATCGTTGATCCAAAGAGTAGTTATGTTTAAACGTCTTTAATGAAGAAAGTTTAGTTTCATTACCTTGCAGTCTATTTCATGGAACTTGGTAACTTGTTTTTCTGTTGTAATTTCGATATGATTAATGAACTTTGCAAAAGTCATTAAATTGTCATTGCGACAACCTTCTGGATTTAAAGAATCTAAGGTACACATCCTGTAGAAAGCAGTTGCAAGTTAGAGAGTAGAAGAAATTACTTTATGCATAGCTATGCTTTGAAAAGGCTTCATTCTTGTACTCACCATCCTGATCTCAGGGAAAATACGAAGAGGATCCAATGCCATGCAGAGCTGAAACGGTTGAAAATAGTAATTATGAAATATTGTTCTACTAAACAAATTTCAAAGCTGAATGATGTGACAGATTAATGATTATAAAACTTCTGCTATAGCAGAGCAGATTGTAAATGAAAGTAGCTGAAACCATATACGTTATCGGCAAATTTTGTTTAAATTTTTAAAGTTGGCTTGTTTATTTGCTTGTTAACTTGTTTATGTGTCTGTTTACATGCAAACATGTTTGTGTATTTGTTTATTTCATTGCTCGGCTATTGTTTGTTGTTTACTCATTTGCCTGTTTAAGAAATGTTTTTCTTACATTTCTTTGTTATGTTATTCCCTTGGTGTGTTTAATCTCGTAATGAATGCGTACTGTATTTAGCTCTCTTGAGAATAACTGAGTATTATAAAAGCGCAGACAAATGTGAGATTTGTCAGAAGTGCTTTCAGGGCACACCAAGCTATACATGGCTTGCTATGTAGTTGCTGGTTAGGAACATTTTCGGTAAGTCTGTGTTTTTTATGGTTATTTGATAAATTTATGTAGATTTTTATGCTAGTAAAAATTGTATTTGATCAGGTTGAATATTGAATAATTTTATTGATTGCAGTTAATCGATGAACCAGAATCACATTAACAAGACCCTTTTTATTGTGGCAACTACACCATACTCATATAGTTTCACAGCAACAGGAAATTGTCGCTTACCTGGAAGCATAAGGAAAGATTACTAGCTTGTGTGCAAGAATATCGTCTCTTGGAAATACTTTATGGTGAGGTTTGCGGCCTTCTACGATGTCGTTTGAATGGTGAGTATCAGCAACAAATACATTTGATTCTTGACATGCAGTATTTTGTAGTATGCTAAGATAAAATACATGAATAGTCAGTTGGCTGTAAGATGTTGATGCAAGAAAACCAAAATTTTTGAGGGGTGGTAAAGCATAAGTTCTATCCTACTTGAAACTATTAAGTTGAAAGTTCATAGATAACAATATCGTTGGGATGTAAAAAAGCATTAGCTAATTATCAACGTAAAAAAGGTCTCCAACCATATATAAAAATTGATGACGGATGATGTTAACCCAAAGGAATGAAGACAAAAGACGTCGAACATCGATAGTATCACTACCAACTGTGATGATGTAGGCTTTGCAACTGCTTCTGGCCAGTTTAGAATGCTGTTTTGGAGAAAATATTGAAAATCCAAGTTAAACTGGTGGAAAATCTCTGTGATAGTTAGTATCATGAAAATAACAGAATTTACATTATAAAGACAGGAAACTAACTGCAAATCCGGATTAGCTACATTCGTATAGTCACCTAAAGGTATCATCGAAGTGAATAGCGATCGCATTTATATCATTTTTTATGGCACCTTTAGTAGCCTCGTCAATACAGCAAATGAAACTTTTTCTGTTTGCATTGATTACACTGCAAACTGCATGGTAACAGAGTTTGCACCTTTTGCAAAAGACCCACTGCTGTTTTTCACCAACTAATGCATGACAGCCAAGCTTCTTTGTTGCTGCACACATTCTCTCCTTTACGCTTGCTTTCAATGAAGGAAGCAGGCGCTCTCTTTCCTGAAAAAATGGTTTTGGGCACAACGGTTAATGAAATAATGGAATGCTGTTCATGAAGCAAGTATTTGATAACGTTTACAATAAATCATATATCTCACCGACTTTCCAAACAAGTGGTATGTAATGATTTGGGAAAGGGCTTTTGCCAACAGACACAAACATGACATTTATTGGCTCATTCAACTGGGAACAGCAACATAAGCAAGGAATCGTTAATCCATGAAAAAATTCATTAAAAGAACAGTGCGTATTAATACTTCGACCAAGTACTGTTGCCAAAAACCTCACGTGTAGAAGACCTGCAATCATGATAGTAGAAAGTAGAGTGAACACAGTAACAGTAGTAAGCCTAACGACAAATACACACAACTGAACATAGCTAGCTTCCATTTTATGCTTACCAGAAAAGCTCTTTTCTTTGGTAATTTCCATTATTTCCAACTGTTTTGTGTACTTCAGAACATCAGAGGCTGTTGCACGTGAAAAAGATGGTCCATTTTCGTACACACCAGGAGTTGACATTGAGTATAACATTTGCAATGCACAATCTCGAGTCAGAAATCTCTCACAACACTGACAAAAAAAT
This sequence comes from Sanderia malayensis, assembly GCA_013076295.1. NCBI lineage: Eukaryota > Metazoa > Cnidaria > Scyphozoa > Semaeostomeae > Pelagiidae > Sanderia > Sanderia malayensis. Next base: position 4,790,187 of record RQOL01000718.1, read on the forward strand.
ATTTCTAATCAAAAATGAAGAAATTGCTAATGACTTCACCAGAATTGGTGATTGTTGTTTGTAAATGAAGATGGCTGCAATTTATTTTACACACTTTGGTATGTGACAAATATTAATTACCTTCTCACAAGAGGTAGAGCTTACCTCTTCAACATAGTGTCTCCAATGCCGAATACCCTCAGCAGCAGCAACTAGTCGTAGTATGGGAGAAACGACTTCTGTTCCAAACAGCAACTTTCCCACTGAATTAAATAGACAGTCTCCATTTCTGGTAGCCGTCAGTGGTGCTAAACCATATGGAATGAGTGCATCTTTTTCAAATCTAGCAAGAACGATAATAATAAGACCATGGCAACTTCAACTACATAGTTAAAAGCGAAAATTTTAAGCATCTTAAATTGGCAATTAGCAAATGGGTTTACCTTTTATCAACAACTTTCTCACGATTCGGCATTGTTCTTAGTGTGAACTCGTCAGTATGCCCAGATAAAAATACGCTGCATCGCCGTAAAAAAGACTCACCCACTTCCCCCATTTTGTCAGCAAAATCAGCCCAACCATTGCTCTGCACTGAATTTAAATACTCTTTTGCTTGTAATACCTAAATAACAGAAGAAATAATACCCTTCGTAATTCAGTGTCATAAAGCATGAATTTTGCAAATATATTCTCTTTTTATTCCACAGCTATTGCGACAAATATCTTAATTAGATACTGAAAATCAGTAATATATAATGTAGTAGCTACTGACTAGTTGGCTGGCTTGCTCATGTAGTATTGTGTTCGGAGATTCAGCCGGAAATGTTGCCGCTTTCTTTAGGTGGGTGATTTTCTGCATATTTAAAAGGATATATACGCTCAAATATGCATATGAGTAGAGAAAGAAAATCGGGCTCTTTTGCAATAACCTCTACTGCAGTGAGTAGAGTAGGTAGCTACAGGCAGCTAGTTTGTTTGAGATAGTTTATGATAAACTAATTCACTTTTGTCTATCTCTACTGGCAAAAGTTGATTTAGAATTAAGGGGCAAGTAAAATAAATCATGAACTGTGTTCTTTACTGTTTCTTGTAGACATGGAGGAGACAAGCTTATAATTTCCGAGGGATCTTCATCCTAAAAATGAATAGCAACAAAATACAACATTGTTCGTCTCACTCCATGAGAAATAAAGTAATAATCATTCAATTGTACATGTTTAAAATTTCCTACCATAAAACTTTCTTTTGAACATCTACTTTCTTTTGGGTCAGTTGTTTCGATATCAAATGGCTGCAAAAAGAATTCAATTGCGATAAATGTAAACAAAGTAAAGAACAACTCACTCCCATTGGTCGTTTGTTTATTTGCTGAGGATAATTACCATTAGCCTGCGTGCAGACTTTAAGAAAAGAATTAAAGTCTGTGCATTGTCGTTGATTTTCTTGCATCGGACCCTTTTTCCTTCTGCGCAGCGACAACCCTTGTTGTGCAATAATTCTCTCTTTGCATCACAGCGCTGTACCAATTTGAGTTCATTTTTTTTCAAAATGGAGGACGATGTTCACATTGAAAGATGTGCTCTCTGCGATAAGAAATTGCTTACGAAACACGACAGAAATCTGGTACAAGGAACTGCAGCGTTTTGCCCTAAAGATGAACTGAGTGAGTTGAATTTTATCCTCACTGAGCCTATTTCGAGATATGTGTGCAGGAACTGCAATGAAATCTTAAAAAAGCGAAAGAGGACGAGAGAAATTATCAGTGCGATAAATGACGAACTTTTGGCCAATTATCAGAAGGTTTCAGCTAAAAAAGGTTTTACAGTGACACTGAAAAATGAATTCAAGTCCGGCAATGAATTAAGAATGAAACAAGTCACGAGCACATCCAGTCAAACTGAAGAGGAAATGTCCAAAGAGAGAAAAAAATGTTCAAATTTGAGCTTGTTGTTTGGGGAAATTCCTAGCCACTCAACGCCATTGAGCAAAATCTCAAAACAACGAAAAGAGTCAGGTTCTGAAGATGAACCAATGAATTTTGAGGAAAATAACGACAAGTTTGAAGATTGCTCAGAAAAACAACCTGGTCCTTACAGAATGAAATTATTGGGTATAACCCCAAAGTCAGGTCAAATATTAAATGGCAAGACAACAGTGTTTATTAAAATTTGTTGGTCTACTGTGACAAGACAAAGAAAATTACCAGAAGACCTGGCTGGTTTAGGGAAAAGGCTGGTACGTGGCACATATAAACAGATTGCAACTGCTGCATGGAAACATTCAGAAATTAGGAAAAATGTCCTCCAGTTGGTTTCAAGAGAAATAGAGAAAGATTGCAGCAGCATGTGTTCTGCAAAAGAGCCAAGTTGTCTCAGGAAAGTGTCAAAAGCTGATATAGTCAATTTTTCATTTGAGGTGCTGGACAATGGGCTTGAGAGTAAAGCGCCAGTTCTCAGGAAAATTTTAAAATCAGCAGCTTTAAGAGAAAACACAGCCCGTAAAAATGATATCTTCTGGCTACCAGCTACTTGCATGGCTGCTGCAGTTCTTTTAAAAAACAGATGCTCAATGATGACAGCTATTCAGCTTATTATTACAACAATCTTACAACATTCAGGACTAATGGTAAGGAGGAACTTTCATTCAACATAGTTTTACCAGGTCATTTAGTAGGGTGGGAGTGTTATGGTATTGCATCTGTATGAAAGTTTTGTATTTTGTACTCCCTGCTACAGATTGCTTTTTAGTATTTGTTCTTAGAAGCAAAGCATGCATGGTTTGCGGCTACCTGCTTTTACAATGTGAAGTTAAATTTTATCAAAAACACCTGTGTATCAGGAAAGGAATTGAAAATTGGAAAATGTGACAAATTTGACTATAAAAATTTCCTAATCTTCAACTTTTAGTGTGAAAATGTGGTTTAAGACTTTAATTTGTTTGCTGTCTAAAGCATTTATATATATATATACATGAAATGTGTATTTATTTATATCCTGACCTGATTCAAATGTAAATTTCTTATCTCAGGCTACTCTGTTAAGACTAAGAGCACTGAGGTTGACAACATCACACACATACATGTATGAAAAATTTGACGAGTTCGGACACAGGCATGATGGTGATATTCTTGATGTTGTAAATGAAAATTCAAAAGCTTTGACAGAAATTATGATAAAAAAGCAAGGGTCAAATGAAGCTGAAAAAAGAGAAAATCAAAATCAACGAGTTCACAGCACTGTCAATGTTAGCAATATGAGAGAGGTCTGCAGAAAATTAGTGAATTTTGGATATGAAAATGATGATTTTGAAGAAGATGAAACGGTTATAAGAATGAACAAGAAACTCGGTAGCATCAAAGCAAAACAAGCTACCAAGGAAGTAAATTTAAATAAAAGTGAAGCAAAACTCAGCATCTCAACAACTTTGCTTGAGCATGATAACTTGGTAGACGATGGACGTAAAATTGTGTTTGACAACATTGACCTTTATGTCCAGCCACATGAAGTCACAGAAGAACACCAGAACACCAGAACAAGGATCTGCACTGGGTGACTGTCATGTCAGTTGAAAACAGAGTACCTGCCAATCATCTGTCAAACAAGCGGCCATTGCCCGAATCCATATTACAAATGGACAATGCTTTATGCCTGTCTGACAATAATGAGCACAAATTGCAGAGGAGAGATTATGGAGTAATCATAGGAAGGGTAATCACAAAGCATATAGATTGTTTGAAATTCTTAGAAGATGTTTCTGTGAAGCATATCAAGCACCAGTACAGCAAGGAAAATTCATATCCAACCAAGACAGTGAGTAGATCTATTTTTGAAGGGTCATGAAAAGTCATGAAAATTGATAACCACCATTGTATATTATTTGTGTGTACATGCATTTAGTATTTTTGAAAGATTTTTTTCCAAAACATGATCATGGACCATAAATGAAAAAATGAAAATATAAATATTTGTTAGATTAATTTGATCTTTAATTGTGACTTTTGAGATTGGCATTAAAATGAAATTTTTATGAATTTTTTCGAATGCTTAAACTTTTTAGGTCCACCTGATATATATTTTTGGTTTTAAACAAATATTTTCTCATCATTTTGCAGCTTCTTCTCAACATGATTTATGCAAATGAAAATGATTCTGATGGCATCCAAAAAGTTTTGCAAGAATTACACTCAAAATATGTTGCACATGCAGATGGAGGATCTGAAGAATACTATGATGAGCAAGCCTTTGTAGCAGACCAACTTAGTGTAGAAAGAGCAGTTAACTGTTTGATGCAATTGAAAAATGGATTCACACCGGAACAAAGCCTATTTGGCATACATATGGGAGCTGCAGATTTTCATGGTGCAATGAAATTTTTTCAAGTAAGAGCTTAAATTTTATAAATTTTTTCCTGCTTTTGTTTCAACTTGCAGGATTCGAGCTGCATATTTATTTTTATGAAGTGATTATGATTCAAGGGTTATGATTCACTTTTAGGTTGGATTTGACCACTTTTACAGTGACCAAATGTCAAATGACAAATGCACGATGTTATCAGACAAGGTTTTGATAAACAGAAGAAATTTATCAACGGATGTTGGAAAGAAGTACAGTTCTTGTAAAAAATTTTTTTTCCTGGAAGTTAAAGCAAGAATACTGGCTGCAGCACTAAAAATGTTAAACCTAAAATCATTTTCTGATAGAGCAGAAGATACAATATTGCCACCTGATCTTAAAAATGAGTCATTCAGCACAAGGAAGTCATTTTTGGAAAATATGTCCTATAAAATTGTTGATGAGTTCGTAATTAATGAAGCAAGTAAGGCTGATTTTGCAAAACAGCAGAGATACAATGATTGGTTGCAAACATGTAACCCAAGAACAGAAGATGGCAAATTCAAATGTTGTCTGCAATCCTGTGGTGGGACTTTTAAACATGATGGTAAAGTAAGAATTGATCACGAAAAGATGCATGGGTTTCATGTCATTGAAACGGCAAATGTGGAATCAGCAGCTGATGATATGTTCAATTATCAATGCTCATTTTTGGAGTATGGAATGCTACAGCTAAACTTTCATGATGTGTCTAATATGTATCCTTCTCATATTGATACAGATATCTCAGGTTCATCTATGGTATTAATAACACTGTCTATTTCTGCCAGCAGTCCACTTTCAAAAGGAAATATTTTGTATGAGTCATCTCTCATGTCTACCCACTCAGGTAGCATTTCTTCATCTTCACTCAAAAATGAAAACTGGATTTCTGTGTTTCCATCAGCCTCTATGTCATCAAAAATTCTGGAAAGAATAACCAGGATGTTTTTGGCGTGAATTATTCTCCAGATCTCAATTTTTTCCATTATGTCATCAAATGTGAAAATTTGATTACAGTTCTTTAGAAGCTGGTTCACTTGAAATTCTGTGAACTTAAAAGTTGCTCCAACAGATGAAATGTTCTTTTGTCCAGTGTCCTTTACCTCCTTGATGTGATGCATATAAGCCAGTAGCTCAACCTGTAATTTTTCCATATCTTTTTGTGAGACTTTCCTAGTTCTGGGGAACACTTCCATAAAGTCTGTGTTGTTGAAGCTAAGCAATTGTTGACAGCTTCTGTTTACATCACACTCACATTTAATTGCGCAAATGTCACAGCAAGGGCAAGAACTTTCTGCCATGGGAGTGTTGAACCACTTAGCAATTGTTTTGCGCCTGCATTCTTTGGAATAAATGTAGTCTTTCATATCACCAGATGACTTACTAGACAGTAAATTATTATAGAGGATATGGGAAATGCTCAATGTTCCATCTCTACCCACCCTACCACATTCTTGCATGTAGGCTTCAAGATTTTTAGATGGGCCAAAATGTATTACCGAATTGAAGCCAATACAGTTAATGCCCATTCCAAAGGCAGTTGTACAAATTATTACTCTTACACTGCTAATTTTATGTGTTGCATTGAATATTATATGTTCTTTGACTGGTTTAGGCGTTCCAGCATGAAACATTTCAACTAAACGTTGCTTTGGATCATAGTCCCCTTTTAAATACAATGTTGGGCCAAGCTTGGATGCAAATGTTTGCCACAAGATTTCACACTGTGTTCTAGAGTGGCAATAAATTAATGTTTTAGTTGTTTTTTCACGTCTGGCCTGTAATTCCAGTATCAAATTGGCAATTGTTTCTTCTATTTTTGACTTATTCCCAATGTATGTTATAGAAAATTTTATATTTTCTTTTAAAGGAGACTTCTCCAGAACAAAAGTATTACAACGAAGGAGACAAAGTGCTTCAAATATGCGATGCTTTGTAATAGATGTTGCTGTAGCAGTGAATATACCCACTTGAACTGTTGAGTCAAGGAGAAGTCTGAGTTCATGAACATTTCTGTACCATGTCCTGAATGGTCCACTGTTTGCTGTTTGATAACCCCTAATAAATAGAAAGAGAATAGTATTTACCCATAGCATTGAACAGTTCATTTCTAAATCTCTGTGTTTTTCAGGGATGTGCATTTTCAGGGCTTATAGCTATGCACATACTTACAAACACTTTGCACTCTGGGCTGGATTACCTTTTTTACTGATAAAATTTTTTCACAGGAAGTATTTTAATTATTAAAAAATAGTTATTTTATTACAAATTACTGATGCAATGTGCTTCATCAAAAATGACACCAATGCAATTTTCTTTGAAAGTTTCGTGGGATAAAATGTTCCTCCATTTGTTTATGGCAAGCATTGACTCCCGTGAAGTATAAATAATGCGTTTTTCACCACGCTCTATTGTTTCAACAATATCTGCATTAGATTCATTGGTGATCGCGACAACATTCATGCAAACAGTGTCGGTTAGATATGTCACTTGATCGTACATAAGAGCCTTTAGTGGTGATACAACCAAAATAATGCTGGTGAACAGTGGTTTATCCAGAAGATGATCCGCGAGCATAGGAATACTCTGAAAAATCAACGATTTTCCATAGCCAGTGGGTGCACTAAAGTACACATTTTGGCCTTTAAAAAACTTTCGCAGGACGGTAATTTGGTCTTCATACATGTTTGCCACACCGAAAAATTGGCATACATTTGCAATGCCTTCCTGGAATTTTTCTTCATTCCAAACTAAACGACTGAGGCCATCAAACTTCAATGGAGAGCTAACTGCATGTCTCTTGTCCTCCTCCATTTTGTTTCTGATGTTGTTTGGTATTTACCTTGTTGTTATGGTGAGTGAGAAAATGCATCACGTGCAACACAATAGCGAATCTGATTGGAGTCCAGATTTTTCGGGACCAATTTATGATTGGTTCAAAATACAATCAAAATACAACGGATGACCATTGCGCAATTACTCAATGTATGATTATCAACAACAATGCGCAGACTTTAATTCTTCCTCTGTTCTTAAAGTCTGCACGCAGGCTAAACTACCATATACTTGGAGTTTTATACCTCTTCAGTGGGCAAAGAAGGTGCGCTTGTTGGAGATAAACAAACTTCTGAATTTTCTTTTGATAACTAAAACGTTTGAATTGAAAGTGTTAATTCTGGTGCAACTTTTATATTTATGCAAAAGTGATAGAAATCTTTGCAAAAAAGCATGTGGAATAGAAAAACTAAAAACTGTAATGATCTAGAAATTCAAATAATTTGAGGATGGCCAAGAAATTTACATCAACTTCTTCTTGTGTTTCATCTGACATTGCTTGAACCACTTTGCTTGAAGGCTGAACAAAAAAATGGAACAAGGTTCAATCTGGATACAGCTTCATTGAGCACTTGGAAGTAATGGCGTAAAATTAGGAAATCGTAAAATGATTTCGAGAGAAATTTCGAGATATGTAGGGTTTATTGTATTCTATGTAATACTTACTTTACCGCTGTGCGAGATATTGTTACAGCGTCTTAAAAGGAAAATTTAATGGAATCAGGAGGGTGAATGGATTCATAGCATAAAACTAAACGAATAGCTACTCAGATGCAGTCATTAAACTTACACTGTAAAGAATGTACTTGTCAATGATGTCTCTCCGCATTGCTTCACTTAGAACCTTAATCTGGTCCACTTCAAGTACTGCTTGCCTATGAAAAAAATATGTCTTGCTTCATTTTCAAAGTGTGAGTAAAAAGTAATCCGTAATCTACAATACGTGTGTGAAAACTAGAAGTTGAGCACAATAATATGTACGAATCTTTGCATTATGAAGTACTATTATTTTAATGCCGTGATCACTCATTATTAACAGTGAAACTATGTTGGTAAAGTGCTTAAAATTTGTCCACTATAAGAAGCGTCTTGCCTTCTGTAGCATCACGTTCTCGAATGTTTGGTGGGGAAAACGGCACTTCAGCTGGCCACCATTCTGGCTTATTCTCTTTCTTGTGAGTTATTTCCCAGAACCTAGACACTCTTTTGCCACCTGTCGTGTAGTTGACAACAAGCCAACGAATGTCATCCATAAGGATATGAGGTACCCCTTTTTCTGCAATACAGAAAAATCAAATTCATTTTCTCTCACATACATTTTTCATATGAATAGGCTTGTACTCATGCCTCAGATAAATAAGTGGTTACTAACTGTTTAGTTATCAATAATGAGTATGACATTATAGGAGTGAGATACATCAAACTCAAAGTTTGATCATATTGCTGCAGAAATTGTTACAAACCAATCAGAGTTTTGTATAAATCATCATTGACATATTTCTCACTAATTGTCGTCTGTGTCTGGTGCTTCATTGTGGCTTATGGCACTGTTAATCAGATTGTGAACCTCTTTTGACGTTCTAAAAGCTTCTTCTAGCTTTGAATTTCCTATAATCAAGAATAACTGTCTATGACATAACAAGTCTCATCTTGTTTGAGCTCAATAGTGAAATCATGACTGTCTCATTATGAAATTCAGAGCACACATAGACATGTGGGATTATCATATGTAACCACAACTTTTAGAAAAGAAATATTACTAGTTATAATTGTTTTTATATCACTATAGTTTACAATGTAGATCTTAGCATTTTTTACAGGCAATACATTATTGCTGTTTCCCGACACAATACAAACTGATTCACACTTTGGTGCAACTTCTGACTGGTGCAACTCGCTCCAGGTATGGGTTTATATTTTTGTCCAGTTTTTGTCTTGGTCTCTTTGTGACGTTTCCTACTCTGGAGTGTCAGATAAAGAAATCATTCACAGGTCAGAAGTTTTACAATACGTATTTGGCTTTTCTTGCAAGCACACAATACATATTTAGATACTTGCAATTTTATTAATTTTTATTCGCATTCAATCTGTATCTATGAATAGGGTAAAATCCTTTAAATCTCCTTCACCATATTCAGGTGAAGTTACTGCAGTTGCCTGGCAATTAGCAAGTGTTCAAGGGCCATCTTGGCCTAGAAACCTGTATTTAAGAAATAAAGGATTTAGATACAGCTCTACCTAGCTACAAAATGAAATTCATTTTTCTGCTTGTAAATAAGAAGGGCTGGAAAACTTGATAGTGTGTTTTTCAACCTAAGAACCTTGACAGATGAGAAGAGAAAATGACATCTTTAAAGAATATGCTTTTGCAAATCAATAAAACATTGTTAACAAAACAACAGGAATACAGTTGTTCATAAATAAATTACTTATACATTAAAGTGAATTATAACAAATACAGATTATTGAATTACAGTGAACTCTTAAATTTGTAGCGGAGGAAGTCAAAATTACAATAAAATGTAAGCTCTACTGAATCCCCCTAGTTACTTACTTAAAATCTAAGGTACAAGAGTGGGCTTCATGGGATTGGGGGCTTTTCTAATTTCTGCTTTGTTTGAAAGGTCCTAATATATTTTTATGCGAACTAAAGATGATCCTAATATATTTTTATGGGAACTAAAATTTCTTAATGGTTGGGTTGAAGCAACAGCAAATCTGTCAGACATTTCTCAGCTTTCTTAACATTTATAATAAGACATTTTCCGATTAACAGACATCATTATAATGTACATATATTATTGTACTCTGAATTACAGGACAGGGGTGCTGCCGGGTGCTGGGGGACTTAACCCGCCCCCAGCCCTACCCAACCAATAATTTGCTAAATGATCGCAACCCAATAGCAGCACATATATAGGCTCAACGACCAGAGCTACTTACATGGTTCTCTAAACGTTTAAATTTGCAATTATAGGTTTGCAACTTAGACCTCTTTGTCGCAACAAGCTTTGGTCTAGGCACCCGTCCTTGTGCCTGTTGTTTCCTTGGTGCACATTCTCTTGCTGCATCATTATCCGAAACATCCGAATATTCCACAGACTCGTTGGGCTCTCTTTCATACCTCGAAGAAGAATTCTCCTTGTCTATCTTCTTAAATTTTCATGCAAGATCACACACGATGTTCTCCCAATACCAGAAAGGTTGCTATCTGCAACAGAACAATTTCTCAACAAGCTAAACACAGGGATAAAAAGGACAATTATTATTGGTCACTCATCATTTTTTCCACAGCTGTGGAACATCGTTTTCCAATATGTGAAATACCTGAATGGATACATTCTTTTCAAAGAATGTGCGACGATAAATATAGAGGTGGTCACTTCACAGATTTTGCCAAACTTAGAACGCTCAAAACTAGTTCTTAAAGCCTGGTACTCACTTGAGGTTTATCAAGATAGCGATAAGGATTACGATAATGAATAAATTCCTTGCCTGTGGGTATCATGTACTCAATGTCATTCGCATTTGTCATTATCGTGAAGTAAAAATGGCGGTTCAATAGGCAAACTCCCTAAACTCAACCAGAGCGTTTGATATCATTTTGCAAACGCTCAGAAAATAATCAGAAAGTTAAAGAGCGGATAAAAGGAAGGTCCTGGAATAAAGAAACAGTTTTAAAAATTAATCTATCAAAAAAGTCACGGGTTGGGACCAATAATCGAAAGATAACGATCCCGAATTTTGCTAAAGATATTTGCAAATGTGAAAAGAAAATTTGGGCCAACCATTTATTGTTGGGGAAGCAAAAAAAACAGCAAAAGATACATTTTACACGAAATTTTCTGTGCCCCCGACACTGTTTTCCCATCATAAATTGTTTGCATTCCTCAGAACAAAAGACGGATCACAATTACCACGAAAAAATATCAAAACTTTTCCTTTTCAATTTGCGGTATTCGGGCCGGTTTTATCACGAAAATCGGACATAACACGATTACAAATTATGTACTCACTTGGTTTTATCACGCATACAACCTAATCGTTATCGTTATCGTGATCAACCTCAAGTGAGTACCAGGCTTAATGGACAAATTGCTGATGGCAAGAAAAATTTAGAGGACAGAGAAGGATTAAAACAAGGTATATTTGATTTCCCAATATCTCTGAATCTCTACCTACATGACTAACTTTCCATCAAGTTAGATATGAGGAGATACCTAAGTTGCTAGGAATTTTGCTAGGAATTTTGCTATTTGCAAAATCGAATCAAATGCATTGAAACTTTTCCTTTAAAACTGACTCTATGTGTATTTTATGTCGTACTTGCAGTCTTAGATTAAACTTATGCCGCTACAAAGTCATTTCCTTACACCTGCAGAAATGAACTAGTCTCTAACTGTTATCACATTTTCCTCGATATGGCCCAACTCTTCAGCATTTTTCTCAAAACCATCGAGCCTAAAGCGCCACAAAAACAGTCTTACAGAACTTCCGTACCAACAAGCTAGCTATCAAAACTTAGGTGAATGTTTCTTCAAGGCATAACTGCAAAATGCCATATTTTATAAGAATACAAAGGCGACAAAATGTTTTTACTTCCTATAGGATATTGAAATACCTCTCTGTTTTATTAAGAACTCTGAAAAGGTCCATATTTGTATTTAATTATAATCTATCCTTTTAGCAATCAGCACAGATGATTCTCTAGCTACAGCACTTCATGTAAATCGTGACTTTGCAAAGACAAATCCGCAAATTCAAGTTGTCGTCAAGACCTGTCGTAAAACATAAAGTAGCGAACCCTGAGGAAATTAGATGATATGATTTACTCTTTATGAAAGTATATTCTAGAGGAAGATTGCACTATTTTAAAATTCGTAAGTAATTTGAGTTCTTTTGCTAATTTACAAATGATGGAATATGATATTTTTATTACAACTAAGGACCCAAGATGCTCCAAAACACATTTTAAGCATTTTAAAAACAAGATTCAGTTAACATACCTCTCACTAAATTTATGTTATAGAGGCAAGAAAACTCTTCAGTGTATAACAATGCTTTGGATAAACTGGGAAGTATTCTGTGTGTAAAAGGAAGCTATTAAGCCTGTATGTACAGGAGGTAAACCATTTCATAAGATCATTTGTAATACTTAGGTCACTTCAAGAACTGTCAGAACCGACAAGCAAAATCTAAAGCTGGAAAAGATCAGATGGATTTATGCACAGCCCTCAGCAATCAAAACAAAAGGAAAATAGCAGCGACCGATACAAGTCTCAAAATGAAGAAACCAAACTTCCTTGTCGACTCGGACATTGAACTGTCAAGTGGAGACGAAGAAAAAGCTGTAGAACAGGATTTTAGAAAGTAATCAATTATTGTGTATTTCAGACATGCTATCTAAATTTGATGAAATTCTCTTACTATCGATCAATTTATTGGTGACAGGAAGTATCCTCTTGATACGAGCCTCATTCATTTATTGGAAGCGTGTAGCGTAAGAAAATTGTTGCAGATTCTTTGGCTATAGCTTCCTCTTCTTTGAAAAACCTTTTATACCCTCCCTCAATGTCTATGATGCGAGCATTTCTGGCTTTTTCTTTTCAAAAAGGTTTTAAAGACACATGGATATTAGCAAAAAAATTTCACAGTTTTCTTTTAGAATTATAGGTAGCTTGTAAAGGTTTTAAGATAATGAAAAACAAGACTTTTTCTCCTCCTATGACAGGCATTTAGATGGCATAGATAGTGGTGTTGGGGTGTCATCTTGTGGGGAAGATGATAAAAGTGTCCATTGTTAAATGTCATCTGGTGATGGCCAAGCATTGTCTGAAGAGAATTCATTAGATTCTGAAGCAGAAGTTGTAGGCAATATTTCAGAAATTGATGATGAATGGAGGTCCATCACTATATCTTTTCGATATGCTGATTCTTTATGCAAGCGGCTTGATGGGCTGATACAGTCTGGTCATAGTCATAAAGATAAGATATTTTATAAATATCTTACAGATGTTGTACAGATAGTTTACAATCCTCTGCACCATTATGATGAAAATGTCAAAGAATTTTTTTAGACACTGACGTACCTTGGTAGTAACAGAACATACAACATGATTTGTGGTGCAATGGGTATAAGGCAAGGATAATGTAACTGCTCGGAGTCAAGGGTGAACCTCGGTGGACCAAGCCAAGAGACTCTGCGAAAAGGTCAAGCTCCATTCACAAGGAAATCAGGAGTTATCAAGCACTTAAGTCTGCTCAATTACAAACTGATGAAATGCAGCAGTTCATCTTTGCAAACTGCTTCAGTGGTATCTGATGATAATTTGGTAGCCTATCCGTTCGTGTTAAGCAATGACAGAACTTCTCTTAAACCATCAATACAATTCGATGAAAGAAACAAAGTCAATGTAGGTCTGATAAAGAGAGTTTGTTTAGACTTTGTTAAGGAGAATGCATTTCTATCAAAAGAAACCTTACAAGCGCAGCTGTTGTGTGAAGCAATGGTGTCTTCTGTAACATTGTTATATAATAAATCCAGCTTACCAATAACGGTGAACATAGCACAGAAAGGGAAAACTGGTGATGAGTTGAAGATGTTCAGTGAACAAGTTAAACTGCTACAGATGTGTGAGAACTGCGTCACACATAACAGAGCTTTGGAAATGATATTACTGAATGACCAATCTTACACTTGTAACAGCTTCTGTCAGCAGTGCTTTGATTTAAATGATGTTTGCATCGACTGCAAAGGAAAAGGGCAGGCTCGATCTCCCACATTCGCTTTAGGCTCGATCTCTCACATTCCATCCATAAGGTCATGCAAAGTATGCGTTGACAGCAGGATCAGATGCGTCAAAAGAGTGACTGTAGCGCTCACTGTTGACTGTGAGGAGAGGAATAAGTAGTGCCTCATGAAATTGAAAGCTGAGCTAGAGGAAGGCACGATAGATCCTGAGCTAACTCTCCTCTCTGTGCTTCCTGATTGTCCGTACGTTTTGAAAACATGCAAAGCAAGTTTTGCCAATTGGCCACTGCAACTTTCCAACGAGCAAGGAAACCTGTCTCCATTATACACACTCCGCAACAAAGCTGATCCAGATGTGCGAAGAGAAATGAAGCAGTTTCATTTCATTTCATGTTCACAACCGTGATCACCAAGATGCAACAGCAGTTATGACTCTGCGACCCTGAGCTTTGTGACTATTTGGCAAACTTGGGATATGTGAGCCAAACAATCATTCCTAAGACAGTTCGTTTCACTGAAAAAAAATCGAGCTCACATGTACCCAAACCTTCTAAGCGTGTCTGTGGGTCCTCACGGATGTTTTCTTTCATTTGATGAAACAAAGGAAAATTCCAAGATATTCAAGGCCAAGTTTCACAATCCAGTCAGTGAAATTCAACTAGTCACTGATAACATAGCCGGGCGTCACATATCCTATAATGATGGTATAATTTTTTGCTGGGGGAAAGCTTCCCCAATATCTTTTTATCCAATAGATAAGCGCCGTGATCCATGCATTGCTGTTGAAAAGATAAAGCAAGGAAAGATTTAGACAAAGTAATGGAAGAATTGCAATTAAGTAAGGATGTTTCTATAAAGGAATGCAAAAGCTTCTGTCAACATTTCAGACATGAATCCGTAATTTCTACGAAGAGAAGAAACTGAAAAATAATGTGATTCATTTCGATGGTGCAGAAGCTTTTACTTTCGAAGGCGTAGCCTTTGTTGATGAGATATTGATGTACGCTACATGCCAATCACAAAGAGGAGTATTGCAAATCACCACACAACGAAACGCAATTGGCTTAAAAGGTGAGGCAAGTGTCATTATGGAGTATCCTGATGACTGGAGAAATGTCTCTTCAGCTCTCTTGATCCACAGTGGTGGCCTTGTCATCTGTCACACTTCTAAACTTAGCAACAGGAGCCTGTCTAGCTATTTTAGCAGAGACGTATCCAAAATATGGTTGCCGTTATAAAGATGGATTTTGTTTACCTGCAAGAATGACAAAAGAGTTTTATTCTGGCAACAGGATGGTGTTCAAACATTTGCTGGCACAGAAGAAGAAGGAAGTAAGGAAGGAACAACGGAATATCCACGTTTTTACTCTCCAACTGGAATCTGCACCGAATTTGACCATGTTGTTTATGTATGTGATTACAAACCTGGCTCCATTCACGAGATCACTACCATGAAAGAACAGCATCATTTTTAAAGGCCATAAGGAATCTCGTTGATGCTTTCTCAGTGCACGAAAAGCACAAGAAATATGAGACCAAGTTGCTTCAGGGTGCAATTGTACTGGTTTCAGAGTGCTTAGACGTCATGCAGAGTAACATCCATCAGATCAACAAATCCCACAAGAATCTCCCAAAGAAGTTGAATGGCCCAGAGGGCAGCATTTCAGCAAAGACCCTAGATTCTATCAAGATCTTAGACTGGGGTTTAAAGCAACTTGAGAGAGGTGTTTGAGTACACAGACGTCCTGAACACCTTACAGTTAAAAGATGTGGAGTTCCCAGCACCCATTCTATCTGGAAAAATGTCCATTAAGGACATATTATCAATGAGGGAATGGGCCTCCTCTAATGGCAGTGTGGTTCGCCAAAGAAGTGTTCGCCAAGAAACAACTATGGCAAAGGCTGGAACACTTCCAGAGGCAGCTTACCTTATGGAATTGCAACCAACAATCAATAAATCAGATGATATTGATGGTGAAATTGAAAGAGAACAGGATGAACGGAACGAATACAAGACAGAAGATGATGAATTGAGTGAAGATGAAGTTGTCTCAGAATTTCAGACTAGTGAAGTTGAAATAGAGGCCAATTTTCTTATTGGACAACGCTCCCAGCATGGAAGAGTTGTGAGACTAAATAATAGGTTGATTCATTGACTTTAACAAATGAAAGAAAGGTGATACGCTGCTTCTGTTAGTTTAATTGTTCTGTCGTTTTCTGTTGATTTGTAACCATTGAAAGTTTGAAAAGTAGTGTTCTATAGTCTAATATTAATAATCTGCAGAGGTCACGTAATGACACACTTTGTTGCCAAAAACAATAGATTCAACCCGAAACAATAGGTCGAACGCCAAAAAACAATGGGCCGAAACGGCGAACCGTGTAATCACAAAGGCTTTTTTGTTTAAGGGTACATGGCGATGTATTTCACAATGAATGTTTAGTTTATTATTTTAACCAGGGTAATGGATTTTGTTTTTCGATTTTCTCCCAAATTATTGAATTATTCCACTAATTATTCTGCTAATTGTGCTATCACGAAAAAACGACGGTTTACGCTGGCGAAACTTCCAAATTCGCGTCCCCAACTCCATTTTCGAAAAGAGTATTCGCTCTTCGCGTGACCCGTTTCGCCTTTTCCTGCAATTTGATTGGCTCTTTTCGTGCGACTCATTATTCGCCCTCGGGTTGCAGCAGGTACTTTTGAAGAAGACGCGTGTTTTTCTTTTGCACACAAATGGCGCCTTGCAAAGTGTTTTACGAGCTGATTTATCTTTGTAAAGAGCTGCTAATTGTTTCAAAGACCCCTGGAGAGTTGCAGGAAACAATTCGGAACGCAGGTGACAGCGGTATTTTAAGTTGAAATAGGTATGGTTTTTGTAGTAGGCGTTGCTTCCGCAAGCTTGCAACGCTTAGGCCCAATGAAAACAAAGTCAAAGTTATGAATTTTTCAGGCGCTATTTGCACGATTTTCCCCATTTAAACTTTCCACAAGTGTTTGCATGTTTGTATAGTAGGTATAGTATGTATAGTATGTTTTTTGTAGGTATAGTATGTTTTTATGGTAGGTATAGTATGTATAGTATGGTTTTATAGTAGGTATAGTATGTATTTATAGTAGGTATAGTAGGTATAGCATGTTTTTATAGTAGGTATAGTATGTATTTATAGTAGGTATAGTATGTTTTTATAGTAGGTATAGTAGGTATAGTATGTTTGTATAGTAGGTATAGTATGTTGGTATACTAAGTATAGTATGTTTGTATATAGTAGGTATATAATAGGTTTATATGTAGGTATGTATGTAGGTATGTATGTATGTATGGGCATGAACGGGAGTGAATGCAGCGTGCTCGCACGCTAACCAGATTAAGCTTATTTTTAATGAACGGGCTCTGGGGAGGGAGCGAAGCGACCGAGCCCAGCTCATGTTTGTATGTATGTATGTATGTATGTATGTATGTAGGTATGTATGTATGTATGTATGTATGTATGTATGTAGGTATGGAGGTATAGTACTTTTTATAGTAGTTATAGTATGTTTGTATTGAAGGTATAGTATGTTTTTATAGTATGTAGGTATAGTATGGTATGTTTGTATAGTAGGTATGTATGTATAGTATGTTTTTTAGTAGGTATAGTATGTATATAGTATGTTTTTTAGTAGGTATAGTATGTTTTTATGCTAGGTATAGTATGTATAGTTTGTTTTTATAGTAGGTATAGTAGGTATAGTATGTTTTTATAGTACATAGGCATCGTATGTTTTTATAGTATGTAGGTATAGTATGGTTTTATAGTAGGTATGGTATGTTTTTATAGTAGGTATAGTATGTTTGTATGTAGGTATAGTAATGTACAGTGTGTATAGTAATGTATGGTATAATATGGCATATATATTAATGTTTAGTAATATATAGTAATGTATAGTAGTATATGGTAATGTATAACATAATGAAATACATAGTATGGTACAGTAGAGAACAGACAAGTTATATACCTTGCAGAAAAACTGCAACATTCAAAACAGTGAGTGAGAAAATATTGTATATATCATATTATCAATATTAATTCATAACACATATATAATCTTTGTTTACATAATAAAGAAAGACAATCAAATAACAATGCATCAAAGAATAAATAATATATAATAAAGTCATTAATATATTATAACTTCTAACATGTAAATTTTCATGCTGAATAGTGTTGTTATTTCATTGTGATTTATAGGAAAATGAAAGAAGTTTACTGAATAATCACAGCATTATTTAGTGTGGGAGTCAACCTTTAATTAATGTCCATTTATATCTACTTATGCATTACCTGATTATTATTCAACTCAACATACCCTCTCTATTTCTACATTAATTCCTAGTTCACTTTAATCTATAGTCTTTGCCATTCATACTTTAACTATGTGGCATTATTGTAACATCGGAATTCACCCAACACCACGTTGCTTCCATACGTCCAGAAGACCTTGATTTCATTCTTTTCTGCGGGGCCATCTTGATATTGTTGCTATAGTTTCAAAAGACAATAGCTTTGACTCGAGCGCGCGAAAATCTTTTTAGATTTCGATTGCACCAATTTCAAGTAAGTGAAAAATTTGTCTAAATAACTTTTGGAAGTTTAAACATTTAAGAAAACAAAGCCATATTACTTAAAACAGCCTTAAATGTATCCATAGTTATTAACAACAATTTTACAGTCACTGTGTAACAACATTTAATACTACTTACCTTTGTTTACTTCAGCCTTCTTATTCAATTTACCTGCTCATTCAGATTTGTAAGTATCTTCTCCTATTGCTATGATTTTCAATCTTTGCTCTTCATATATTCATTCCCACAATATTATAAGAATATTGTTAATTGAGATATACAACATTTTCAAATTCTTCATAATTCTCCTTCAGCAGCATTTTCCATTAACCTTATACTAATTTTACATGCATTTCAACATTTCATTTTAAGAACATTTCAACATGGCAAATGCAAAGCCAAAGGAAAAGCAAATTGTCATAACTGTTGGCAAAGACACCAAAGTAATTATATTAAATACATTAATATATTTATTAATAAATTTCCCATCTTCATAACTGCTATCAACCATTATTCTTGGCATCCTCTTAATAGCATATAGCAGTATTTCTGCGCTAAAAAAGAAATGTGCCGACCAATTCCCGGAATTGGCCGGCAAACGATTTAACTTTATCTTTGCTACTGGGAGAAGAATCCCAACGAAAGAAATTGTGTATGTACACCCTTTTACATTGTATTTCACATGACTAACATCCTAACTTTAACAATGGCATTCCATCTTTTTACAGAATTTTAATTACCTTTAATATCAAAATCTTATATGTGTTAATTTACAGAACACAAACAGAGGCTTTTATTAAAAATGGCGAAGGCCAAAGAAAAAGAAGGGCCCCCAAAAAAGAGGGTGGGAAGGTGGTCACCCAAAACCCTTCCCACAAACTTACGGCTGAGCAGGCCCAACTGGCACGTGGTGCCAAAATTGTGAAGATTTCTTATTTTAATATGTAGATACTGTACATAGTTTTACAGTAAAAACCTGCATATAAGAACCTCCTATTTTTAACAACCTAGCAGCCAATATTCCATTTTTCTGTGTATTTTTCCATAGTCATGTTTACATGATATTGTCTTCTAGTTTACTGATTGTTTTTCATTCTTCACAACCAAAATAGCTACAAAATAAGATGGAGGATCTTATATGTGGGTTTTTACTGTTTGTAGATAGTTTGTAAACAGTTTGTAGTTAAGTAGTTATGTTGTTCGATAGTTTGTAATTATGTAGTTTGATAGTTTGTGGTTAAGTAGTTATGTAGCTTAGTGGTCTTGGTCATGCATGAATTATTCATACCCAGAATAATTTACCTTTTTTCGGCCTAGCAATCAATCTCACAAATGCTCCATATTTATGCATGGTCAATGCTTTTTCCTGTTTAAATAGTTGTTAATTCAGTTCATCGTAATATTCAGTTCCATTGATACATTATTGTTCTAATTTTAAAACCCACATATTAATTGGACACTTACCACAAAAAAAAACCAAGTAGGGACATCCTTTCCTTTTTCTGTTCAGCAATCAACACCTGCAACAATAACATTATGTGAAACCATTAACCAAACACATTTACCCAGGCCTGCCATGCCAGTTGACTATTTTGAATGAAAGGATGCATATTCTCTTCCAATATGTGATATCTGAACCAACCCACTTAATAGGGGACTCTGAATCCTGTATTGATCTTATTTTTACTGACCAACCAAATCTGTTTATCGAGTATGGTGTTCACCCATCATTATATGATCAGTGTCATCATCAAATTATTTTCGGAAAGTTATCTGTTTCAAACACAGCACCACCTCCCTACACCCGCAGCATCTGGAATTATAACAAAGCTAACATCTATTCCATTATGCAAAGTATCACAAGGTTTAGCTGGCACGAGCATCTTGACAAAATAACATGCCCCAACGAGCAAGTTGAATTTTATAACGAAGTGCTTTTAAACATTTATTCAAATTTTATTCCCAATGAGGTAAAAATTATAAAGCCCAATCAAGCACCATGGATTACCAAATCTGTGAAGAAATTCCTTAGGAAAAAAAACCACGCCTACAAAAATGTTGTAAAAAATGGGCGCCCGGATAATAAGCTTGATGGGATAAAAACTATGATCTCTGAAGGTGCAAAAATGATTGAAAATGCCAAACAAAACTACCTTCGTAAGATAGGGTGAACTTTGGCAAATCCTGGGACCTCTAGTAAAAGATATTGGTCCCTTATCAACAGCGTTCTCAACAAGGCAAAGATCCCTATAATACCATCCCTGTTGGATAATGGGTTATTTGTAACAGATTTTACTGAAAAGGCGCAGTTATTTAATGACTACTTCATACTTCAATGCACAACAATAGACACAGGCAGTGAGATCCCATCAGAAGTACAAGAAAATTCTACTTTAATAAAAGACTTTACTGTTAGTGAGGAAAAGATACTGAGCGTTATAAGATCCCTTAACCCTAGCAAGGCACACGGCTGGGATGAAATCTCTATAAGAATGATAAAACTAAGCGACGCAGCGCTGGTCACTCCTCTCCAAATTATATTTTCTAACTGTTTGAAACAAGGCATATTTCCCGAAATATGGAAGTGTGCCAATGTAGTTCCAGTTCACAAGAAGAATGAAAAGAATGTAAAGAGTAACTATCGCCCAATTTCTCTTTTACCAATTTTTGGGAAAGTACTTGAAAAGCTCATATATGATTCTTTATACTCACATCTCACCTCATGTGAGCTGCTCAACCCAAATCAGTCAGGCTTTCGTCCAGGTGACTCAACTGTCAACCAACTGATTTCCATTACGCATACAATATTTCAAGCGTTTGATTGCAATCCCCCTCTAGATGTCCGCTCGGTTTTTCTTGATATTTCCAAAGCGTTCGACAGGGTATGGCATGATGGTCTCATTTATAAGTTAAAGCGCTCTGGCGTTTCAGGGCCACTTCTTTCTCTCATTCAAAGTTTTCTGAAGGTTCGTAAACAGCGAACTGTGTTGAATGGTCTTTGTTCTAATTGGGGAGAAGTAACAGCAGGAGTGCCTCAGGGCTCTATACTAGGACCGCTGTTTTTTCTTGTGTACATAAATGATCTCACTTCAGATTTGAAATGTAATGCAAAACTTTTTGCTGATGATACATCTCTTTTTACGGTTGTTGAAGATCCAAATGCAGCTGCAGAGGACATGAATCATGATCTGGAGTTAATAAGCCAATGGGCACATAACTGGAGGATGTCATTTAATCCCGACCCACATAAACAAGCAGTGGAACTACTACTTTCCAAAAAAGGCTAGCGACGGATCACCCAGTTATTCTTTTCAATGACATACCTGTGAAAAAAGTAAGCGAGCACAAACATCTGGGTATCATTCTGGACTCTAAGCTTTCCTTTTCAGCTCATATTAAATCTGCCATCTCAAAAACGAGAAAGGGCATTGGTTTGTTAAAATATCTCTCCAAATACTTACCCAGGTCTACGTTAAACAATTTATATAAGCTTTATGTGCGGCCTCATCTTGACTATGGGGGCGTTATCTGTCACACTCCAGCTAAAGTTTGTGAACTTAGTCATGCCATTATATTGTCGAACTTAATGGATAAGTTAGAGTCTGTGCAGTATTCAGCTGCTCTTGCTATAACAAGAGCATGGAGAGGAACATCGCGTGATAAACTGTATGCGGAACTTGGTTGGGAGTCACTGAACTCCCGAAGATGGAGCAGGTGCCTCACCTTGTTTTATAAGATTATGAATAACCTTACCCCCCTGTACACAAAGGAGGCAGTCCCAGGACGTCATGAGTCCATTTACTCACTTCGCAATCAAGATGCTATCGGGCGAATAAGGGCAAGAACAGGAAAATTTCTATCTAGTTTTTACCCTAACTGCGCAACTGAGTGGAACAAACTAGATTCTGAAATCCGGCTTGCACCATCTATTGCTGTATTCAAGTCGAGGCTGCTATCAATAATTAGACCTCCCGCAAAACCTGTCTTTGGTATTCATGACCCATTAGGCTTGTCATATCTTTCCCAAATTAGGGTTGGACTCAGCAAATTGAAATCTCACAAATACAATCACAATTTTCAGGACACTACAAACCCCATTTGCCCGTCTAATGATGGTATTGAAGATACGGAGCACTATCTGTTGCTTTGCCATTCATTTGATCGTCAGCAACAAGACCTTCTTGCTGGGGTATCAGAAGTACTACGACCGTTTGTTGAAATCAACAGACTTTCCAACAATGATCTTGTAAAAATTTTACTATATGGCGAAGAAAAACTTTCCAATTATGCTAATAAAAAGATTCTTGACTTAACCTTAGATTTTATATACAAAACAGGTCGTTTTGATTAAACAAGTAGTAATGGCCCTGGCCCTTTGTTCTATGACATACAGCCACAAACACCTCTTCACTTTTTCTGTTATCTTTTCTTCTATTTTCTTCGTATGTAATTTATTGTCCCTTTAATCTTAGTATTTTCATGTATTTAGTGTAATGGCCCTGGGATAGCCATGAACTTTGCTTCCCAGGGTATCGTCCATGTAATGTATTTGTTAATAGTCCTGTAAGTTTTTATCCATTGATTATAAAAAAAAATAAAATATGTAGAAATTCTATAATTGATGGATAACAATTAAAGTTTAACTCACCATAACTCATTATAGTTTGCTTAATAGTGTTTGATTGGAAAGATTGACAAAGATCAAATTATATTATTACCATTTATCTTATTCCTCTGATTTGATCGTATTTCTTCGTTGTCAACGCTATCTACCGAGGCCGAGGCTTTCTTTCCTTTACAATATAGTAATAATAATAATTTCGCAAATAAAATTCTGCCACGTGAGAGATTGTTACAACGATTCCTTTGTTTCATTTGTCTTTGTTCTTTTCCTTTGCCTTCTTCTTGCAGGGACAGACGAAACGCACACACGTGCCTGCGCCATAGTGTAAACGAGGCTTACACTCCAGACGCTATCGGCCACTTTTTATCAACTTGATGCATCGAAACCCTGTGATCTCCATCAACTTGCCCAATTGAACCATAATATATTGTTGAAAAAGTATCAATATTGTTTAACCAACCCTAAATATCCAGTAACATCAACATAAATAATGTTTCAAAGATTGTAATGTTTCTTATCTTTTATCCTATCTCTTTCAGCCCCAACCAGTTTGCCACGTGCTAATCTTCTCCTTCCCAACGCGCTTTTCCGTGGGGCCATCTTGATATTGTTGCTATAGTTTCAGAAGACAATAGCTTTGACTCGAGAGCGCGAAAAATCCTTTCAGATTTCGATCGCACCAATTTCAAGTAAATGAAAAATTTTTCTACATTATTTTTGAAAGTTGAAACATTAAAGAAAACAAAGCCAGATTAACTAAGAGAGCCTTAAATGTATCCATAGTTATTAACAAAAAGTTTACACTCAATGTGTACCAATTTTTGACACTACTTTCCTTTGTTTACTTCAGCATTCCTTACTCGCATAATACGCGCCCAATTACACATTTGTAAGTATCTTTCCTATTATTAATATTTTCAATCTTTACTCTTCATATATTAATTCACACAAATTCCATATTATCATAATATTGCTAATTGAGAACTACAACATTTTCTAAACTTTCATAAATTTCCCAGCATTTCCTATTAACCTTATACAAATTTAATTTTACATGCATTTCAACATTTCATTTTAAGAACATTTCAACATGGCAAATGCCAAGGCAAAGGAAAATAACATTGCCATAACTCTTGACAATGATACCAAAGTAATTGTATTAAATACATTAATATATTTATTAATAAATTTCCCATCTTCATAACTGCTATCAACCATTATTCTTGGCATCCTCTTTTTCTCCTAGGAAAAAGCATATAGCAGTATTTCTGCGCTAAAAAAGAAATGTGCCGACCAATTCCCGGAATTGGCCGGCAAATGATTTAACTTTATCTTTGCTACTGGGAGAAGAATCCCAACGAAAGAAATTGTATATGTACACCCTTTTACATTGTATTTCACATGACTAACATACTAACTTTAACAATGGCATTGCATCTTTTTACAGAATTTTAAGAACCATTAATATCAAAATCTTATATGTGTTATTTTACACAACACAAACAGAGGCTTTTATTAAAATTGGCGAAGGCCAAAGAAAAGGAAAGGCCCCCAAAAAAGAGGGTGGGAAGGTGGTCAGCCAAAACCCTTCCCACAAACTTACGGCTGAGCAGGCCCAACTGGCACGTGGTGCCAAAATTGTGAAGATTTCTTATTTTAATATGTAGATACTGTACATAGTTTTAAAGTAAAAACCTGCATATAAGAACCTGCTATTTTTAACAACCTAGCAGCCAATATTCTATTTTTCTGTGTATTTTTCCATAGTCACGTTTACATGATATTGTCTTATAGCTTACTGATTCTTTTTCATTCTTCACAACCAAAATAGCCTACAAAATAAGATGGAGGATCTTATATGTGGGTTTTTACTGTTTTTAGATAGTTTGTAAACAGTTTGTAGTTAAGTAGTTATGTTGTTCCATAGTTTGTACTTATGTAGTTTGATAGTTTGTGGTTAAGTAGTTATGTAGCTTAGTGGTCTTGGTCATGCATGAATTATTCACACCCAGAATAATTTACTATTTTTCGGCCTAGCAATCAATCTCACAAATGCTCCCTTTTTATGCATGGTGAATGCTTTTTCCTGTTTAAATAGTTGTTAATTCAGTTCATCGTAATATTCAGTTCCATTGATATATTATTGTTCTAATTTTAAAACCTACATATTAATAGGACACTTACCACAAAAAAAACCAAGTAGGGACATCCTTTCCTTTTTCTGTTCAGCAATCAACACCTGGAACAATAACATTATGTGAAACCATTAACCAAGCACACAGTTTCAATAATTTACAATACTTTCCAGGTTACAGCAATGCCAACACTCATTGCTTATGTCAGGATCAGCTAGCCCACCAAAACAAAGAAGCAGAGTAAATTTCCACTAGCCGGGGGCGCTCGCGTTCGCTCGCTTCCGGGAGGGGGGCAAGTGAAAAAAACTTAATGTAGTTGGCGCACTTCGTGCTCTGCATTCGCTAACGCTCATGCCTCTTTGAACCCCACGTACAATAGGTTAGCTCGCTGCGCTCGCCTGTTGCTGGCGCACTTCGTGCGCTGCATTCGCTTACGCTCATGCCTCTTTGAACCCCACGTACAATAGGTTAGCTCGCTGCGCTCGCCTGTGGTTGGCGCACTTCGTGCGCTGCATTCGCTGACGCTCATGCCCCTTTCAACCCCACTTACAATGGGATAGCTGGCTGCGCTCGCCTGTCTATCTATTATCAAGAAACATTGACTGATAGGGCGCACTTCGTGCGCTGCATTCGCTTGCGCTCATGCCTCTTTTAACCCCACGTACAATGGGTTAGCTCGCTGCGCTCGCCTCTGTGGTTGGCGCACTGCGTGCGCTGCATTCGCTTACGCTCATGCCCCTTTCAACCCCACCTACAATAGGTTAGCTCGCTGCGCTCGCCTGTCTATCTATTATCAAGAAACATTGACTGATAGGGCGCACTTCGTGCGCTGCATTCGCTAACGCTCATGCCTCTTTTAACCCCACATACAATGGGTTAGCTCGCTGCGCTCGCCTGTCTATCTATTATCAAGAAACATTGACTGATAGGGCGCACTTCGTGCGCTGCATTCGCTTCGCTCATGCCCCTTTGAACCCCACTTACAATGGGTTAGCTCGCTGCGCTCGCCTGTCTATCTATTACCAAGAAACATTAGCTGATAGGGCGCACTTCGTGCGCTGCATTCGCTTACGCTCATGCCTCTTCCTACTCCTCTTGCAACAGTTTGGCTCGCTTCGCTCGCCTGATAACCCCTTATCATAATTTGTTTATTGAAACTTTGGGCTTGTTTACATTAGGCCTAAGCGTCGCAAGCATGCCTACTACCTAAACTACAACTATCTCACTCAAAAACAAAACAAAGCTATCACCTGTGTTCTCAATTGTTTCCTGTAATTTTCCAGAGGTCTCTCAAACAATTAGCAAGTCTTTACAAAGATAATTCAGGTCGTAAAACACTTTGAAAGGCGCCCAGTAATCCTTTGTGTGCAAAGCAAAAACACGTGTCTTCTCCAAAAGTACCTGCTGTTCAACCCGAGGGCAAATTTGCATGATAACGAAATACGCGTGACAGTTCACGTGAAGTCGCGAAAGAGCCAATCAAATTGCAGGAAAAGGCGAAACGGGTCACGTGAAGAGCGAATGCTCTGTTCGAAAATGGAGTTCGGGACGCGAATTTGGAAGTTTCGCCAGCGTAAACCGTAGTTTTTTCGTGATAGCACAATTAGCAGAATAATTAATGGAATAACTCAAAAATTCGGGAGAAAATCGAAAAACAAAATCCATTACCCTGGTTAAATTAATAAACTAAACATTCAGTGTGAAATACATCGCCATATATCCACATACAAAAAAGCCTTTGTGATTACACGGTTCGCCGTTTCGGCCCATTGTTTTTGGGCGTTCGACCTATTGTTTCGGGTCGAATCTATTGTTTTGGCCAGAGTTTCGCCACCGTCACGTGACATCGCAGAATAGTAATATTAGATTATTCCTATGCAACTGCTCTGAATTTGCCTTTTTTCTTATTTCATACAACAAGTAGAGTAACAAACTTACCCAGGCCTGCCATGCCTGTTGACTATTTTGAATGAAAGGATGCATATTCTCTTCCAATATGTAGGAATTCTGTAATTGATAGATAACAATTAAAGTTTAACACACCATAACTCATTATAGTTTGCTTAATAGTATTTGATTCGAAAGATTGACAAAGATCAAATTATACTACTACCATTTATCTTATTCCTCCAATTTGATCGTATTTCTTCGTTGTCAACGTTATCTACCGAGGCCGAGGCTTCTTTCCTTTACAATATAATAATAATAATAATTTCGCATATAAAATTCTGTCTGGCACGTGAGAGATTGTTACAACGATTCCTTTGTTTCATTTGTCTTTTTTCTTTTCCTCTGCAGTGCTAACGAGGCTTACACTCGGTAATAAAGGGTATATAATATACAAAGTCTATCAACTTGCCCAATTGAACGATAATGTATTGTTGAAAAAGTATCAATATTGTTTAACCAACCGTAAATATTCAGTAACATGAACATAAATAATATTTGAAAGATTGTAATGTTTCTTCTTATCTTATATCCTATCTCTTTCAGCCAGCAAGTTTGTCACCTGCTACTCTTCTCCTTCCCACCTTTAAAAGTATGAAGGACGAAGGGGAAATCACTTCACACGAGAATTTTTCCCTTCTTTTTTATCACATGACTCGTATAAACCAATCAGGGAGGCCATGTAGTACAATAGAATTCCCGCCTCTACAATTAGATTTTGTCTATTTTTAACCGGCCAAATTTTCCAAAGGCTTTAATTTTAGTTAATCTTATTATATTTATCGCTGAGTAAGTACTTGCTTTCAACGTGTTTTAATAACTACAAACTAGCCAGATTATTTATCACTACAAATTAGATTAAATAGCAATACTTTTCCATTTACTTCTTTACCAATTTCAACTTATCATTATGGAACCCTTGAAATATATTATATTTACTTCTTTGTGTTTCAGCTTTACACAAGGCTATAATTATTACCATTGTTGTTGCTATTAGGACCATTGTCAACAAGCAATAACATTTACAATAATTTCGCCTAATTGTATATCTCATAGTTCATATTTCTCTTTCATACCACAACGTGCACCATGCCGCGCAAAGCCAAGAGAAGTATAACCGGCACCAGGCGTATGAAGTGCGGGAGAATATGCAGCATCACAGACAGATCAATCAACAGCTTCAGCCTCAACAGACAGGAAATGCGGATAACCTGCTTGCAGCAGTCAACGATCTTCAACAACTGCAGCTCGAAAACCGTCAGCTAGAAGCCCCTGAGTATCAACCATTTCCAGCACAGTATCCCCTTCCACAGATACAGCCGATGGAGATGGACATGGAACCAGAGCTTCCCATTCAGAACCAAGAGCTTCAAGCAGCAGAACAGCCTGCAGAAGAAATCCAGATGCACGACGCAGTTCCAGTACCTGATGAAAATCAGATACCAGAACCAGTTGAAGATCAGCAAATGCAAGTTGACAACCCTGTCCCCGAGAACAATGAAGCTGAAAATCTCATCCCCTTCTCCCCATTACCACACCACTTGAATAAAATGACCAGAACATGCATTCATTGTGGTGCAAAGTACTTCAAAGAAGAACAAAACACAAAAAAACAATACAACAAATGTTGCATGGGAGGTTTAATTGCTCTGGATCAAATTGAACCACCTCCAGTAAGTGTCATGCATTTATATACTGGTGATACTGCCGAATCAAAATATTTCTTAAAGCACTTCCACCAATACAACTCATTAGTGGCCATGGCAACATGGAAGGCTAATATTGTACGTCATGCTAGAGCTGGATCACCAGCTCTAGCAATTCATGGAAAGGCATATCACATGACAGGTAATTGATACAACCTGATTCCGGTCATTATCAATATAACTTATTATTCATTTCTGCTGGCTACAGTTGAGTTTCTATTTACCTAACTTATGCTTTGCATCATTAACAGGTGTAACAGAAACAGACAGATCCAGAAAATATGCGGAACTATACATCATGGATACGCAACAAGCATTGCAGGAACGGCAAAACACTGCAGGAGAACAGCGTTTTGATTTGGACATTGTTGCAATTCTCCAGAATGAATTAATGGCAGTCAATCGATTTGCACAACATTTTCGAAGCATGGGTGAAATATTGGAGGAACAGTGGCAGCAAGCTATTGCAAACGATCTGCCTGTTCCGACATTCAAAATGATCATAACAGGTCGCCCACAACAAGATCGCAGATACGATAATCCAACTGCCAGAGAAATTGCAGCTATATATACTGTACAAAATGGAGGTGCACCAAATCCTGACAACAGAAAACTGCAAGTTCAAACAAGACGCGGAGATCTCACGAAGATTTACGCAACCAGACCAAGTGCCGATCCTCTCACGTATCCATTGATGTTCTTTCACGGTGACAGAGGATACAGTTTGGATCTTCAACGATTGCCTACTGCACACGTAGCGGGTGAACACCACAACAATGGTAACCGTCGTACCAAACTAACCCTCGCCGAATACTATTTATACAGAATCCAGGTCAGGGATGCATTCTCAGCCATCCACATTGCATCACTTCTATTTCAACAGTATCTGGTAGATGCATACACGAAGATAGAAGGCAATAAACTGAGCTGGATTATGAATAATCAACGTCAGCTTCATGTTGACACATATCGTGGCCTGATGGATCATCTCCACAGAAGAGCTGAAATCGAAAACCAGATGGCCAGGGCTAACAATCCGAATCAGCCCATCCATATCGATGTTGGCCGTGTTATCATTCTACCGTCATCCTTTCCAGGCAGCCAAAGAAACATGTATCAACACTTTCAAGATGCAATGACAATCGTAAGGAAGTATGGCAAGCCAGACATCTTCCTTACAATGACTGCCAATCCTAAATGGAAGGAGATAGAAGAAAACATTTATCCGTATCAGAGGGCCAATGATCAAACAGACATTGTCACAAGAGTATTTCAACTCAAACTGAAAGAACTACTCAACGACATACTAGACAAGCACATTCTTGGATATGTCACAGCACATGTGTATGTCATAGAATTTCAGAAGAGAGGACTACCACACGCACACATGATCCTGTTTCTTTCACAAGCTGATAAACCGAGAACACCACAACAGGTAATATTTACATACTCGGATATAAAGATTGTAATAACTCTTACTCATATACATAATTATATCTATAACATCAAATGCAGAGTATGTCATGATGGACATGTGCTACAAGCTATTCTGTACGTGATCTCAATAATAGTCGCTAATTATCATGTTCATTGTCAGGTGGATCAACTCATATCAGCAGAGATACCGGATCCACAGGATGCAAAATATCACAAGTTGGTCCTAAAGCACATGACACATGGACCCTGTGGAGTTTTAAGTCCTCATTGCGTGTGCATGGAAAATAACAAATGCAAAAAGCACTTTCCGAAAGAGCAAGTTGCTGAAACTCAAATCAATGTCAACGGCTATCCTCTCTATAGACGACGCTGTCTTCATCCAGTCAATGTGAATAATCGCATTTTGGATGATACCTGGGTAGTGCCACACAACAGACACCTACTCATCAAATATCAGTGTCATATCAACGTGGAAATATGCAGTACAGTTAAAAGTGTCAAGTACATTTTTAAATATATCCACAAAGGACATGATATGGCACATGTTGAAGTTCTTGAAGAAAATCAACAGCAAGTACCTCAAGACATTGAACACGATGAGGTGCACCAATACATCAACGCAAGATATATTGGACCACATGAAGCTGTCTATCGGTTTATGCAGTTCCCCATGAACCTCAAAAGCCACATAGTCAAACGGCTTTCTGTTCATCTACCATTTGAGCAACAAGTCATCTTTCATGACAATGATGACGAACAAAGGCTCAACAACATAGGTGACAGAACAACACTCACAGCATGGTTTGAACTGAACCAGCAAGATCCAGCTGCACATCAGTACCTCCTATCATGAGATACCAGAGCACTATGTCTTCCAGGAGCATTCAAAAACATGGACAGCCAGACAACGAAGAGCAATGCCAATCATTGGTAGAGTAACTCAAGTGCAGCCTAGACCTTGCGAGCAAAAATTCGCACTAAGACTTTTGCTATTGCATAAACGAGGAGCTACGTCATTTGAAGACCTTCGAACGGTAGAAGGTCATCTATGTGACTCTTTCAAAGATGCAGTATTAGCTTTGGGGCTTTTAGAAGATGATGCCGAAATCACACGCTGTTTACACGACGCAGTCATCTTTAATATGCTACCACAACTCAGACATTTGTTTGCCACATTGCTACTCTTTCAAACGCCTTCAGACATAAGAACACTCTTCAACACCTTCAAGGAAGCAATGAGTGAAGACTTTGTCAGACGTGATCAACTCAACAATCCGGACATAACCTTCCAAGACAGACACATGTATCAATGTCTACTTGATATTGACAACAATTTGAAGGTCCATGGTTTGTCAATCACCAACTACGATCACCTTCCTCAGCTACCAGCCGACTTTGTCATTCCAGAACAAGGTGATTTACAACTTAACATGATGATATTCACTGTAATGACTTAGCCAATATAAGCTTCTATTTATACCAAATTAACTATTGTTTATGTTTTCAGAGGAGGATCACATGGATGTTGAAAACGAAAGAGAGCAAGGAGAAAAAATGCGTGCTGCATTGAATCCAGAACAACAAGTGGTATACACAGCCATTATTCAAGCAATTGAGGTGCAATCAGAACAGAACTATCACTTTCTCGACGGACCAGCTGGCACAGGGAAAACATTTCTCTACAACACGTTGGTTCGCAACCTCAATGCTTCTGGACACAAAGTTCAATGTATGGTCAGGAATTGCAGCAACACTACTTATTAATGGCGGAACATCGCATTCCCAATTCCAAATTCCAATACCACTGAAGCTGGAATCAACATGCAATGTCAAGAGACAGAGCCGAAGAGCACAAGTGTTGCGTGAAACAACCCTGTTCATATGGGATGAAGCTTCAATGATACTAGCATTGGCATTACAAGCAGTTGACAGACTGCTTCGGGATATCACAAGAGTTGAAAAGCCATTTGGTGGCAAATTCATGTTGCTTGGTGGCGATTTCAGACAAGTTCTACCGGAAGGCAGGAAGAGAGCAAATTGTATCAGAGAGTCTTAAATCATATCAAATCAGTGATTTGTGGGCACAGTTTCAACAACATCGCCTGCACACAAACATGAGAGCTGTTCAAGATCAATCGTACAGAGAATTCTCAGAATGGCTTGTAAGACTCTTCGGGAGTAACAAACAAGAACCACATGATGCACTCGACAATATCACTTTGCCACACCAAATATGCACATCTTCGCGAGAGGAAATGCTCAACTTCATATATCCCGAGCCTAACACACCACAGTCCCACCTCATGCTGGAACCGGTAACCATGTCAGAACGTTGTTGTCTTACCCCAAAGAATGACTTTTCACATCAAATAAATGACATCATTCTGGAAAGACTACAAACTCCTGAAAGAACATACTACAGCACAGACAGTATGATAACAGAGGATCCAGATGAGGAGGCGGCATATCCAATTGAGTTTATCAACAATCTAACTCCTAATGGATTGCCGTTACACCGACTTAGACTCAAGGTATAATCTTCCTATGTATAATTACGTATACATGAAATGAAGTACACACTAATAGCACTTTTTTAAGCCTAATTATCCTCATTATCACAGTACTATAATGCAATACACATTGTTATTTGCAACTCTCTCTGGTTTAGGTTGGTGCAACAATCATTCTTCTGAGGAATCTAAATCCAAAGAAAGGTCTTTGCGATGGCACAAAACTTATTGTACGCCATCTCCGACGCAACGTCATCATAGCAGAGATCATCACGAGGGACACAAAGGCAGCAGGTCATGATTCCAGAATAACATT
Organism: Sanderia malayensis; assembly: GCA_013076295.1. Taxonomy (NCBI): domain Eukaryota; kingdom Metazoa; phylum Cnidaria; class Scyphozoa; order Semaeostomeae; family Pelagiidae; genus Sanderia; species Sanderia malayensis. Next base: position 4,823,407 of record RQOL01000718.1, read on the forward strand.
GTCAACACAAGACACTGAGATGGCGTTCAACATCAAGCGACAGCAATTTCCAGTCAGACTAGCCATACTGCCTTACTATCAACAAGGCACAGGGACAATCTCTCAGGTATGTTGTGGTTTGAATTTACCATGAGCCCGTGTATCCACACATGGTCAGTTATATGTGGCCATGTCCAGAGCAACATCATTTGATGGGGCTTAAAGTATTCCTCCCAGAGAAAACACACATGAAGACAAAAAATATTGTCTTCCAAGAAGTCCTGTAAAGGTCTTCACAAACCATAGAGCATAAATCGCGTTGCTCTCATGGGCATCTACCAAAATACACACACACCAAACACGAGGGCTCAGATTGTGGTTCTACCGGATCGGCTTTGTTGCACTTTATAGTGTGATCAACATTCATTTCTGGTTTGCCACGCCACTCCAGTAAATAAGATCCACCAAAGAACGATCCGGACACTTTCACAACACCCCAGTGTCCGGGGGTGTTTATCAACAACAACACGATCTGGGTCCTGCGTAGCGCCTGTATCAAAAGAGATATGCTTTGCCATGCTCTCCGATATTGCCTATGGGAGTATGGCTTTCCTTTTCTCTGTGAAAACTGCAATCTGTCCATTGACAATTGTTTTTTCGGATGAGAAATTGCAAACAACATTAAGATTATCCCTCTCTCATCCCAATAACTAATGATAACTAATGTACTTATTAAATTTAACTCTTCAATATGTAGTATTACATATTCCAAATTAAAATTGCAGTTTTCATGAACACCAAGGAAACCTCGAACAAAGGTTACCCCTTGAAGTCGGTGTTCGAGCTTTAAACTAATGTAACCTGGCAACTTCTTTTTACTATGACCAAACTTAATGGTGAGAATGCACGAAACATCGAGAGAACAGACATCCGTGTCGTTGATTTGTGCCACGCGAGTGTGAATTTGATATTGAACAATGCTGTCAACATCGCTGGACACTCCACATGGTGAATGAAGACATTAATACAATCTACAGACGGGACCAATTATCTTTCATTCATCTTCACCATCCATTGATAACTGTCAAGAATAATAATTAACTGATTACTATTTTCTTACTAATGTAATTTTTTTACATATATAAAAAGATTGCAGGATTAATCTACTCTCTGTTAGTATCTAATAACCTTCATCAATGTTAATTTTTAATGAGATGCATTTCTATAGTTTATCTTAACCAATAATAGAAGTTTATCTCACATTGAAACGAGGCCATTGCATCACATTCAAAAAGACTTTGGCCTCATTTCCATCAATGGCAGCTAACCGCTAACTTTTAAATGCCTTATGAAATATGAATTTGATTCATGAAACAGCTAAACTTTGGCATCACAAAAAATTATCAAGAGGACAACTTAAGTTTGAAAACTATCTCCAGATTTAACAGAGAGCATTTTCAATGTGTCTTACAGGTAGGTGAATACATTTAGATCTTATATTTAACCATTTGCAATTCAATTACAGCTTAATTTTTGTTAGGCCATCCAAACTTCACTGATTGCCCCGACACACACGACGACAGTTTCTTCGTTAGGCCATGCAAACCTCAACAATTGTTTTACAACTTTACAGTTTCGCTGATTCAAAAATAAATTTCTGGTGCCCTGACTATATGTGCCTACGAGTGCCAGCTTGGACTCAAAATAATTCTTCCAGTATTTGCCACTTTATGGATTCCTTTGTGTTCATTGCCTCTATGTGTTACATACATCAACATCTTCTTGAAACTAAAGTTTTTTCCCAATATTAATGATGAATGACCTAAAAATCATCTTCAAAGGCTTTTCCTGTTTAGTTCATTGCTGTATGTCAAGGAAACTACTGTAATGATGTTTACAGTAATAATTTTTGCTCTAGGAAAACTAACCTGGATGTTACATACACACACTGTCAGGTCATCTAATTAATAATTCATGCATTACATGAACACTTAACAATTGACATTTACCAGCCTCTTAATGCACAAGTGCAGAAAGCCAATGAAAATATATTACAACAACATGAAAGTTTGTTTCCACTAATTGATAAACAATCTCTATCTACCTCTTTCTATTAGTACATCAAGTTATGTAGCAAAGCATAAATAATTTTCACAGATTTTGCATTTCAAACATGTTTTTGAAGTAATCCACAAAGGGAATCACTGCAGCTTCACAACTATCATATTGTTCTATTGTCCTGTATTATTTGGCACTATTAATTATTTTTTTCTTTTTCCCATATGATACTTAGTGAAACAAATGCTGAAGTGCTGAACCAAAGCTGTCAATGTCACTAATGTTTGCTATTCACACCATGCAATTGTCAAATGGCTCAAACAAACATTTACTACAACATATATGAAAAGTCAATGGAATCCTTAACAAAGTCATGGAAAGAGAATTCTGTCTAGGTAAGTTTCAATCACACTTTAATTCCACTAGCCTTTTGTGACAGGCTATTGCCTCATAATAATTGACTGAAATAGGAAACTGCTAAAATGACAATGTATTACCTACATCATTGTGATTCAAATGAAATTCTTGTCCAATATCAAACCTCATCTGTTATTACCTATGTATATTATTCAACTTTAAGTTAACTTATGATTTACATTAATTAGCTTTTTACTAACCTTTTACCAAAAGTATTGTGTTTTCAGAGGTCTACTGCCACTATATGACCCATTTTTGCCTGTCCACCAATACGAGGCTACACCCCCAAATACACCCCCAAAAGTGTGCTGTACTACTGGAAGCAAAAGCGAATAGAACACGCGCATGTGTACCAACCAGTTAACTAGTCTCAACAACAGACTATCATGCGAGCGCAGCAAACCAATCAATTGGACGGGGCATGAGCGCAAGCGTGATGCAGCGCACGAAGCGCGCCAACCCCATTAATCTCTTTTTACTTGACAGGCTGGGGCGAACGAGCGAAGCCAGTGATGACCCCTAGTTCCATTAATTATTCTGCTAATTGTGCTATCACGAAAAAACTACGGCTTACGCTGGCGAAACTTCCAAATTCGCGTCCCGAACTCCATTTTCGAACAGAGTATTCGCTCTTCACGTGACCCATTTCGCCTTTTGCTGTAGTTTAATTGGCTCTTTCGTGACTTCACGTGGACTGTCACGCTTATTTCGCTACCATGCAAATTTGCCCTCGGGTTGAACAGCAGGTACTTTTGGAGAAGACGCGTGTTTTTGTTTTCCACACAAAGGATAACTGAGGGCCTTTCAAAGTGTTTTACGACCTGAATTATCTTTGTAAAGACTTGCTAATTGTTTGAGAGACCTCTGGAAAATTACAGGAAACAATTGAGAACACAGGTGATGGCTTTGTTTTGTTTTTTGAGTGAGATATAGTGAGAGTTTTAGTTTAGGTAGTAGGCGACCGTCATTGTTGCTTCGGCATGCTTGCGACGCTTAGGCCTAATGTAAACAAGCCCAAAGTTTTAATAAACAAATTATGATACGGGGTTATCAGGCGAGCGAAGCGAGCCAAACTGTTGCAAGAGGAGTAGGCAGAGGCATGAGCGTGAGCGAATGCAGCGCACAAAGTGCGCCCTATCACCAAATTTTTCTTGGTAATAGATAGACAGGCGAGCGCAGTGAGCTAACCCAGTGTACGTGGGGTTCAAAGGGGCATGCGCGGGAGCGAATGCAGCGAAGTGCGCCAACCACATTAAGTTTTTTCACTTGCCCCCCTCCAGGAAGCGAGCGTACGCGAGCGCCCCCGGCTAACAAGGCTCTGGTGAGCAACAGCTGATATTACATTTATTTTTTGTGTGAGCGTGAAAATCCAATTTTGCAGTGCGTGAATGAGTGAAAAGTCAAAAAATTATGTGTGAATGCATGATTTACAACCACTATGGGGGTGCATGGAAAGTGCTACAAAAATGGCTTTGACCATGGAGATTGTCTCCTCTCCCTGTCCAAAACTTTGTGATGATTGGAAGTGATTGGTAAAAATTGATTGATACAAGAAATACATCAGTATCTGGTGAAAAATGTAGCACTCGCACACAGGAATTCGTTTTTTGCAATTTCAATGGCATGTAGAATGAGAAGAGTATCCACTTTTTCATGTCATGCCTTCTTAAATCAATTTCCATTTGACTGATGTTGGTCACAGACATTGTATTATACGTTACCACATATGTTATACCCATGGTGTTAAATTTCTTGATGGTCTTTTGGGACAGGTAGGTGGTTATGTCCTGCTTTGCATCAATGTGGGAAAGGAATTGCTTCAAGCTTGTGTTGGCAATAGTTGTTTCATATTTCACTCCGTATCTTACATCTTTTCCTGACGTTCTGTGCTGCCTTGTCCTCGACTTCAAAGAATCTCGAATATACCGGTCAAAAATTAGGTGAATTTCGCTAAAATCTTTTCAGATTTTCCAGATTTTCTTGATAAATGATTCGGCAAAGTCCTAGGAAAAAAGTGTTCGTATGTTTTACATTAGCTTTCCGTACAGAAACTTAATAGCAGTATATCAAAGCTGAGAGCTGAATGTTAATGGAGATAGATGAGGACTAATGGAGTGCAGCAATCGATTAAATACTGATAAGTTCACATTTGTTGACACCCGTATACGGTAGAAAATTAAACAAGTAAACAGAGAAACAAATCGTCATCAATATTTGATGCATGGGGCCATTCAAAAAATACGTAACACCCACACTCGCCACTTTTGACTACCCATAGTTCTTTAAAGTAAGTTGCAAAGTTCTTGCGGCAATTGGGGCTTAAAAAGTAACTGCGTAGGTCACAAAATAATTCAGAAAAGTAGATGACACATGTACAAACAGCAGTGGATTTTAAGCTGAAGAGCCTTGATGCAATTGCAAGAAAAGATTTCAAAAAAATCTCTGTTAAATAACAAAAAGCTTTGACCAACACAACCCCATGAAATTTTCTTAATAGCTTGTAACAAAAATGGCTATACCCTCCCATTCTTCAGGCGTTACCTAATTTTTGAATGGTTTCTTTACATACCTTTGGCGGGCACTTTTTTGCACCACCTGATGTTAGCGATGCTAATTGGTATGATTACGCAGAGCTAAAAAACTTGAATTTTTTTAAGTTTAATTTGGAATTGCTGAAATTAAGCTGTACTTTACCAAATTAAGATTTCTGTAACCCATGTCTCATCGAATTCTAAGACGCAACTTTGCCGGCCTAAGGTATACCTTACGTGACATGTCAACATTTCCTTTGTTTTCTTAACTTGATTCACAAGAGCCATACCATCGATTACTATCGCTCGATAAAAATCTCATGAATTGCTCATTATCTTGTAAGATTCTCCAGGCTCTGCAGGATTTTCCACCTGATGCATTATAGCAGACTTATCAGTGCATGTCAGCAGTTGACCATCCGCCAGTGAACAAGGATTTCAGTACAACAGAAAGTTCAAAGTTGCCAAGACAATGTTCTAAATCGACGTTTGGTCTTTTACGAGCGGTGATCAGAAATCTTGCTGCAAGAGTCTTTTCTTCCTTGAGTTGAACAACCTTAGCTCCAACCTTTGTCTTGATAACAGTCTTGGTGGCTTTAAAGGATTTCAGTGTTCGTTTCTTTGTGGGTGTCCAAACTGACAGGCAACCGTGAAACCTTTCTTTTATAAACTCAGCATTCCTTTCCAATTGTTGCATGATGGAGTACTTCAAAAGCAGACTGGGTGGGAAGTATGGCCTTGGAAATGACATTAAAGACCCAGTCTGTCTCATCAAACCCAATATCGAATTCATCCGCAGTCTTCACTAATGCACCTACATTGGAGCCAATTCTAGATCTGATAGTGATGGTGATAGTTAGCTGATAGTGCAACTTTCTGTAGTCGGTATTTATGTTCTGCCATTGACAAAAGTCCTCCGATAAAGATGCGACCATGGGAAAGATACGGGAAAAACGATTCAATGCAGATTAACATTGAGTTAACCCAGTAACACCACCACCGACCTGAAAAAATATATAAAAATAATTTCGTATTTGTCTGATTGTATGAGACTTTGCTTTAGTTCCTTCTTCAGTTTAAATGGTAGAACGAATAAAAGATTAAAAACACATTGGCATGGGTTATTACCCTTAAGGCTTTGTTCTTTTGCTCAATGGCATGGCCAGATCCAATTGGTGTGAATGGTATTCCTGATTTGCAAATAGAAAAGTTATCCTGAAGGCAAAGCCATGGTTCTGCATCTGAATTCTTTAGCTCCTGCATCTCTGCCAAATAAACGGAGGAAAGTCTGGTGTAATCCAGTTGATCATGTGCAAAGAAATATTGAACAAACTCATTGAGTGAAGAGAGATGGAGCTGCCATAAACCTTCATGTGATGCTCGGAGGAAGCGAAGAAGAGACTCAAACATCTTCATGTAATTCCACTGAAACTGAGCTTGATTGTAGAGACCATCTGTAAATGCTTGTAAATAATTCAAGACGCCTTCTTTGTCAAGAAGCTGTAGCATGCTATAGTGTTGTTGCTTGCATTCCTCTTCTGCACCTTGCTCGAGAATCCTCTCAAACAAATCAATCTCTGATTGAACTCGACTGGTTGAATCTGGATCGGCAAAGTTCGTCTTGAGGAACTTTGGAAACAGTAAATGAAAAAACGGCAAATAAATTGCTGTATGGGCTTCCATTGCTCTTTTATAATGCTTTGCAGCTAAAACTTGGGACAAAGTGTTTTCTCCATATATTTCAGCTTTGGTAAATAATCTATCCAGACCACTGTCTTCGATGTACTTTCCAATGCATTTCAACATAGCAAAAACTATGTGTAACTCTCCAAGTCTGAATATAGAGTCTTGACGGATTTCTGCTTTCTCTCTCAGTTGAATAGCTTTCGAATATAATTGCAAATCAAGACTTATGATTTTTTTCTTTCTATCAGTAACTTTAACATTTACACCTTGAGCAATATTCAGCGCCTTGTAAAGGTTTGACCAATCAGTTGGTGATCCTGGATAAAGCGGCTTTTTTGGCACATTGTTTCTTCACAACTTTCAGTTACTAGCGAATTGTAGGCTGCCCAACTTGGCAATGGCATCAGTTTTTCTTCATTGAAGACTTGTTTGATCGCTCAACAACAATCTGTGTTCTGGTATAGCTGTGTTTCGTTAGCTGGTGCTGCTCTCGTAAAAAGGGGAAACGATTCACGCTGCAGTGTTGGCTTGTTGCAAAGCATAGTTTTTTCGAAAGGGTTTTGCTTGAACATGATTGTGCTGTGATCTTTCAATCTTGAGCTTTGTGTGCTTGTTCTCAGCTGATCGTTTTTGGAAGAAGATCTGTCGGGTCCCATGAAATTCAAGCTTACCATCTGGTGTATTGTTATGAAAATCAGTGTTATCAATAGCAAAATGTATCTTTGTACCTTGTGTTACGGTAGGTTGTATGAAAACACCAGCATTTTCTCTTTTAGATACAGATACAGGGAATATGGACGAGTATTTAGAAGAATCTTCGGATGCAGAGAAGCTCGAAAGAAACGGAGACAATGAGGAAAACGACGAGCAAAGTAAAGGTAAAGCAAGGAAAATATCGAACGACGAGGAGAGGATATTAGAGTTAAGAAGTGAGCTGACGAACACAGCAGAACAACAGGAGAAATTAATGGTGGACGAAGATAACAGAGAAAGCCTAGTACAAGAAGACGAAAATACTGATCATGTTCAGAACACCAATGGACACAATACCCCAGGAAGGGATAATCGTTCAATCTCAATTTCGTCCGATTTTTCTTGTGACGAAGTTATGGAGTATACAGAGGCCCAATGGGGTGGTTCAAAACAAGGACAGGAACATGTAGTAAAAGACACTACAAGTCGAAGATTGGATGAGATGGAAAGAAAAATTGATGAAATCATGAGCAAAATAAATGGAGCTGAGCAAGGCAGAATGAGAGACGATGAAAGAAAACGGTCTGAGGAAATGCTTATAAGATTGGGCAAGTTAGAAGAAAAGAACAAACAATTAAAAGATGAAAACATGGCATTAAAGTTGGAAAATTTTGATTTGAAACAGAAAGCTAAATACACACAAGTACCTGCCAGAGTCAGAGAAGATCCATGGAAATTCCCAAACGCCGTTCGACCACGCTCAGAAAAAGCTTCTGCAACAAAAGATCACAAAACAATGGAAAACCATGGAAATAGTACAACAGCTATCAGAGAAAACTCAGAAAACTTAGAAATTCCTCCAGGGAACATTGATTCTACTGATTTCACCTATGCAGATGCCGTAGTACATGGACAAAGAAGTTATGCAAGAGCGCAGTCAACAGCAACAAGCTCTGCGATGCATGGAGAAAAGAAACAAGTTTAAATAGGAAAGAGGTGGGAACAGAAATCGGAAATTGTTTTGGAGCTGACAGGCAATTTCAACACTATCAAAGAAATAATTATCCTGCAAATGGACAAAAGCCCAAGTTCATCATCGTAGGAGACTCAATGACCAAAAAGATCAGGAGGAAAGAAATCAACGATGAGGCCAGAGATTATCATGTTCTTGTAAAATCTTTTCCAGGAGCAACAGTTGAAAAGATGAAATATTATTTGGAGCCAGAGATCATGTCCAACCCTGAAGGTGTCATTATACATTGCGGAACGAATAATTTACGAAACGAAAGCCCTGAAAGCGTCGCAAATAAGATCGTAGAACTGGCGATGGAGGCAAAGAAACGCACACAACATGTGGCTGTATCCAGTTTAGTTATGAGAACAGATTCAAACGAGCTTGATCTAAAGAGAGCCAGGGTAAATACATTACTTCAAAGATATTTGGTAAGCCTACCAGTTGACTTTATTATGCATAACAATATTTCAGGTAGTCATTTAGATAATTGGGGTCTCCACTTGAATTTTAAAGGGACAAACATTATGAGTAGAAATTTTTTATCCTATTTAAATTACGATTGACCATTACCATGTTCTTCAGGTTCAGGTTTTGGGAATATTGATGTAGCCTTACTAGATAATTTTACTGGTTCATTTGAGGATTCGATAGATTCAAACCCAATATCGGTAAAATCTCCGTTAGGCCTTGAAAACCGGCAAGTTCCATTAGAATCAAGGGGTAGTCCACTATTTGAATCTGTTCAAGAATTTTCAACTAATGTATCTCTTGAGTCAGGGGTTTGTAATGATATTGAAAATAACCTTAATTCTACGGAGTTGCTAGGACAACATTCTGGAGAATTTTCTACTTCAGACACTTTTCCTAGTCCTTCCCTTACTGCATCTTCACAGTCTGATATTTCTGATTTCCCCGACGATTTGCAAAACCTTTTTGGTTTAAGAGCCCAGTATCACAATCACCTTATCATTGGTTTTCTAAATATAAATAGCATAAGGTATAATATTACCGATCTTAGGATAATTATTGAAAAATTCTTGCCAGATATTCTTGTTATTCAAGAAACCAAACTTAGTTCTGAATTCAACAATAATGCCTTTTTGATAAATAACTATAAAACCCCAATGCGTCAGGATAGGGATGAATTCGGTGGGGGACTAATGCAGTACGTTCGTAAAGGTGTTGTTTGCAATCGTGTACCATCATTTGAAGTCTCAAGTCTCGAACTAATCTGTTCTGAACTTACGGTAAATAAGAAAAAGTGGATCATCTACAGCATCTATCGACCCCCCAAGCGCAGCAATTTAGATTCATTTTTTTCTGCCTTATCACTATCCTTGAACTCGGCCTTAGACAAGTATGACAACGTGATATTAATGGGAGATATTAACATTAATACCTTTGATAAGGCAGATGCTGCATACCAGAAACTTGCAAGCTTCTGTGATGTATTTGGGCTCTCAAACTTAGTGACTGCCAAAACATGTTTTACAAAAAATAGCAGCTCCTCCATCGATGTCATTCTTACTAACAGAGAAAAAAGTTTCCAGAAAACCTCAATTTTTGAGACTGGTCTTAGCGACTATCATGGTCTTGTTCTCACCATTCTTAAATCCCATATCCCTCGTTTAAAACCAAAAATAATAAAATATCGAAACTATAAAAAATTTGACCCCGCAAAATTCCTTGCCAATGTTCGTAGAACTAATTTTGTAGCCTTGGAGGACCCAGACAAGTGTTATGATAATCTTACCAATAGCTTTCGAAATCTAGTTGACAAACACGCTCCGCTAAAGACGAAAACTGTGCGAGGAAACAATGCCCCTTTTGTCACTCGAGAACTAAAAAAAGCTATTTATACCAGAACAAAGTTAAAAAATAAAGTAAATAAAAATCCCACAGATCAAAACGAAAGGAATTATAAAAAACAGCGCAATAAGTGTGTTTCCTTGCGGAAAAAGGCAATTAAACAACATTTCAAAAAAGCCACTGCAAAAGACTTAATTTCTAATCAAGAGTTTTGGAATTTAGTTAAACCTTTTCTTTCTAATAAAGGAGGATTGGTCGGGGACGATATATCCTTGGTACATAACAACCAAATTGTAACAGATGATTATCAGCTGACTGAGATTTTCAATAATCATTATATAAATATAGTCGAAAAAACTAGTGGTCAGAAACCTCTTAACATCGCTGATACAGTCGAAACTGATGATGATGGACAACTCGTCAGGCTGATTCTAGATAAGTACAAAAATCATCCTAGTGTTCTTGCAATAAAGGAGGGTAACGATATCTCAGATCCCTTCTCTTTTCATGAGGTGCAGCATCACGAGGTCTGGGCCCTACTTAAATCCTTGGACAAGAAAAATCAACAGGTGAGAATAAAATCCCACCTAAACTGGTACATTTAGCTGCGGATGAGCTTACCTTTCCCTTGACCACGGCAATAAATAACTCTCTAAAATACAATAGGTTCCCAGAAAAAGGAAAGCGTGCAGCAGTTTGTCCATTAGACAAGGGTGAGTCAAATCGAACTGTCGAGAAAAATTTTCGTCCGGTTAGTGTTTTAAATACATTCTCCAAAATCTATGAAAAAATAATAAAGCAGCAATTGGTTCTTTATCTTGATAAGACTTTATCAGCGTTCATAGGTGCATACAGGAAAGCTTACAGAACGCAACATGTTTTAATAAGACTACTTGAAGACTGGAAGATGAAACTTGACAATAATTACATTGTAGGTACTGTCCTAATGGACTTGTCCAAAGCTTTTGATTGCATCCCACATGATCTGCTGATTGCGAAGTTAAATGCATATGGTTTTGATGAAAATGCTTTGATACTAATATACTCATATCTTAAACGTCGCGAACAATCAGTTAGGATAAATAACACTTACAGCTCGTTTCAAACAATCTTGTCTAGTGTCCCTCAAGGTTCAGTGCTAGGCCCTATTCTTTTTAATGTATATATTAATGATCTTTTCTTATTCATAAGACAGGCAACGCTATATAACTATGCTGATGATAACACACTTGCTTGTTTCTCTAGGACGTTACCGGATTTGGTGCGAGTCCTAGAGGAAGAATCGGGTATTGCACTAGATTGGCTAAATGACAACCACATGATTGCAAATCCTTCAAAGTTCCATGCAATGTTAGTTACAAAAAATCAGACAAATACTTGTGGGGTTAAAATAAACATCCAAGAAAAGACTATTGAAACTGAAGATTCAGTGAGGCTTCTTGGGATAGAACTCGATTATAAATTAAACTTTGAGCCACACATTTCAAAACTGTGTAAAAAAGCGGCAACTCAACTCAATGTTCTAAAGAGGCTTCGAGCTTATATTGGTTTCAAAGAAAGAAATGTCCTTGTTCATAGTTTTATATATTCAAATTTTAATTGTTGTCCGTTAGTCTGGCATTTTTGCTCTGCAAATTCCATGCAGAAAATTGAAAAGATACAGGAACGCGCACTTAGGTTTCTCTACCATGATTACTCAAGCTCATATAATGAACTTCTCTCAAAATCGCAACGGTGTACCATGCATGTTTCAAGACTCAGGACTCTTTCCTTAGAAATTTTTAAGACTTTGAATGACCTGAATCCTCCTTTCATGAAAGATATTTTTCAGATCAGAACCTCTAACTATTCAATGCGGAATCCAAATAATCTTGTTCATTATAGACCGAACCAAGTCACGTTTGGCTCAAATAGCCTAAAATTCTTAGGACCACAAGTTTGGAACTGTTTGCCAAACGAGCTCAAATCTGCAGAAAATCTTAATACTTTCAAAACCCTAATAACACAATGGAGTGGCCCAACATGCAATTGCAATGCCTGTCGTTTTATTGTAAATGAATATTTAAAAATTTTTTATTACTTTGTTTTAATTAATTAATGTATGTAACATCGATTAAGATTAGTTTACATGTATATACATCTGCAATGTATATAGTAGACTAGAAATTGTAAATTCGATGGAAAATAAAGTTACAACAACAACAATTATTATTTTGGTAGCAGGGTTAGCGATCTCTGTTTGAATTTTCAGGGTTTTATCATTAGACAGGGAATTTCTTGTAACCATCTAGCAAACTGGGTAACTGAAATTTTTAAAGGGGATTCCATTTTTATGATGTTTAACTGTTAATTTAAGCCGGGGTAACATTCTGAAAAATTTGGGGTTATCACATGATCGATGACGTAATATCACGTGGTAAATTTATAAAAAACTTCCTTATTTGCATAAACCAATTACTCTATCTGAAAGAGCTTGTCATCCTGAGCAAAAAAGTATATTACACCAATATGATTTGACTTCTGACAACGCTGTAAAACCCGTCTGAAACATGTGTGACGTCATCAACATGGCTGCCATGACGGTTTTCGAAATAGTTGCTTTATACATTTAACCACCAGAGAAACGGAATTTTTAGAATGAAAATGGCTTCTTGGGGTAATTAAATATGCAGAAAAACATGCGATGGGATATAAACTTGAAATTGGCCTCAATTTCAACTAAACAGGGGGTCATTTGGGTCCAGATCCTTTACGAGGTTGTCGATTAATATTTCTGTGAATACAATATAGATTCGGTTCTTGTGAGTAGTTTGAAAAGCTGAATCGCAAAGTAACTCACATCATACTCTCCAAAATTTCTTGAATGACTCCGTCAGAGTACAATCCTTTTGCAAAACTCTTAATGGTAGCAAACAAAACATGATGGGATTGCTCTCTACTCTCGCCTGGCTATCTATTACCAAAAATCATTAACTGATAGGCGCACTTCGGGCGCTGCATTTGCTACGTTCATGCCCTATCCCCCCACTTACAATGCCTTTGAACTACACTACCGTAGAAGCAGCACCGTCCCATTTCCACCCATTTCCTTCGAAATTCAACTGCTCCATGTTTTCCTGGCAACATCTTACCCAATGAAATACTTGGTAGTGAACGCGCATGATGGCGTGTTCAACAGAATCTGGATCGGGATGGAGAGATGATGGTGATTTTGACTTCATTGCTTTATATAATCGGATTCGTTTGCAATTTTTTGCCGCTATAGGCGTTTAAAAAAGACCTTTAATGGCGTTGATCCTTTTTCAAAAGATCACCCTAAACCCTTATTGACGGCATCGAAATCGACCGGCTTGTGGTAAATGACATGTTGGGTGCAGCAAGCACTGGTGGGAAGGTTTTTTCCGCTTTTGTTCAAGAGAGACTGGTAGCGGGTCAGTCAGTTTCTTTGATCCTATTAAAAGAGTCAAGTTCAACACAGGCATTGTTAAAAAGAATACAATACAATACAATTCGATAATGGACGCAGGGCCTATATATCCATCTCCTTTTAAAATAGTTTCAGTCGATCTTGTATTTATAGTTCCATCGAAGCGGATGATCAGAAGTAAATTGATCAACCTTATTTTTGAAATCGTCCAGTGACCTTGCCCAAACTACTTCTCTGGGTAGATCGTTCCAGATTTTTGCGACTCTGATTGTGAAGAAGTTATGGCGGAGCATGTGCTTGCCATCTGCACGTCTGACTTCTAGCTTGCGCCCATTTCCTCGAGTACTAACTAAAGCCGCTAACTATCTTGTAGGTTTCAATGAGGTCTCCTCGCAATCTCCTGAAAGCGAGTGTGAACAGACCAAGGGTCCGTAGACGTTGTTCATATGATCGACCTTTGAGACCTGGGATCAACTTGGCTGCTCTTCTCTGTACTCTATAGATGTAGGAACATGTCTTTGTCCAGAAATTTGAATGTCCTTCTAATTATTCCCATATTTCGGTTTGCAACATTCACCTTCTCGGCTATATGATCACTAAACGACAATTGCCCATCCATATACACACCAATATCTTTCTCTGAAGTAGTTGTTCCAAGTGTTCCAGGTGAAGTAGCTAGTGCTTCCCAGTGGAAGAAAAACAAGTAAGCGTCAGTTACCTCCGACCCTTACTAGGAAACCAAAAAAAGTTAGAAGAAAAGGCAAAAGAAATTATGACGAGATGAATGCAGATGAAGCTGATGCAGAATTAATTAATAGTGAGTCTGAGACCCCTAAGGCTAAGAAAAAGGAAAGATCGAGAACAACGGAAAATGAATCGAATGACCCCCTGTTTAGATGAAATTGAGGCCAATTTCAAGTTTATATCCCACCTCATGTTTTTCTGCATATTTAATTACCCCAAGAAGCCATTTTCATTCTAAAAATTCCGTTCCTCTGGTGGTTAAATGTATAAAACAACTATTTCGAAAACCGTCATGGCAGCCATTTTGATGACGTCACACATGTTTCAGACGGGTTTTACAGCGTTGTCAGAAGTCAAATCATATTGGTGTAATATACTTTTTTGCTCAGGATGACAGGTTCTTTCAGATAGAGTAATTGGTTTATACAAATAAGGAAGTTTTTTATAAACTTACCACGTGATATTACGTCATCGATCATGTGATAACCCCAAATTTTTCAGAATGTTACCCCGGCTTAAGTTAACAGTTAAACATCATAGAAATGGAATCCCCTTTAAAAATTTCAGTTACCCAGTTTGCTAGATGGTTACAAGAAATTCCCTGTCTACATAGCTTATGGTGACGGAAAGTTCAGAAAGACAATTGATGATTTTTTTACTGTGTGTCTCTTTATGTATATGCAACCGTAAACCCACGGCAAATGGTGTCTATAAATGAAGTTTAGAGCCAAATTTATTACCTCAAAGGCAAGTGCCTTTGAGGTAGCGGCTTGCTTATACCTAACTTGCCTCGTAGTTTTCCTTGCTTTCATTATGATTTGACATGTACTATTGACTGTTACATATGCTTCATGTAAAGTGCAAGTAGAATCACATATCTGATGTTTTGCACCGAGAACAATCCATTTGACAAGTTGGTGTAGTGATCTAGGAACTGTGAACCCTTCAAAGTGACCTTCAAAAGCCAAGGTTTTTGCTGGAGGATTCCCTGTCTAACAGCGCTTGGGCATTCAAAAATAGTCAAAAAATCATCACAGGCAAATTTGTGTTCAATAGCATTGAACATTACTTTTCTTAGCTTCCCTCCTTTTTCTGGCAGATTACGCAGAGTTGTTTAGCAAAGCCAATATTGCTTGACCGGAGATCTCTTTTTGATGGATCACTGGGCCTCTGTGCTTGAAAAGAAGAGTTGGTCGTCTGTTCTTCATTTCCTGCAAGTGCATTAGAGCTTTTAACTTTCGCTTTAAGTTGATCAATTTTGCTCCGGTTTGTAAAAGCTTTATAACACTCAGAATGATACGTGGCTTTGTTTTCATACAGCCTCTGTAATGGTGTATCGAGAATAGAGCTTGCACTCGGAGGGATTGACTCGTCGCATATTTTACTCTCTTTTCAAAGGCATTTAACAGCTTCCCGATGAGTTCTCGGCACTTGACAACCCTAAATAAATTCAAATCCATTTCATATTCGCACGTTAATTAACAAATAAAATAGCAAACTAATGATCACAGGAGGAATCTCTATTTTTCAATGAAGAAAAAAAAATAAAAAAATTTACAATGTAAAATTCAGAATTACATCTACTAAATATCAAGATTACATTTTCAATATAAAAGTTCACATTGTTTGACTCTGCTTACTGACAAAAATGTCACGTGATAGTGAAAGATGTCTGAAACATGTGTGTTGAAGCAGAACTAAAGATACATTATAATCCTAATTACCTGAAGATTTAGTTGCCTGAAGATTGTCTTCATGTAAGACATGAAACTGCCAGTAGCAGAATAAAAGAGTTTTTTTCTTTCTTTTTTTTCTTTTCTTCTTTGTTTATTTGCTAATCCTAATTACCTATTTTTGTTTGAGAGGGCAAATCAAAGTTGAGTTGCCCCAGGAATTGCCACGGTTTACATTGTTTTTAGGGTCTCAGGAATGTAGGAACTCCACATAACTTGTAGGAATCCCATAGATACTACCCTAGAGGTTGTTTTTTGGTCGCCTGTGAGGGTTGACGCAATCTCTTGGAGATTGACCCATTGTTGTTCCACTTAGTTATTTGAATTCTATTAGATGCATTGTATCTCACCTCATTGGTATTTTCGTTGGCATTTACCCTTTGGGGATTAGATTGTGATATTTAAGTAGCTCGTTTTGATGGGATCAGATCAGATCTGGACGATCTAGGGAGCCGATAACCCGTTGGCTGCCAGATGAGAGGGAAGACATTGTGCTAGTAAATTTGGTTACTTTGTTACCCTTTTGTAGATTGTCTGGCCTGCTTTGTTTGATATCATGTTTTGTATTTAGTTACTCTTGTTTGTTTGTACTGTACCGTTTGTTTATTTAGTTACATATTTAATGCTGGATACTTTGTAATTTAACAGCTCTTGGATTTATGAAGAATTATCCATTAGTCAGCCCGTGTGTTCTTTCTGGCACCAACAATGTGAAAGGGAAAGCAGATCAATTTCCTGAGTAAATAATGACAAGGGGAGAAATTTGATACGGTTTGTTTAAAAGTAAAACAATGGCGATTTGAAAACTAAGGAAAATAGCCTATTCTGCAATTTACATAATTTCAGGGGGCTTACCTAAAAGATTAAATTCGTTCAAAGCTCAGGCTGAGGCTCAATGTTTACTATTTGAACGTGTAAAGTAGCATTTCTAGCTCTAATTACTGTGTAAATTTATTATATGCATTGAAATGGCTTGTATTTTAGCATTTTTCAAAAAAAATACATGTAAAAATTTTGATGTTGTGTTTTAGTAGAATTTGTTTAGTTTTTATCAAGAAAAACACAAAACTCTAAAACCATGTCAAGGCAAACCCTCGTGACTTGACATGATTTGACAAGTGAAATTTTGACTTGACATCACCTCCCTCAAACATTAATTGCAAATGAATCTTATAGCCTAAACATGGCCTGGATGAAAACTGGTTAAGTATCAACACATTGATCAAAACCCTGCTGAGCATCAATGAAGCACTCCAACAAACAAGCCACCCTTTGTAAGTTTGGCTTCACAAAAAAGATTGAAACAGGGCGAGGCAAATGTTTTCAGGTTCAACTGGAAGACTATGTGGTTGAAAAAGAAGAGAAGACTGATGGCATTGCTTGCCCATAGTGCCAAGAAAAGAAAGTTTTTACTAGCAATCAATATTTGAAAAATCACATTAATTACCATCATCCTGGGAGAGAAGCTGTTAAAAATGTGAAAGATGTAACTTTTTACAAACAGAATTCCAGTCCACCAACCAAGCTGAAAAAGAGGACAAGCATTCTACGATGAACATAATTCAACCTAGGCCGGACACGCCTGTGGCTGTACATGGAGCAAAAGCAGGAAAATAAATGCTGCAAAACGTCAATCATATACTATTTATTTCAAACTTAATGTCCTTCATGATTTAGCCATAGAGATATTAAAAACAAGTCCAAAAAGGTTGCTCCAAAATACCAAATTTATAAATCTCTGGTGTGGAAACGAAGTAAACAGGAAGAAGATCTAAAACAAGAGGCTGATAGATTGAGTGCTAAGAAGAAAAGAATCGGTACAGACAGCAGTGGGACTGGTGGAACAAGAAGGCACCTGCACAATTATTACTTAAAGAAGTATCTACGGTGGCCCATAAGTGAAAAACACAACATGAACAAAAAACACAACACAAGACAAAAAACACAACACAAAGGATAAAAACACAACACGTGACATCAAAAATACAACACAGCACAGAATGCAAAACACAACACAGAACGCAAAACACAACACAAAACATCGAAAACACAACACAGCACAAAATGCAAAACACAACACAACGTAAATACTTTCTTAGATTAGAAAGGATTTCGAAGTTATAGTACACTGAATTAATGTTTCGCTTTCACTTCATCAGAAATGCTTTCTTAGACTATGTTTTCCCAGTTTTATAATATTAGTTTTTTCTGACAATCTGTGAGTAGAAATTCTTATAATCTTGAGTGCAGAATGATTGTCCTCTCCCAACTTATTGATTTTTGAAAAATTTTCTAGCCCCCTCCACTGTTATTCCAATCCCCTTTTATCATTCTTGAGAAATTGAAATGATAGTGAACCTCAATTTTGAGCAAATAAAAAAGAGCTATTTATTTCAGAAAACGATTAAGTTTTATTCTATTAAGTTTCCATCCCCCTGATACATTCCAGGCCCCAATTATTCACACACGCTCCCCCGCTCATTCTGTCTGCTGCCCACCACTGGAAGTGCAACATCCATTGAACTGTGAACAACAACAACTGGAACAACAGCAACAACAACAACAGCAACAACAACAACTTGACAACTTCGCTTTCATCCATCTTGTTAGCTATGAATGGTTCCAATTTATGAAACTTTACCTACCGATTTTTTATTGTCATTGTCCAGCATCATACGAGGGTGTTAACTTGGGAGTGAGGTTTTGCGCGCTGCAACAATGGCCTAAGCAATTTCCACGGCGACGGTGTGATTCTTACATAAACATACCTATAACAAACATACACTTGTTTATATTGTACTTTCTATAGAGTTCCAAGAGCTTGACGATCAACAGTCATAATTTTTGTGTATCATTTACTAAATAGTTTCTAGTGATGGCTTCAAGCAGTGTTGAAGATTATGCTTCAATACCTTCATCTCATACAGAGCGAGGAAAAGGCTACGAGAAATGCACCAAGGAGAGAAACAAGATAAACAAGAGACAACTAGCCTCTTTGGAAAGAACTGTATGCATATATTTGTACTAACCTTCTTATTTAACAAACATTATGCCATCACACAATTCCGAGCCAGCTTTAACACTTTCTAAGACAGACACAAATAATATATAGGTAATGCTTTATGAGATAAAGAGATACTAACCATTAACATTATTTTACACAGCCCAACTAGAATCATTGCTGATGACAATTGATGTGGATGGATCGTTACAAAAGTGGCATCAATGACTGGATCAGGACATTTTTTTTATTCCATGCTTTTATCTATTATCTAGAGTTTATAATTTGCATCTACCCTCCTCTACCTTTGTTTAGGTTGGAAAACATGTCACAGTTGTGCAAGCTTGATTCACAGAGAAAGAAACACGTTTCATTTTTTGGAAGAATGGAAAGTAAGTATCTGCATTTTAAAGCATTAGTGAAATCAACATAGCTTCGGCTGGCCTTCAAAAGGAAAAAAACGGTTTTTTCTTGCATTTTGATGAACTTGGCACTTGTCATTCTCCTCCGTAAACAATTGATTTGTGTATGTTCTTAGCCCATTTGAAATGGTTGCATATTATACATAAGTGTGTTGATCCCCTTTAAACACAGCCTCTAAAAACATATATATAATGAATGCAGTATTTTCAACTGGGTAGAGATAAGAATCCAGCAGTAAAATGTGTCCAAAACTATGTGCAGTTTAGAAATTTTACTTGAGTAACAGTTGTGGAAGTAAACTTAACTAGTTTATCTAGATTTGGAGTAATGACCCACAACAAATTCTTTCCTTTATATTTATATGATTGATCATGATGGTAGTGATGCATATAGTCTTATATGCCCCAGTAGAAGCAAAGCTTATCAAGTTTGCAGGTGGAGGTTGACAAGTAAACATGATTGTTAAGATATCATCTAGCATGTAGTTATTTATTTTGCAGGAAGAAACTTTTGTTGATCTTCAAAATATTCCAAAGTTGAAAATGCCAAACGGATGTACACATGCTTCAAACTGTTTTGAAAACATCAGGCATATTTGTGTTATAACAACTAATGGCAAGTATACACAGAATGCTGTTAATAAAATCACAAAAATTTGGTATTCCTCATATGTTGTGCAATTCTTAATGCATCTTCTGCATACCTTGTGAATTATCTATATTTAGTCTTTGAATGTTTCACCAACCTGCAGATAGCAAGAAATTGATATCGTTATCTTTGAAAGCAGTTTCTTGGATGTTTCTTGGAAAAATTTTGTATCTTCTGTGTGGTCAAATTGGCTGAAGATTTTTACTAAATCTATCCATATTTTGTAGCAGCATGTACTCATATTTGCCTGTTTCTTAGGGTCCAGATACGATTTGCAGTTTTGCTGAGTGTAATGCAATGAATGAAAAGTTTCTCTCAGGACCATCAATCATAATTCCTGTTTTTATATTTTTTAGTTTTGTTAAATTGTTTTGGTTGATTTTAATTCTTATTTTGATGTATATATCTTTTCTCAAGGCTTTCAAAAAGATTGTGACATAACATTTTGTGACTGCATACCAGATGGAATTATCCTTATTAGAAATGGGTTGTGGCCAGTTTTTCCTACAGCACCTACAGTTGCTTTGCAACTAGAATTGATGGGTCTTTTGGAATCCCTGTTTTTAGAAGCACAGCTATCACAGAACAGCTTCTGCAATTCTATAAAGTGGAGGCAAGTTTTTTCTGGGAGACCAGCAATTGTAAGTTTGTGAAAGTCTTTTTTTTTCTGCAGAATTTTAAATGATTTGATTGCAAGCTTTGGAAACATACCTTTTAAAATATAGTGAAACAAAAACAAAAACAATTTTGTTGTGGTGATTTCTTTATAGAAGATTTGCCATTCCATGCAAGACTTCTTGCAAGACATAATATGAACTATAATGCATGCCTTGCACGTGTATTCACATCTTCTTGCCTGAAAGCTCTTGAGAATCTTTGAGGCTTATTTTTTTTAAACTTCTGTACAGTTTTACATGCCACTGAAGACATGTAGCATGTATCAGGATTGGAGGAATTCTTAAACATACTTAAGAATTTTTGTTATGTTAACTTATCCAAGGTTGTACAAATGTTTAATTTATTTGCTGTCATGTCTTTTATATAGGTTGGTGACCTGTACAACAGTCTGTCTTCAAATGATACATTTGAGCAGCATAGGTAAATTTATTAAGTTTTTTGATAGTTGTATTGATTGATTGATTGTGGTGTAATTGCTGCATGTAGTCTGATCAGTTAAATATTTGTATTTTGAATTTAAATAGCATTTTGTGTTTAGCTAAATTTTGATCTTTTTGTGCACTCATGTATTGTATGTTTTTTTCATTTCAGCAAGAATTTCTTATTGCTTGGCAAAATAACTCGTCAGAAATGGCTAACTTTGTTAACTTTTTTATCTTGTATTTAAGGCAATTCGTTTATAACATAAGGTTCTTGAAGACACTGTGTCCAGATGCTAGCAATGGTACAGAGTGCCCAGCGTGTCCAAAGGTATTTATATGTCATGAAGTGTTTGCAATAACTGAATTTGTTTTTTAAAAAATTATTGAACGTTTTTTGTGCGTTTGTTTGGTCATTTTCGAATTGCATAACTTAAACAGAGCACTAAACTCAGGATGGCATGGAAACCTTGCAAAAAGTGTTTATAAGAAATGCAAAAAGTATGATGGGAATTCCGTCTCTAGCAGACGTTAAGACGTTTTTGAATTTAAAGAAGTCCTACAAATGTTAGCATCTTGCAAATAACACAGTTTGAATAAAGTGTATTTTTTGCTGTGTTCTCAATGAGCTTCCTATATTAAACTCTACTATGTTATAGGTTTCAGGCACTACTTTCTGGAACTTCGATGCTTGCTTTGGACTATTCCGTAAAAAGTCAGCTGGCAAACACCCATTACCATCTGTACATGGGCCATTGTACTTTGAAGAACAAGACATAGTGGAGGATTTTCTCAGTAGTTATAAGATTTCGAGGAAGGAGACAGAACTAGAGAATGAAAAGTTACACCAAAATAGACTTTAATTTAAGTTTTGCCGTGCATTTGTAGAAATATTGCCTGTATATATATCAGTATGTGGAATTTGTGCATAAAAAGGTTGCAGTTTGACTTTAATACACCAGATTAGACGATCTTGCACGAATATGGCATCTTGATAAAGTTTTTATCTCACAGGAATGCAGTCAATTTCAAGCTGGTGGTGACTTCGATGGAATCTATTGCAAAGGAAAAAATAACCTATTTGATGAAAAAGCTGTGTTTGGCTGTGTCTGTCGACATGAGCATCCATTGAGACTCCTTGACATTAAGCATGGAGAAAGGTAATTTTTATTCAGAGCCAATTTCATATATATATATACTATTTTATCCAACTAATAAAGAATAAACACTGCTTTCAATGAGAGGCACCGTTGATTTTGCTATTTCCTTTGTGAAGACAAAACTATAATCCGTTTCATTCCTATTTCCTATTTCGACTACCGTGAATAGGGAATGTTTTTGTGAAAGAAGCTTGTAAGATGTCAAGTACAGTAAATTCCCCCATATAAGAAGTTATTTTTTTACAAAGATAGGTTCTTATTTCAAAAGTAACAACACTAATTTCAAAGTATAAAGGAATTTATTTGAAAAGTGCCTTGTGTAGGCTTTTTAGAATTTTGATTACGATCAGCCCTGTTATTTCTTTCCGTTCTTATGTATTAATAATAATTCTAAGCTTACAAGCGGCAGGAGAGGAAATTCAAGATTTGACAGTCAACTGGAACAGAATGAACAGAATAACAAGAACCCAAAATCAACTTTGCTACCCCTTTAATGCATATTTTTTTATCAAACTGAGAGAGGCCTTTTAATTACAGGGTGCATAAGAAAAACAGCATCTAGGTTTTTATATTTGTACGTTTTTATATGCGGGATTCTACTTTACTTTTTGTAGATTTGGCTACATCATATACCTTCTAGAACAGTTGTTGGAACTGGACCGAAATAAACCAATCGAAAGGAAAGTTGTTTATGACATTGGATGCAAACTTCATCGACATGTTGAGGTATGTGTTTTGATTTTTTGTGGTTTTCAAGAATGTGATGTAGTTAATTTGAAAAGCGCTCTCGCATTGTTATCAAACATGAGATTTTGAGAAAGATAATATGGACAGCTATTAGGAGGATCTCTCCTTTCAGTTTGTCAAAATAATGTGTCATTTATCAAGTTTGCTTTTAGTTCATTGTTGTTACATCTTTTTACTGTACCTGGTACGTACGATTCAATGTCAATTAAAAAGAAAGTGAGATGGAATATTATGAACACAAGTAGTTTTGCATTTTTCAGCTTGTTTTCAGAAAAAATGTCGATTTTGATTTGAAACATATTTTCTTGTTTCCTTGTTCACAGCTAACCAAGAAAACAAAGATTTGTGGAAAAGTAGCCTTTATGGTACCATCATTTCATGCCTTTGCCCATTCGACACCTTGCCAGGTACGAATTTCTATTAATCAGAGTCATTTCGCAAAGTTTTGAAACTTTTTCATTCGCCCAGGAATTGTTTTTAAGTATTGTTGCCAACAGCATTGTAATTGACGCTAGAATTTAACAAATTGCAACCAATCAATCACATTGTATTTTAAATAGTGTTGCAGATTTTATATAATTGTGATTTTGTTGCAGTCCAGAGAGTATTTTTGTCATTTTACTGTTGTTTCCTATCGAAACAACATTCAAATGCTTTTGAAATTATGAGATAGCATTTATGTTCTAATACCAAATGTAGAATTGTTTTATTACCAAAGAATTTGAATATAAATTTTGTTTTCTCCTGGTAGCTTAAGTATTCAATATTTCATCAAGAAGGATCAGGATTCTCAAACGGCGAGCAATGTGAACGGCTTTGGTCATACTTGCGTTGTTTCAGCTCCATGACAAGAGAAATGACAGCTGCCCACCGACAAGATGCTCTCACTGACGCCCTCCTATATTATTCTCGCAAGATACTAATGAAGACAGGTGATGTCTATAGAATTCTACTTTTTCTTTTTAATAGTTCCAATACTTTACTTCAAATTTCGAATACTTTACTTCATATATATATTTATTCAGAGCGAAACAATTTTTTTATTTCAGGCTTCCTGACCGTTAATCAGTTGACTAGAGCTAAGGATTCTCGCACAACTTCTTCTGCTGAACTGGAAAAACTGTTGGTAGACCTGCAAGGTTTATTTTCAGTTATACTTCTTAAATACTAAAAACGTTGAAACTGATGATTCTACAATCTTTGCCTTAAATCTTTAGGAAGCAAATATAATTTATGTGTAACAATAATGGGGGGCACAGCACACACGCATACGCGGTGGGGATCCGTTTGAAAAAAATTCAAGCAATTGGAGAAATATCAGTTTAGTTTGAAGGGATCAGGGTTGCCTCTAACAAATACAGAAGTATCAGTTTGACACTATTGTACTCTCCTGGGCCTTTTGTGACATTTCTGCATTGCTTTTATTGATTGAGCAGCTGACAAAGAGCAAGTGCTGCTTTGGGAAAAACAGCTCTTAGATATGTCTGAAAATAGATTAAAAGGTAATTGGTAACATTTCTGAGACGAAGCCCAGTTCAATCACCTTACAGATCATTGGTGTTTTTTTAAATGAATTGAAATTGAATGGTACTAATGTGCTCATGACTAAGTTTTTACCGTTCAGGACAAAGTGGGGTACATGTAGTTTCGTGGAAAATGCAATACATACGTCTACTTCTGTTACACCGACAATTGAGGTAATTAATGGTAATTTTATATCCAGTAAAGAAATGCTTTGTTTTTGTGTACATGTCACTAATTAGTATCATTAGAGTGATACAACTCCAAAATTCATGTGAACTTTCTGCAGTTTCATGACATACGTTACAACTTGCCCTTTTTTCTTCTGATTCTGTTTGATTCATATCAATTATGCTTTATGTCGTAGTGATGATTTAGCCAATTGTGCTGATTCTATCGAAAACGTCACCGTTGCCCCTGTCTTGAATAAGCTAAGAAGGTAATTGAATGTTTTTCTAGATGCTCTCGAATATTATTTCTCTCATTAAAATTAGGTAACTGAAGTTCCAGCTCCTGTTCGTATGTCTTTTGCTGCATTTCAAATACATGTGGGTAGGGGCATCGTGGGACCTGAATTTTAGGGTGGGCCAAATACGAAAAATTTCCGAAAAGTGGGTCAGACGCTGGAAAATTTCCGAAAAAGTGGTAAAATCTCCAAAATTTCCAAGAAATCCAGCGATTTTGCTTTCACAGGGTAGGCCATCGCCCCCCTTGCCCCTCCCGGCTACGACGCCCCTTGCATTGCAACTTGTGCTTGTATCCCTTCTTTCTTAATTAGTCTTAGGTTGTCAACTTGCTTTTAGAAATTTTGGTAAACAAAGCCTTTCGGATTAACCTATAGGATAAGTTCAAATGGTATTAAAGTCTAAATTCTTTTCAGTTCTTTGAGTATAAAAATTTGCGGACGTGTCACCCAAATTTCACCAGATAGTTTTTCTCTAGGATTGATAAGAAGTTAAAGCAAGTCGAGGAGAAGAATAATGTGAGGCATCGCTGGAAAATCGATCAACCAGCTGTTTATGAGTTTGTTGAAGCAGTCAAAGAAGAGGAGTGGCAATTAGTTCTTGAAAAGCTGAGATCTGTTGCCTTTGATCGTTGGTTTCTGTTGTCCTTGAAAAGGAAATATTCAAGTAATTGCATGCCATATTTAATTTATTTAATATCTAATTATTTACCAAAAGGTAGTCCATACTGTCCATACATCAAAAATGTGTACTATACTGTACTGTATGCACAATGCATTGCAAACATGTGTTTTACAATACATCATGCTAATCTTGGGCACCTTTGATAATTTCAGCTGGCCAGAAGATTGCAAAGATTCTCACGTGGAGTATCAATGTTAAAGTCACCAGCATGAAGGAGATCCTACACAACTACAACCGGAGATCTGCAATTAAAATGAATCTGGTACCAAGCAAAGCTAATAAAATTGACTATAATTATGTCATAGATATTAAAAGTGCAATTTATCAGGGTCTGCCTAGCTTTCAAGGTGATGCGATTCCATCAGATGTCAAGAGAAAAGCTGTAGAATTAAGTGTGATGAACAGAAGAGCAGCAGAAGAAATTGATTTGTGCAGACAGGATATGATGTGTATAATACATCATCTCATTACGGAAAAAAAGAAGATTGTGCTTGCAGCTGAATATCATGACAGTAATCCTGTTTCCTCAAGTTACAACAGAGGTGCCGTAAGTTTGTTGAAGCAAAAGATTATTCAATTGGATGCCATGATATCATGTTATGGAAAGATATTTATAGATGTTGAGGGCATAACACGGGACGAGATTGATTCATTCTCGCAGCAAAGAGTGGTGCTTTTGAATATACCCTTTCCAATAACTACCTCGCAGTTGGAGGACTTATCTGATGATGAAACTGAAGCCATCGTTGAGGTCGAGAGTGAAGATTGTGGCGTTGGATTAAATGATGAGATTATTTCAGACCATGACTTCTCGTTATTTTTGTCGGAGGACAGTGACTAGTTAAGAATAGGCAGCTGATCATCTCAATATTTTAAGTCATTTAACAAATGAATCTTTGACCTACTTTAGTATTATGAGAGAGTTGCTCGCAAAGAAAAACTGATCACTCTTTTGTCATGAGTCAGTTTGTGTTGCATGATTTAGGGAATCGTTTCATTTTGTTTTCAAATGGTAGTTTCTTTATTTCGTAAAATGTTGTTGACCTAAATTTGCGTTACAATTTACAGCTAAGCTTGCATCTTTAGGTTGCTCAGTTAAATTATAGACCAGCGCAGATGCTACTTAAAAATGTATTTGGTACACGAGATGCTTTAATTTGAGTAAATGATAATGTCGCTAGTTTGTGTCATAAAACTAGCCAGTAATTATTTTTCTAATCCACCACTTAAGCAACAATGGTATTGAGAAAAATTCAGTTTAATGTCTGTTTCTCGGCTTTATGTGATGTTGTGTTTTTCAAGCATCATCTGTCCTGTTGATAAAAGCAACGTATTTTGTTGTCAAAGGTATACATTTTTGGCATAACATATAGTAGTCATATTTGAAACATACCATTGGTTAGCATGTATAAAAGTATTTAAAGCCAACTTCAAATGTGTTGTCTCTTTACTTGTCCAAACCTAATGGCCACTGTTGTTAAAATGGGTAGGGAAATTTGTTCAAATATACACAAAAGCTCATTTTCAGGAATATATATTCTATATGATTATAAGCGTAATGCTGGTAATCTCTGGGATATATGCCCAACCCCCCCTCTTCAGGGGTATATATTCTATATGATTATAAGCGTAATGCTGGTAATCTCTGGGATATATGCCTAGCCCCTTCTCTTCAGGGGTATATATTCTATATGATTATAAGCGTAATGCTGGTAATCTCTGGGATATATGCGCAGCCCACTCTCTCCAGGGGTATATATTTTATATGATTATAAGCGTAATGCTGGTAATCCCTGGGATATATGCCTAGCCCCCTCTCTTCAGGGGTATATATTCTATATGATTATAAGCGTAATGCTGGTAATCTCTGGGATATATGCCCAGCCCACTCTCTCCAGGGGTATATATTTTATATGATTATAAGCGTAATGCTGGTAATCTCTGGGATATATGCCTAGCCCCTTCTCTTCAGGGGTATATATTCTATATGATTATAAGCGTAATGCTGGTAATCTCTGGGATATATGCCCAGCCCACTCTCTCCAGGGGTATTTATTCTCTATGATTATAAGCGTAATGCTGGTAATGTCTGGGATATATGGCTAGCCCCCTCTCTTCAGGGGTATATATTCTATATGATTATAAGCGTAATGCTGGTAATCTCTGGGATATATGCCTAGCCCCCTCTCTTCAAGGGTATATATTCTATATGATTATAAGGATAAAGCTAAGTTTTATAACACTCAGAAGGCCCTTCAGTAACAGCTGATTGTTTTTAAGAAACCTCTAATACCCATAGATCGATTTACCTTCAAAATACTTTCTGAAACATCTGTTGAGAGTATACGAGGCAAAACCAATCTTCTCAAATTGTTGATCCGATAAATTTTAATGATTTCTTTAACTATATTGTACTCGGGTTGTACTAGCTTTCAATTGGCATAATTCGTAGTTTCATTTACCAATACCCTAGGCGGCAAACTTCTGGAGAACAACATCCTTGTGAAAAGGTTTGTCTTTTAAGCACTGCTAATTGACGTATTTCCTTATCCGGTACTTCTCGATTACCCTAATGCATCGAATAAAAGCCCCCTTTCTCTTAGGCATCCCATCAAATAAAGCGCCTTTAGGCGCTTTTTCTTTTGACAATTTTTTCAATAAACGCCCCCCCCCCCAAATAAAGGCCTCCCTCAGGGGAGTAATTCACATGTAACCTTCACAGAGCCCCTTTCAAACATCAGAAGAGGATATGGTGGACGCTGCACAAGCTTTTAATATCATTGAGGATGACGATATTGATTATTATGATGATGTACCTAGATGTTATGTGAATAAGTTTATATGATGATATGCCACACAAGTAGGTTTGGAAGAATTACTGTTTACCGCGAACACCCAAATATTAGATGGGTAAAACAAGACAAAATCAGACAATTGTTATTAATGGCCCCCTTCTTTTAAAGGCCCCCCCGGAAATAGATGCCCCCTAAAAATTAAAATATTTAATAAACGTTTAATCAAAGCATTGCAGTATCCGTACCTCAATTAACCAAACTGCAATTTGCTGCTCAATAACCAGCCAAAAACAAAAAGGGCATCAGATCTTTTTGTCGTAAATCTGTTTTGCTTTTTACCATGCGAAGATATAGATTACAGAAAAGTATTAATTTCATGTATGCATATTATCACAGTATTTTCTGTTATGAGCAGAAATCCCTGCAAATACCAATTTTGCGGGTCCACCAAACTGAAACTGACATTTTCGCAAAATTCTATTAGCCCGTAATTTGGCTTTTCCGAATCCTATTTTGAAATCTGCGTGGTTGAGGCGTTCGGATAATCGAGGAAGTACTGTAAGGTTATGATAATTTTGTATCAACAAATTGAATAGTTCATTCATTCGGAATCACTCCCTGAAAATCTCTGAGTGCCATTACCCCAAAATTTAAAATAGATGCCCATAACTATATCCCGTAACAGAGTAACCCTAACCCTAATCATAACCCTAACTATTGAATTGAATTGAATTGAATTGAAGAGGTCTCTGCCAAATGATAATTCCCCAATCACAAAAGTTGAACATCAGCCTATGGTACAGTATTAGTCGCAGTGTGCTTTACTTAGTTATGGCAGATCATAAAAATGAACATCAAACGTATAAATCGTATAAAAATAGAAAGTACAGGCAAGGCAAGAGGGCAAAAAAATGGGGAGAAAAGCTGTTGAGGGAAACAACACCGAGCAGATAAACAGCACTGATAGGCCAATGGTGGTACCACCTGTCAGCCAACTCGACGATGACAATATCGATCTGCCACGTGGCGTTGATCACAGTCATAACACGGACCAAGAGGATTGGCTGGATCGCCGAACAATAGAGGTTGGTTGAATTTGAGCAGGGATTTGAGCAATTGGGCAAATTTGAGCATTGTTTCTTGAGGATTTCGATCTTATTTTATATTAATAGTATTATTATTATTTTATTATCATTATTGTCATTATTATTAGCATACACAAAGCAGGAAATACATGGCCGATTTTTATTTTGACAATTGCTTCTGAAAATTGAACTATTTCTGATAATTTTTTCTGTGAATTTTACAAAGCTATCATTTCGATACTTTTGCTTTTTGCTGATGGTCAGTCTTTCAGAACGGTTTTGAAATGGCGCAAAATGGCTGCTCAAAGAAAGGTTTGAATGAGAAATCAATAATTTATATTTTTAATTTCACTTCAAGTTAAAATTTGCTGATTTGAAATAAAATAATTTAAAACTGGTTTTTCATGAAAAAGGAAGTGGTGAATTTCTATCTTCGCAGAACTAACCAAAAAATTGCAGAAACATATTTCGATTTGCTAGCTATAAGAAGAAATTTTCAAAATCAAAATCGTTTTTGTTAATTTTGAAACGAAGAAGAACTGCTCTTGCATGGGGTTGTGTTTTGCCAAGCGATACGTTCTCATGAGTTCAGTTTTTAGTTTTTGTTTTAATTTGCAGATCTTTGCACTTTCTTGTTGCATACGTTGAGTGCACTGATCTTGAGTCAAATTTATTCCATAGACTTGCAGTGCCAAGTTAAGCAGACTTCTGTATCAGTTGAATTGTTACTTCCACTGCATTTTATTTCAGGTAACTATTTAAATTTCTGGTAATTGTTCGAGGTGCACCCAAAACGATGGCAACAACTTTATTTTGACTACCCACAACCATTTAAGCTTTCTTCTCAACTCCTCGCACTTCTCTATTTTCGTTGACATAAGCATTATTTCAATATTACTATAGCTGTTACTATAATAATAATAATAATAATAATAATAATAATAATATTTTCTAGAAATGCAGCGAATGCAAAAGCAAAGTCGTGGAGCTGGAGTTGCAGTGCGAAAAACTAGTAAGGTCGGTGAAAAAGCGGGACCAAAAGATTGTGCAATTGGAGAGAAGCGGCAGCTACCACCAATATTACTTTGAAGTAGGGCGGGGTTTCGAGTGCAAAAATGTGTGCGAGTCATTAGGAGAGTTTGTCAGTCAAAGAACTCTCGATATAGCGGGAACTGCCTCCTTTGAAAGCAGACAAGCAGCAGATTGCCGTCTGATGGAGCAAGGTCTCGTTGTTATCAGTGACTCCGAGCTGAAATGCACAACGAAGTTGGGAGCTGGGGAAACATCTATAGTTTTTGCAGGAAAGTATAAAGGCCTTGATGTTGCAGTAAAAAATTATCTGGTATTCAACTACAGTGATGCGGTCAAGGAATATCAAATATTAACAATATTGAATAGCCACCCAAATATTCCACATCCGTTTGGTGTGGTCCGTGGAGGTACTCCAAAGCTCGTAATTTCTTTGCCTAGCTCTTCTGTCCCACTCTTAAAAATAAAATTGGACAGTGAAGAGAATCTTTGCCGGCTGACCGCTGGCTTAACCAACGCCATTATTTTCATGCACCAGAATGGTATCCCACACAATAATATAAATTGCAAGAATATTCTGGTGAACACAGCCAATGGAACTCCAACCATTTGCGGCTTTAGTCACGCGTGTTTGGTGAATGATGCGTACATCATCCCACAACCAAACTTGGTACTTTTCGGCGAGGAGTCTTGCCTACCAGTAAAGGTAAAGAACCGTATCCTAAAAGTTTCGACTCAGAGCGATATCTATTGCTTGGGTTACACCTTAAGATGGCACACAAGAGGGCAATTTTCCCCCGGCAGTAGAGTTTGTTTGGCAGTGTCAAGGTTAGCAGCAGAATGCCTTGGGCTAATTTCAGATCGCCCAATGACAAATGAAAGATTAGCGGAATCAGGAGCAGAATTTTCAAGATTAATAGATCGCTGATAAATTTGCACAAAGATGCTTTGAAACCCTGTTTTGTTTTCTAAAAGTCGAAATGACCAAGAAGTGGTTGGAGTTGACCTTTTCTCTGAAATGGAACTTCAATTTCTTTCCCCTTTGCTTGAATTTTCGCCGAGAAAAATACTCAAAAAATGCATTAGTTTACTTAGAAAAAATGAGTTGAAACAGATTTTACAGTGTAAAACTTTTAAGAACAAACTTGCAGGTCTGAGGCAATTTTTTGCAGACGCTGGAAAGTAGACATTTTAAGTTGGCACTTTCCATCATTTATGATTTCAAAATCATCTTCTGCCAAAACTAGCCGTTTACCATTTGAAACCATCACGTTGCTTTCAAGAATAGAGCGACGCTGCGGCAAAATAATGAATGCACGCTCTTCTTCTGACTGGGCGAACCATCTTCCCGTGATTGTTCCATCAGTCTTCACTTTGCTGTTGCATTTGAATAGCCAAAACCGATAAGTGCCTTGGTCATCCTCTTCGTTAGAGTTGTTGTTTTGGCTGGCATAAACCGGAACGATATCACACCGACGGATGAACGAAACTTTCTTCCCTCTCTTTCCTCTTTTCTTCTGTGGCTCATTCGCACTGCTTTCTACAGTGTCTTCATTGTCTTCTTGCGAGTGAGCAATAGGATTAGAGCTATTTGAAATATTTAGTGGGGCAGAGGCTGGATGGCAAACCAAAGGATCCAACATGATAAAACTGATGTCATCCTTGACTGACATCACTTTCTCAAGCTGTGTAGGCCCCATTCTCGCGGGAGTTTTGAATGGCACATCATCTGGCCAGCCCTCTACTCGAAACGTTCTTTGGTAATTTTTGTAAGGCACACGTGTTGGTATACCGGTAACTAAACCTGAAAAAAATATGAGATAATAAAGCAACATCATAATAATTTGCTCACCATTGGTATTTGTTTGATTTTTTCTGAGAAATGTAGCATGAAATTTGTCAGGGTTGGCAATCATTTCACTGCTTTCTAACCATGATAAGGCAACTCCCGCTTGTTTTTCCAAAGTATTCACAAGATCCGGCATGCTTTTTTGTAAATTTTTTATCTTAGTTGGTATGTGGTATGTGTCAAATTAGCTTAGTTAACACGTGGTAACTGACTAAAGTTTTGTCCACTTGGCAACTGCCTTAAATCTATGTGACTGTTTCCCTAGCTCTTAACCACTTGAATGTGAAATGTTGTATTATTAGTACGCGTAACTTCAAGGAGAATGTTTAAGACGTTATCCCTGGCATAATAAAGCACTTAGAGGCCATATCATTGTATCATATAGAATTAGTTTTATCGTTGGGTTGATCATTAATTCAAAGTTGACCTGGCTTATTGATCATTTATAGTGTTGTTAACAAAATTGCATGTATTGCGTTAAAAAGGTGACTATCCACTTTTGAAAATCTTCAAATATGATTTTGTGCGTGACAAATGGCAATGAATAGATTAAGGTATGTAGGAAGTACATGCTGATTGCCTTTGTTTCTTTAAACATTAGACAGCCATACCTTATGATGTAGCACAAATTTCAAAAATAATTGGGGGCAGGCTTGTATTGCGGGACAGGCACATTTGCTTCCACAAAGGATTGCTTGTGAAATATACGTATATACGTACTGTATTTCTTGTTCAAAAAGATACGTGCTTCCAACTTTGTGTAACATTTCTTTACTGGAACATCTAAAATGTAATAAAATTTGTATTCTTACTTTGACCACAATTTTCCTAAAAAGTTCTTGTTCTGTTTCTTACAACATCTACAGGATTTGGTTATGTAGCCAGCAATGAGTTCAGGATGATGTAAAATAACCATCATTAACACAAGGATAGAAACAGCAAAGGATGACACATTGTATGTTTATTTTAGTTTAAATTCATTATTGAGTTCCATTCAAACCTTTTCAAAGAGAGAACCAAAAATCACAAACGTTTTAAGACAAGGTTTTAAAACAAAACATTTAAGGCAAAATATCACAATTGCAGCCCTTATCAAGATACAAGTGTGAAATTAAGTATTGGAAAGCTATGAAGTTTAACAGCTCTAGTTTTTAGGATTCATTATCTATTTCCGGTTTGGTGTAAACAGTTGTCATAAAAATTGACAATATTATCTTGATTTCTTTGCAGCTGGTAGAATTTCCTGGCAGTGCAGCCATAAAATTTGGGATGGCAATGTATTATTATGATTAAATTGAGGTTCTTAAATATATGTTTGCTTGAGGAAAACAAATATTGCAATGAGAGAGAGATCACTGCTGTGCCCATCACAATCAATAATTTGCCACCACCAAGCAGCCAAAGGGAAGCAAGTGAGGTTGAATTGGGCAAATTGGGTCTGATTGGGATAACATAGGCTGCTTAGCTTTTTGCTCCTAGAATTCAGGCAACATGCTTTGGCTGCAGCTTTTGTATCAGAAATGGTATGGCTAAGAAATACACAAAGTTATCAAAGATTCATTTCAAAAAATTCTGATCAGTTCTGTCTTGCCTATCAGTTATCTATTGTGAATAACTTTATGATATAGGATATGTCATATGATTGAATCAGAGATGATAACATGAAGCTAGGCGTGCACAGGTAATTGTCACTATCCTTCATTGTGAAACTTGAAGAAGTACTTTTCTCAGAAATGAACAATGAACCAACTTAAACAGTGTGTTTGCTAAGTTTATTCCCGGTATAACCAGATATTACAATGCTTTATAGATCTGCTGGTGTCTGTGTCAAAATTACTGACAGCATAGAAAAGCTTTAGATTTTCAGCAAATTCTTCATACTTTACTCACTGCAGAACTCAGAAAATCCTCTTGTCATAGCATTTCCCGACATCAGGTATTCTTCCCATTTAATTGTTGATGCTGTCAAAAGCTTCCCATTGGGCTTCATTGACAAGCAAAACCCTATGCACCCAAACTGTTCCATATACTGCATCTATGATAACAAATAAGAAATCATATTCAGGATTTCATATATACATACTAATATACTACTAACTGTGTCAAGTACGTATAGATACCCTGCTTGAAACAGGTGAAAGCTGAAAAAAACCTATAAGGTAATAAAATTGACAACATAAAAATGTGTCACCGTGGTCCAGTGGTTACAACGTGTCACTGTGGACTTTCTATTGTTTTGATTTTTATGATACAGTAATTTAAAAATGTTTCTGTTTGCACCATAAAAGAAGAAATTCTGGCTGATTGTTAGCTGTCAGATACGGTGGCCCACAAGTGCAAAACACAACGCACACATGTAAAACACAACACACATGTCCAAAACACAATACGTTTATTCAAAACACAATACACAGATCCAAAACACAACACACGTACCCAAAACACAACACACATTTCCCAAAACACAACACACATTTCCCAAAACACAACACACATTTCCCAAAACACAACACACATTTCCCAAAACACAATACACATTTCCCAAAACACAAATACACACTTCCCAAAACACAACACAATAATACAATGCACAAAGACAAACATGTAAAAGAGACTGTGCGGAAACGAGGTTTACTTTCCCGCCAAAAACCGCCATCTTGATTTCTGTGTGAGTTTTCTGCGTTGCGTTACGTGTGTTTGAGAAGACTAGATTCTTGATTGATGGATGACTCCTGGCTCCAGTGTTTTTCTTGACGATGAAATGCTGGAACTGCAAAACAGATGTACTAGACCTTTTCAGCTTTTGTCATTTTTGTGGGCGATCACTAAAGAGGCAAAATATGAACACACTTTTTAAAAACACTAAGGTTTCAAATGGAGAACGTTAGACCACCACAATGCTTTTGTCTTGCCTAATGGCTTTTAGAATAAGCCGGAGGTTACAATTTTAGAAATCTTCACAGCAGGGCATCTTTGGACTACCGGGAAGGTTTCTTCTCCTCTGCTGGACATTTTCAAACAATTTCCCCACAGGGGCCCTTTAAAAGCATGTGCCCTCTTGTTCAGAAAAAAGTCCGCAACTCTCAAATACCAGTGAAAATCAAAGTTTCAAAATCAACTTTTTCTAGCATCTAATAGCATATTAAAAGTTAATAAAATTATTGCAATAAACAAACATTATTTTATAATAAACAACTTTCAATTTTCTACATTCTACAATACACTAACCACATTTTATAAAAAATTGCAACTTCAGGTTTCCCCTCACAACTTCATAAGCAAAAAGTAATTTCAAATTAGGTGACCAGGTATCATTGATGGGCAAAGAACAAAGTCCTGGTATTGATACCTGGAAGTAATTGCACCCCACCTCATTGAATTCAACAAAGTAAACAATAGAAAACAACAGCCTATTGTTTAGAACAACTGAGCCTTGGCCAAAATTTACTGGTTCTTATGAAAAAAGAGTCTAGCCCTTCTGGATTCCTACAAATTATGATGTGGCAAGGGAAACTGATGCTACAAATCCAGAATCTATTTAGAGTTTACAGTTCAAAATTATAATAAAACCATGTTTTCCTTGTTTTATGAAAGTAGAAAATGTTAACTTGTTTTGTTAATTGCTTTTATTAAAATGAAAAATGTTGAATAAAGTTTGGCAATGGCTTCTTTACATACTAAAAACGTGTAAAAATGTGTACGCCCTATTGCATGGAAATACAGCTGAGGGGTCACCAAACAATAAAAGAAGAAAAATGAGCTAAACACACAGTTTGCAACTGTTGTAGTATGATATCTTGAACTTCTGATGTAATGACTATTCCAGCTCTCCCTTACACTGTCCAGCTCATTCTGTATGGTTTTGCTGAAGCAGAACCAGAGGCATTTGCAATGAAGTTGGTTGATCAAATCAAGTGATCCAGAATCCACCATGTCTTTAAAAAAGTCCATCCACCAAGAGCTCCATGACCGGCGAAGGAACGCCCACCAAGCTTCTATTCGTTGGTTGCTATGTGATGACCCATATCGATGTGCATGTATTCCTGATAGCGAGTCAGAGTTATTACGTCTTAGGAAACACTGTGTTGTGGCCAACAATCCATTTTCAGTGCCTCTGTCTGTTCTGACTAATGCTGGGCACCCATCTCTCTCCAGTATGGCATTCAGAAAAAAATTTCCAATGATGCGTGGATCATTGTTACTTTTGGTTACATTTAGCCATATTATTCTGCGGCTGAATCCGTCAATGCAACCATGTACAGGAAAACAATAAGGCTTCAATTTATCATATCCATCTGCATGCCAGCAATAGTCCAGGGTTTAGATACTGTCTTCGCTTCAAGCGATGGGCTTGTCGAAGTCTCGATCCTTCAGGGTCCAGTTCACGTAAAAGAGTCTGAACAATAGAGCGTGGGGTAGTTATTCTGTATCTGAGGTGCAGTTTTCTCCACAAGGCACGATAGCCAAGTAAACGACCAGGTCCGTCTAGTTCGAGAAGGATGTATTGCCTAATTCGTTGTTCATCAATCTGGTTGTCTTGGGACGTTCTTCGTGAAAGGCCGTAACGTTTCAAACGATCCTGTAGCTTTCTTTTGGATATCTTTATTCCGTGATATTTTTCTAGAAAGTTTAGGATTGTGTCGTACTCAAAGTCTTTCAAAAAATAATATCTTACAGCTTCTTCCAGCTCATCTTCATCGGCCATCTTAGACTTAAAATTAAGAACTGAAAATGTTTGCTAATTTTAATTTTTGGCGGGAAAGTAAACCTCGTTTCCGCACAGTCTCTTTTACATGTTTGTCTTTGTGTATTGTATTGTGTTGTGTTTTGGGAAATGTGTATTGTGTTTTGGGAAATGTGTGTTGTGTTTTGGGTACGTGTGTTGTGTTTTGGATGTGTGTATTGTGTTTTGAATAAACGTATTGTGTTTTGGACATTTGTGTTGTGTTTTACATGTGTGCGTTGTGTTTTGCACTTGTGGGCCACCGTAGTCAGGAATATATATATACATAAAGCTTGCATGTGATTTAAATACAAAGAGATTCAAAAAACTATTTGACAGAAAACAAGTTTCAATGATAAGATTTGAGAAGTGTGAAACCTACTTTCCATTTTATAAGGAAAGTCTAATATCTCAAACATTTGTTATCCTAATATAAATATTTCTTGTCATGTTTGTACTGCAGAAATAATTAACTGGGACCCATGCCAGCTATGAAAGGTACTTCACTGACATTAATATTACCTCTTTCATAACTCTCTGCATGCTATGACATATACATTTTTCAATATGTTCTTGGGCCATGCTTTCTAAATCCACATCTAATTTTGCTTCCTTTTCCAGTTTTTCTTTTTCCTCTGCAGACAGGTTGCCATAAAGCTCTTTTGCCAGCTTGCTTTTTTCTTCTTTAGGTACATCTTTTAGCTCTATGTTCAGTAAATAAAACGTAATGTATGATTATCCAACAGGAAAATAAAAATTTTATGAAGAATCCTTAATTGTCTTTTAAAATTTACATTTCATAAAAAAGCAATGGCTTAAACATAGCAAATCAATGCCAAAACTCGGCTTTGTTTAGCTGTGAATAAAAAGAATACTTGAAAACAGGTAGGAATATTAAACTTGTGGCCGGCCTCATTATCATATGTTTTTGATGTAGATTTATGATGACCTGTCAACAGGCCAAATGTAAAACCCTGGATTAGATAAAATATATTGTCAAATATGATGTGTGAACTCAAATCATTTGGTAAACATAGCCTACTTGACAGTCTCAGTAAGATAAATAGTTGCGAATTAGACATGTCCCTTGTCAAGTATGTCTGCAACATCACATTTTGAAAAAAAATGCCCCTTTAAATGTCAAATTATATATACTGAAAAAAACTGTAAGCAGAAACAGATAGCTTTCTGAGATAATCTCCTTCATTTCTGACATATTGTCCTGCATTTCCACACTTATACTGTTGCCCATGTATGTTCATAAATTTTTATTTCCCTAGACTTTTTAAATAATTTATCGAGCATTCAGAGTAATCTTAATGTCAGCAAGGTCATATTGCAACTTTGTAAAGCAATACTGTTTTCAAATTATTTGAAAAACAATTATCCACTTTGTTCCATATCACAATCCATAGACGGAAACAAACAACAATACCACTGAGTCTACTGGTAAATGGGCAAGCTTGGGGTAAATGGGCTAGGCAAAATGTGAACAAACTTTAAGAACATCTTCAGATACAGGCTTTCCCTAGCTAAAGTAAAGGCATTCCACACATAATAAAACCTGACATAGCTTCACACTATGATTTTTAAGTTCTATCAAATATATATATAAACAATATATATTACAATCTATTTGTAAATATTTCTAAACAAGAATTTGAAGGCAGGTAAACCACACCAATGTGGGCAAAGATTGTTATGTGCATCTGTCAGCACTATACCCTGCTTGGGGTATTAAATGTTGATTTGATTGAACAGTCCACCAAAGTCAAATTGTAAAACAGTTACAGTATATACTGTATTTATTACTGAGATGTTTATTTAAATTATGCAATTTGATATTCTAGGCAATAAATGCTTAGTCATTGCTTGGCAGTAGATACTTAGTCATCGTAAATTACCCCTAAAGGGCTGATTTATGCCTACAATTTTCATATTATTTTTTATGGCATTTGGTCATTATGTGGAAGGGGTTTCTGCCTAAGGATGTTAGAAAATGTAGGGAAAAAAATCTCTGGAAGGAAATTTTTGCATAACAATTTCACAGATAATACAGAATGTAGAATGGAACAGTTTTACTAGGTATTCACTGTATATATACATTAGTTCACACAAATACACATTTTTTTTATAAGAAATTTGGAGCAAGGCCTAGTAGTGAAACTTTTTTAATTTTTGGCCACAATGCAGTTCTAAAAGTTTCTTAAAAGTTTCTTAAAAAGTTTCTTTATTTAATGAAGAAAGATTGTAGCAAAAACAATAAAAACCGTGGA
This sequence comes from Sanderia malayensis, assembly GCA_013076295.1. Classification (NCBI taxonomy): domain Eukaryota; kingdom Metazoa; phylum Cnidaria; class Scyphozoa; order Semaeostomeae; family Pelagiidae; genus Sanderia; species Sanderia malayensis. The sequence continues at coordinate 4,863,001 of RQOL01000718.1, forward strand.
TATAGCAATCTATTAGTATTGTTGCAAACAAAATGTGTCAAAAGTTAAAGCAGCATCATGTCCATTCCGTTAATGGTTGCCGCTTTTGTCCTAGTGTTTCTGTGTTGCCAAAACTCAGAAAGATGGAAATTTCTTAATTATTTTCATGTAGTTCTAAAAGTTTCTTAAATTTTGGGATGTCTTGCATTACCTTTCTTATAAAACCATTCCTTGTAAAATAAAAACGTGTAGCTATGTTGGAAAATCATAAAGTCTAGTTTTCATATGTCCTAAGAATCGTAAAAATTGAGAATTTTTCTGATGTCCGATTCTCACGATACATAAGAACGTCAAGAAACAAGCATCCAAATTTGTCCCCCACAATCCCAGTTCTTGCAATTCTGATGACACACAACTGAATGAAATGGAAAATACTTTGTAAGCACGTGAAATTTTTCTGATTCTTCTGACTCAGGGGCTGCTTTTTTTGAAACTGACCAGGACATCGATAAAAATTCCAAAAATAATGTTTTTACTTGTTTTGTGAGATGTCTAGATAAAAAGTACTTGCATGCAGAAACATGCTTTTTGGCTTTTTTAACATAAACATATATTTTCGATAAAATGCGCGTCTGTGCAAAGCGAGGTGCATGATTGGACATGCAGCTACTAAAATGCTCACATAGAGGCCTGATAAATATGGGAAAAGCCAATATCAATAAAAACCATGTCAATCAGCGTTGGAATGTCAATCTAATGCAAACTAAGAAATTGTCAGCAAAATCTCCATCTGGCACACTAAATCCAAAGATAAAGCTGGGTGTCCTGTCTGGAGGATGCTGTCATATGATGCAACAGTCCCAATTGAAAAATGAGCAACAAAAATTAAAGAACCAAACCAAGAATACCAAAATGTTTCCAAAAGAAACCTTGTGAAATGTTGTTAGTTAAACATGCTAATATTTTTTCCATTTCGAAAAAATCCTAGGCCCGCCATGCCCACATACCAACCATCTGGAATATACCACTACACCACCCAAGGCCAACTCTCACAATGGCTAACAAAGGTTTTGTGCGAATCAGTTTTGGTGAGATGTGAACTGTTCAGTTGACAAGAAACTCTACAACCATAACTGTTGTACGAGTGACCTAGGCCGTTTTCCACGAAGGAAGGCATTTTCTACGGCCAGTGGGCATAACCTAACCTAGGCTAGCCTGGGTGCCTTCCGTATTTTAATAAAAAAACCTTTTTAAAAGGCTAGCTGGCTTACCTCCTTTGAAAGCTCTACTCAGGAAAAGATTCCAGGCACTCGTTCTCCTGTTGCAAGGTGCTCTCTTTAAACTTTGGTCACTACCTTCGAGTGTCGCAGTTGGTTCCGATGCGGTCGAATACGAAGGATCGGAATTAGGCCCAGACCTAGATGAGAAAAGGCCCCCTTTCCTCTTTCGATTGTTAATCCAAATCTTTAGCGTTGGAATTTAAATTTTTGTTTCAAACGAAAGGCGTTCATATTTTGCGGCATGCAATGACATATTAGTAGAGGACAGTCCATCAACATATGCTTTTTCCATCAGGTCTAACTGTTCCTCTGTGAATTTTGATAGTGCAGCCATTGTTGCGTTAATGAACGTACGAAATCGGGTCACAATTGAATGTAGCTTGCATCGAGGAAAAATCAGACTGAAGAGAGGCTATTTGAAATGAGCTCCTTCAGTGCTCCCAGTACTTGTACTTGCCTTGATACATACAGGATTAATCGACCGATTAACCTCGTTATCATCAAATGATTAGAAGAGGAACTGGTGCTTTCCAAGATAGCTTGAGAATCAAGACTCTTGATAAACATATTTCAATTCTCATTACACGAACATAAAAGTATCCAAGTAGTTTCCTTGGATATTTTTACATAATGCCTTTCAATAAACTGGAACTTTTTTGGCTAAAAGAACAAAAGGAAACAAAGATAGGTTAAGTAACATGTTAAGAGGCCTTAGCAAGAACATTCAATACCAAAAACAAAGTTTGTGAACTTGTGTTCGATTTCAGTATCAAGCTGTGTAAGAAAAATTTTTCAAGTTAAAGCAACTTAGACTTAGCTAAGGTAAGCTAAATTAATAGAAAATAACAACTTTTGAATCATGTACCATGCTGGCATGAAACAAGCAAGGTACACTTAACTTACAACAATTTCATGACTTGTTGTTGAAGCCTCAAGAGCCCATTCCCTGTGCTCAGCTGGGATTCCATATGTAAAAGGGAATTCATCGTCGGGTTCAACAATATGAGCTAATAAATTCATTGAGTTCGAAATATTATGCACAAAAAGCAAAACACCAAGAAAGCAAGAAATATCTTGGAAAATATATACATGATTACACCATCATATCATACCACCGTGATCGTCATCCACGTTTGTTGTAGATTCACTATCTGATGTATCATCTGCTAATTCGTATAAATTGGTGCTTGAAGTACCAGTAGCAGTGATTGCACTTGATGCCCCAACTGATGATAAGTCATTTTCTTCCAACAATGTTCCTGTTCCAACGGGTTTGCTGGTTGCTTTTTGATAGCGCTTGGGTCTCTTTCAATTGCCTAAACGCTGCGCATTTCCAAAACCGTATTTTGGGATTGTCCTGCCAGTTCCCACAAAACGCAAGTGCGGATAACCTTCCTTCCCACTTTCCATTTTTCATGTAGTTATTGAAGTAAATATCGTTGTAAATTGAGGATACACCGCTAGTTTATGATCATTTAATTCAAAGAACAAGCAGCTAGGCCTTCTTGCCTCTTTTAGAGGAAACCTCGCATAGAAGAAGCATTGAAATCTATTGTTTCTACTTAAAAGAAACCGGTAGGTAAAGTTCCTCAACTTGGAACCTTTTATTCCTGATCTTGTTTCGAGCCTGCACATGTGGCAGGAAGGCAAAGGGAGAAAATGAAGTGCAGTGTCTGTATCTGCAACTCGAAAGTGCTGGACTTGTTCCTGTTCTGCCATTCGTGTGGCAGCTCCTTGAAAGATCGTCATATAAGCAGAGAATTTAATCTTGGCAGCGCATCAAACTCAAGGGAATTAAATTCCACGCAAATGGCATCAGATGGTGCAGCAAATGCTGCCATAGTAGGCCCATCTTTTCCAGCCGCACCTCAACTGCCAGTGCACCCACTACAGCTTCCCAGATTTGAGGGCTTTCGAAAGCGTGGGTCAGCCGAGCGCACTGGTGGTTTGAAGAGGAAGAAACCAATTCAGCCAAACGAAGTCATGATAAATATTGGTATAATGAAGAACTGCGATGGCACTTTGTCAGCAGTCAAAGGGAAGACAATGTCCTTACGAGTTACCACCACCATAAGGAAAGTCCAACTGTTGACAATGGGCATGGATAAACATGGAGGTCATGATCAAAATTTCAATCGTTTTAGTGATTACACAATTGTGTATCCAGATGGCAGAGAAATTCTCACAATTCCTGGCAAACCTGCGGAATCGTTTCAACTTGATAGGTACAAGGAGGAGGGTGGAAAGCCTTACAATCGCATAACATTATTTCTAGTGGGGAGAAATGAATTAGAAATTGTTAGTGAAGAAGAGCAGACAGATACAGAGACATACACTAAATCATCCATCCAAAGTTTCACAATTGGATCTAACTAGCCGGTGGAGCTTGCGTTTGCTCGCTTCCCGGAGGGCGCAAGTTAAAAAAACTTAATGTGATTAGCGCACTTTGTGCGCTGCATTCCCTAACGCTCATGCCTCTTTCAACCCCACGTACCATGGGTTAGCTCGCTACGCTTACCTGTGGTTGGCGGACTTCGTGCGCTGCATTCGCTACTGCTCATGCCTCTGCCTACTCCTCTAACAACAGTTTGGCTCGCTCCGCTCGCCTGATAATCACATACCAGAACTTGTTTTTAAAACTTTGACTTTGTTTACATTAGGCCTAAGCGTCACAGTATGCCGAAGCAACAATGGCGGTCCTACAAAAACTAAAACTATCTTGCTCAAAAAACAAAACAAAGCTATCACCTGTGTTCTCAATTGTCTCCTGTAATTTTCCAGAGGTCTCTCAAACAATTAGCAAGTCTTTACAAAGATAATACAGGTCGTAAAACATTTTGAAAGGCGCCCAGTTATCCTTTGTGTTGAAAACAAAAACACGCATCTTCTCCAAAAGTACCTGCTGTTCAACGCGAGGGCTAATTTGCATGATAACGAAAAACGCGTGACTGTTCATGTGAAGATGCGAAAGAGCCAATGAAATTGCAGCAAAAGGCGAAACGTGTCACCTCAACAGCGAATACTTTGCTCGAAAATGGAGTTTGCGATGATAGGCAATTAGGTGAACTTTAACAAAGAATTTCCTAACCTTTTAGTCAAAACTGTAAGCTCTCATATAGATAACTTTCTGGTTCAGCCGGCCAGGAACAGCTCACTTAAAAATAGGGCAGATTAAGGGCCTCAGAAAAAAGCCTTTATGGATATCTCTATGGATACCTCTATGTGTTCCCAATTATTTCCTGCAACTCCCCAGGGGTCTTTGAAACAATTAGCAGCTCTTTACAAAGATAATTCAGCTCGTAAACCAGTTTGAAAGGCGCCCTTTGTGTGCAAAACAACAACACGCGTCATCTCCAAAAGTACCTGCTGCAGCCGAGGGCGAGTAACTAAAAACGATCAACAACACACGTGGGTCGCTTGAAAAGAGCCAATCAAATTGCAGCAAAAGACCAAACGGGACACATGAAGAGCGAACGCTTTCTTCGAAATTGGGGTTCGTGACGCAAATTTTGAAGTTTCGCCAGCGTAAACTGTCATTTTTTCGTGATAGCCAATTGGGTGAACTTTAACAAAGAGTTTCCTAATCTTTTAGTCGAAGCTGTCAGCTGTCATATAGATAACTTTCTGGTTCAGCCGGCAAGGAACAGCTCACTTAAAAATAGGGCAGATTAAGGGCCTCAGAAAAAAACCTTTATGAATACCTCGTTCGCCGTTTTGGCCCATTGTTTTGAGGCGTTCGACCTGTTGTTTTGGGTCGAATCTATTGTTTCTGGCAAGGAAAGTGCGTCATCACGTGACTCCGCAGAATATATATATTAGATATTAAAACTTTACGGGATATTTTTCCACATTTACAAGAACAGGTGCTAACTATGGCAGCGAATGCAAAAGATTCCCTTGAAGATGCCGGAAATGTTTTGCTAAATAGCAAAACTTCCCTTGATGATGCTTATGCATCGTTGATAGATGAGGCTAGCAGTGACATCTATGCTTCTGAACACCAATATTTAGAAAGAGATGGTACCTATACCGATTCATCAAGCTCCTTCTCAATTGATGAAACCATGAAAAAGAAATTATATGCTCTCAAAGCCTCAGAGTTGAAGCCAGATGGCTATTTGCGCCTGAAAGTAAGAAGAAGTTCAGTTTGGGAGGATACAATGTTCAAATTAAGTCAGATCAAACCAGCTAATTTTCAAAGGGCAGTAAAAGTGCAATTTATGAGGGAACCTGCCATTGACCAAGGTGGGCCAGTCGTGAATTTTTCAGCATTCCAAACACAGCTGCCAAACGAAAGATTATATCAAATGGAGTTTTCAGACATGATGTATCTTTGCTCCAGCAAAAGCAATATTTTTTGTATGGCCAGCTTACAGGACTAGGCCTTTTGCAAGGGTCGCCAGGACCCAAATACTTTCAGAAAAGTGTTGTAGATTATGTTTTATACAGGGACATTGGCAGGATTAACCCAACAATAGATGAAATTCCTGATATGGAAGTTAGTCAAGTTTTAGCAGCGCTTGCAAAGATAGAAGATGAAAATGAATTCAAGAAGAAAGCAAGTTTTAAGTGTGATTTCAGATTTGATGCTGGATACTCCAAGGCTTTGATAACAATTGAAGATAAAGAAGATTTTCTCAAGTGCATTTCACTTCATTATACAGTGCTGTCAGCCATTTACGAACTAAATCAATTTATTGAAGGGCTGAAATCTTTCAATATCTATGGTGCAGTTTGTGAGTGCCCAGAAATTTTCAGAAAGGTTTTCCAAACAAGCAGTGGCCTCACAGCTGAGGTTGTTGATTCAGTTTTCCAGTCAATTTTCAGTCCAAAAGGAAGCAATAGATGTCCAGTTGAGGAGCAGATAGTTTTCAATTTCAACCAATATCTGGAAGATGTGGAAAAGGGTGCTGTCAAGGTAACAGTATCGGAAGAAGAGGTCACAATTCCACTTAAAAACATCTTGCAGTTTGTGACTGGGTCAGAAGAGATTCCTGCTATTGGCTTCAGTCTAAGGCCAACCAAAAGTTTTTGCATAAAGTAGAAACACCACGGAAGCTAAGTGTTAGCACTTGTGCTAATTTCCTCACTTTGCCTGTTGCTGGCATAGCAGAATACAAAAATTTTTCAGATGAGTCTTCATTTTGCATGATGAATTCTCCTGGCTTTGGCTCAATCTAATTGAAATCATACCACAGGGTTTCCCAAAAAATTGTGCCCAGTTTGCATGGCTGCTGTGGAAGAGTTGTAGCTTCAATTATCTTGATTTTTTATAAAGTAGCATAGCACAGGCTTCAACATAGAGTTTGAAACCTTGTCTGAATCAGTCTGGCAAGAGGTTACTGATTTATGGAAGGTAAAAGGCAAAATAAACGATTGAAAAATAGCGTTTCTTTTGCTCTGCAGCAATTTCAAAAGCAGGTAATGTTTGAAAGGAAGGATTCTAACATCATATTAGGAGTTTTTTCATTTTAAAAGGCTTGACAGCGCTGTATTATGTTATAGATAAAAGCAATATAAAACCTTTTACGAATTCACTAATTTCAAAATTCAGTAGGCTTAATTTGAAGACAAGAATGCTTTCTTGGAAGTTTACTAAATGTTGACATTGCTGGGAGACAATGGAATTGCTTATTTGAAGCAAGTTAAAGTTTGACCACTGTGCAATCCAATGTTTTGGGAAATCCTGGAGATATTTCAAGAGACATTGAATTTCAGTTTTTAGTTTTTAGTTTTATGTTTCTAGTTTTTTAATCTCACTGCAGACGAAAGCTATCAATGTTTTTAAAAATCTTTAAAATTCAAGATTCATTTAAAATTAAAATTAATCTGCAGTCATCATGATAGAATGCTTTTTGTCTTGTTTAAGGAATTTGCAGTATATATTCCACGCAATGCAAACTATGTGAAAGTTAACATGCATTTTGTGCACAAGGCTGTACTGTAGTTTGTAGTTTTGTTATGCAGGTAAGGAAACTGGAATATCGAATTTCGGTGTGGACTTTTCTTAGTTCGTTTTTTCTTTGTAAAAACCCCATCCATCATTCACTCCAAGACTTTCTTAGGAATGCCCACATCCTTCGATCCGTTGATTGGAGTGAGACAAACCATAACGGTGGGCTTTTAAACCAGGGAGCATGTCATTGCCGTATCTTCTGGGAAAGCATTGAGTAGTGGCCATTAAACCATTCTCAGTACCTCTGTCTGTGCGCACAAGCATTGAACAACCTTCAACCCTTTTAACTGTATCCAAAAAGAGACGTCCGGTAACCTTAGGATTGTTATTACTCTTTTCTAATGCCAGCCAGAGGGCCATAGGGCTTTAATTTATTAGTCCAGTAGTGGAAGGGGGAGAATCACCACCCAGAGAGGGAGTTTATGCCACTAGGTGCACTTTGTCAATTCGGGGGCGTAGATTCCGAATTTCGATGTTATTCAGTCATATTGGGGGCCGTTTGCATGATATGGGGGGCATTTGTACCCAAAAATAGGGGCAATGATGCAATCCTGAAAAAACATGCGACACATCAAACTAATTCACAAAATTATACGTTTTTATCAATTCGAGGGCGTAGATTTCGAATTTGGATGCTATTCAATCACTCCAGGGGCCATTGGTTAGATATGGGGGCATTTTTACCCCAAAATGGGGGTAATGATGCAATACTGAAAAACATCGAAATACACAAAATTATACATATTTTATCAATTACATATTTTAGGTACTTTATAGTAAAAAGTACCAAAGATCATCATACGGAGTCTAGCTAAAATGTCTTCAATAGTACTAATGTCGATATCGCAAAGAGAGAAAGGAAATTGCAACTCACTTTTCAGGTACGCTTGTCCTAGAAATCAGTGTCTGAATCACTACAATCGGAGTCGTCAACATCGATTGGAAAATCATCGTTTCCAGCATCATTGCCTGGTGTTACCAACAACTCTGTGATATCCTCCGGGTATGGTTCTTCAATCCAGTCTATACTCAGATCTGGAAGCCATCCATGATTCGTAGGGGTGTCAAGATTCATCATTGGTCGATATGCACTCCGCCACATGTAAGCAATATAGTTGGATCGCCGACTATGTTTTGCAAGGCTGCTTTGGCAGGGTGGGAGGAGTGACAAATCTACAATTTTTTTCTTGTTCTCAAATCTTTCCCAGAAGATTTTTTTCCTTGCGTCGTTTACCGAGTCAAGCCTTGCCTCTCCGAAAATAACACAAACAAATTTTTCAAGCTCTTGTAGCTGATGATGATCCAATTCCATTTGTGTTCCCAAACTGCTAAAAACTTCCAGAAATATGTCACTGTCTTTTATGTGTTTCCAGCACAGTTGCTTACCTTTTCGAAGCATACTGGACACATAGTCATTACCTGAAAATGCGTGCATTCCAAGTAATGCACTTCTTTGTATGTCACTCAGTCCAGACTGACGGAGGTCAAGGTATTTGCGACTCTTTCCTGTACCGTTGTCAATCATAACATGCAGATTGAAAGGCATTGCTAGAAGAATTACTGGAATATCAGTATCTCCAGAAGATGAACGTACCACGCATACTGAGTCCTCTCCAAATTGCTCCTCCGCGTGCTTGGCAAGGTATGCAATCTTGGTGTCAGCTTCTTCATGATCTGTAGCTAGTCCTTCAACAATAAAGTTTCCATTTCCAGATATTCTTCGACAACGCCCTCCCCTAGCAACATAAATAATGCGTTCTCCCACTTCAGCAGCAATATCAACCCATACATCTTCCAGTAGCTCGAACATTCTTTCTTTGTTTTCTCCATTGGAAAGAAACTTTTTAAAATCGGACGGTATTCTGATATCAGGAGTTTTGATAATGAACTTGTCTCCTTCTCCGCGAAGACGTCTTTCTGCATCCTTGATTGAATCTTTCCTATATGTATCGCAAGCTATATAGACGATCTTGAATGTATTTGGGACTTCTTTTATGACTTTCTTGGCAAGCTCTCGAAATGTATTCGGGGGTTTCACTGTGCTTCTAATGGTTGCAGCTAAGTCCAGAATGTAGCATTGTGGTCTCATATCACTTTGGTCTAATGTGATGTTATCAACCTCCATTGAGGAAAGTGCAATGGGGAATACTTTGCTCTTTGCAGTTTTACGTCTGGTTCCATCAGATGTCGCCAAGCATAAAGGCACTGGTGAAAGGGAGTATTGAAGGGCTTTATTGATATCCACTGACCCTTGCATCTCTTGCGATTTTGCAGCAAGAAGACCCAGTATGTCACGTTGTATAACGACGTCCTGCTCTCTTGCCTTACTCTTTACTTTTACTTTCGACTGAACGCTTTGATCTAAAAAACTTTTCCATGGAGCACGCTTGATTGGATCAAAGAAAAGCTGCTTGTTTTCAGTGGTGGGATCCATTCTGATGGAAAAATCATCCCTCATTTTAGTGCCACGTTCTTCCACATTAAGAAGGCAGTCCGCGATATCATCCTTTACAGGACATCCCGATGCTAAATTGTACAATTTGTCTGGATCAAGATCGTCACTGAATGGATTTATGAAGTCTTCCTTTAATACTTTCATAATCTTTTGCACTTTACCTTCGGATTTCATTATTTCACTCTCACGAAGACACTTTCTTGGATTTGTCGAGGTTTTATCTAGGCCAGTTTGATTTCTGATGGCATTTACATATTGTGCTGCGAAGGGTCTTGAAAGTACCCATTTGTTGTATGTATTAGTCTGAGTTGCAAAGTTCTTAATACCACCCGCAGTTTTGGAACTTCTCATAAACGTCTGTTCACCCGAACCATCGATTGATTGTCCAATGTTGGAGGTATTGCGGCACACAGATATACTTTTTTCTTCCAACTCTGACCTTGCACCTGGGTGTGTCTCTTCTAAGCATTGCAATTGACGGCAGTAGTATGCTCCGTATCTGGAATATGTTTGTTTATTCGTTGAAAAACAAACCGCTATTGAATCTTGCCAGCATTGAAGACGGCAGTCGAAATCGTTAATGTTGACAGCATAATGTAGTTTTTGTTGTCGATCCACAGCATTGACATAGCTCATCCAAAATTGCGGTGTCTTTCCTTTTTTTCCTTGCAAACACAGTTGCTTTAATTCGCTGTACTTTGATTCCTGTTCTTTGAACCCGCTATCACCGAAAATCGCTTCGCAATCGGCCCCGCTCTGTATTCCTTTACTTGCTTGTGTCAGCAATTGCTCTCGGCTTTCCTCAAGAAATGTCTCAACAAACAATCTCTCAATTGCCTCCGCAAAACTTTCATGTATTGTCCAACTGCGGTTGTAATGCTTTCTGGTCAGTACTCCCTTAATTCCACCTGATGTACACAGCCCGGACTCGTAAACTATCTCCTCGAAACCGCTGCCTTGGATCGGGTTTCTGATGACTTTTGCTTCCATTGGGAACTACTGACGCTGGGCCAGAGAGGGTACCAATCAAATTTAACCACAACTGGTGAATGCAAAGATACATGAAAAAAAAAACCATGATAAGAAAAGGCATGAAAAATGATAATATATATTTCATGGAAAGATTGTTTATTAATGGGTTATAATGAAGACGACATCTTTCTTACCCAAAAACGCTTTTTTTGTACGGCTTTCTTTCTAAAAGGGTTTTTTTCTTTCGTAAAAGAGCAATTATTAAAAATAATTGACCTTGCATAACAAGCTTTTGAATCTGTTCTTCCTCCATTTTACAATTTACCGCCAAAAAATTGATTTCCTACGTTTTCTGCCAGCAATGGTCTGCGACAGTCGGCGATGAATTACAAATGAAAACTGGCTTGTCTGCGATCATTGCAGACGTTGGTGTGCCACAATCGGCGACAAATTACAACAAAGGAAAACCAGGCTTAAATCCTTTCACCGTCAGCTGAGAAAGGATATTCAATCAAAAAGGGGGCACCATGTTTTAACTCAGTTTGATGATAAATGGGGTCGCTGGGTTCCCACAAGAAAATATAATGTTGAACAGGTGCCATGCCCATCTTAGCCTGATAACCAGACCCCTCATTCCAAGGAAATAGTGGTCTGTTAAATCTTGAACAATTTCTTGTTCAGAGCACAGGTAAGCAAAGGATCAAATTTACCGCATAATTAGAATTATGAAAACGAGGTGACTTAATTTATGCATTTGGAAGCCAGGCCAGGCCAGCTGATCTCAAAATTGAACATGGAGGTCACTACAAATCGATTAAATTTCTCGCCGCTTTCAGAGGAACGACTCCTGGATGCATTCACATTTGTAAAATATTTTTTTAATATTACGAAACTGCTACCTGATCAAGAGAGCGCATTAAGAGAATTTTTTTCTGGACAAAACTTGTACTTCAGCGCTCCGACAGGTTATGGCAAATCATTAATTTTCCAATGTCTGCCTCTGATGGCGGATGTTCTCAAAGACCAGCTGGTTGGAACATGCAAGGCGCTTGTCATTTCTCCATTGAAGTCTTTGATGTTGGATCAAGTGGCGAAGATGAAGCTCGGGGGTGTAACCGCAGCAGCAATTTATGATGGCCAGGATGCAGATGTTCTAGATGCAATTGAAAATGGTGACTACTCGCTGATCTATGCCTCATCTGAAAGCGTTTTAACAACGGACAGATGGAGGAAGCTATTCAGCTCTAAATATTTCAAAGAGAATTGTGAAATATTGGTGATAGACGAGGCTCACTGTATAGTTCATTGGTAGGTTCAGTAAAAGTTTAGCCACAGGCCTACTGAAAGCCATTCCATGCAGTAACTGGGTACACGGTTTTTTGTAAGAAAGTACTCCATAGTACTCGACTCGCCATCAAGTTCAGTACAGGACATACAAATATCTCTTTCTTCAGCTCTAAATTCTTGGGGTTTAAAATTATTTTTTTGTTGTGTTAGGGGAACAACAGATGCAGACACAAATAAAATCCCATTCAGAAAGTGGTATGGCAATCTTCTAGAGTTGAAATCATTATTATCAAACCCTAGAATTGCAATTTTTACTGCCACTGCATCAAAGAAAACAAGAAGAAAAATATTCGAACTATTGCAACTGCATGCCTTCACAACAAAAAAAATTGAAAAGAATCCTAATAAAGATAATATACGGTATGCTGTCCAACATGTAAATAATACATTAAGTCTGACAGAAATTTTCCAAGGGATAATAAAGGAACTTAAAGAAAACAGTTGTAACATTCAAGGAACCCTGATATTTTGCAGAACACGCAAACAATGCAGTTTGATATTTCGCATGTTTACTCTAAATCTTGGTGATAAAATTTTCATTGGTGAAACTAGGGATCCAAAACAAAGAATCGTTGAGATGTTTCATGCAGGTACCCCTGAACCTGTGAAGAATCACATTCTTGTAACAATAACATCACCTGAAGGCCATATCAGAATACGGGTTTGCAATAGGCAATAGGCAATTTCAGGTCCCTAAAATAATAAGGCACATACTGTACTGTAAGAAACTTAGTACTAAAACACCAAAATGTTTATGCCAAATTAAGAGACTTTTAATACCTGGTGCTGATCCAAGTTTCTTATAAGAATGTGTATATATAATATGTTTTAATGCGTATAAATCATGAAATGACTACCTGAAATGCGATTTTCTACAGACATGTATGATGTCCAATTGGTCATGACATTTTGATGCTCTTCAGTCATTTGATGAACTTTTTGCTGATAGTCAATATTGTCAAAAACTTGTTTCCTGCCAGAATCCACTATTTCTTCAATTGACAATGGCATTATTCTATTTTTATTCTCTGGACTGTTTTTGTCCTGTTTTGCAGCAGCTATCTTTTCCAATCGAGAGCATTCTACCTTTATCTTGTTAAAAATTTCTGCATCATAATCCTTACCAAATTCATCCAATTTTTTATGAACAAATGGTATAGATGATGTCACTCGAGTTGCCTGAAGACGACGTATTGATGCCCGCAAACAAAATAAGAAATTACCAGAAGGAGAAAAAATTGTTGACAAGCAGTAATCCATGTAGTATGCTTACACCAAAAAGTAATATTATCCAATGGTCAATCCCATTTTGCCTGAATGCACAAAATAATACTTGTGGGTGTTTCAAATTTATTAGGTGACAGCAAAAACACAAATGAAAAATTAAGTAAAAAATTAAATAACAATATATATATACATTAAATATAACCATTGAATGTCAATTGTAATGCATCTAAAAATACTTACTGATAAACCACTGTGTTTGAGCAGTATTGATATCAATAACTGGATAGCTGTCATATGATAAGAACGATTTTTTAAACAAACAGCAGCTGCCATGCAAATTGTTGGTGTAATGAAGACTTCTTTTTTCTGATTCAATTTGCCCATTGATGCTGTTTGCAGTACTGCTCTGAAAATTGGTGTCCTCTGCTCCAGTTCTTTTGAAAGCTTTTCAAAATTAAAATCTTGGATATCTGTTTTTGACGTCTTTCGAAGGATACTAGGATCTTTCTTGGAACAAAGCAAGGCACATTCATGGTGAATAGCTTTCAAAAATTCTTTCAAAATATGGGCTTTCAAATCTTTTGAGTGCCAAGCAGCAGAAGCAATTTGTTTTGAAGTTCCTCTCACAAGCATTTTCCCTAGCGATTCCAATGATTTGGGAAGTTGTTTTTCCCGTGCACCACTTGACCATTTGGCCCTAACATAAACATTTGTAGCATTTCCTGCCTCCTTTGGAATGATCTTTTTTTCAACATATGTGCTGTATACTGTTTGAGTTTCTTTCTCGGATGTGCCGACTTTAATTTCACATGGCCACGATGGTGATGATGACAGGTAGGAAACTGCACGTTCATCCCCCAATACATCCAAACTTTTGCTTTCATCTTCTTCGTGCTCAACAGCTGGGTACCTTCTTTTCACAGAAATTCCTCTTTCTGTACATTTCGTGTGGTAGCTGATGTATAGTTCATCATCAAGATCCTGCAGTTTCTGGCAAAGCGATTGGCGTTTTTTTACACAGGCCAGGCACTTCTTACAAATATATTTGGCAATCTCCTTTCTCACAACAAATGATAAATTATCTAACGCCAAATTTATTTTAAATTTACCTCTTCCTTCAACAAAATTGTAATCCGTCTGCTTTTCTATCGCACAAAAACAAAAAACACAATTTCGCGATGCAATGGTCATTTTACGTCCACATTTTGTTTGTTTGGTACAAGACAGACCGATGCCGACAGAGTAATTAATTATGCGCATACATTTTCTCAAAACTTGGGAAAGCCAAGGTTTTGAAAAGGAGGCTCTGAACAAGAAATTGTTCAAAATTTAACAGACCACTATTTCCTTGGAATGAGGGGTCTGGTTATCAGGCTATGCCCATCTGTGATGGATGAACAGAGCACATATGATCAGAAAGACACTGATAGTGTATGGATATCCCAACCAGGTAGTGGACTAGACAAAAGACAGTGTACCTTACAGATCTGCATAGCCCCAGAAGATGAACAAAATGTTCCTCGTGCAATTATTTTTGGGGAAAGGCAATGTTAGTCAAAAATAAAAAGATGCATATGACAAAAGAGTACATGTTTATTGACAGAAAAATGCTTGGATGGATTTTTAGCAACAGGGTAGAAAACCAGTGTTAAGGCCTGGTTACACTGTAGATAATGAATTAGATATTCCCCATTTAGAAACGCTAAAAACGGAAACGATTATCTTATAGTGTATACGCGCCATTTAGATAATAATTTAGATAATACAGTTAAAGCATCATGACTCAACTATAACCAGCGAGAAAAGTAACAAACCATGAGGTATTTACGTAAAAGAACATTGAAAACATCTTATCATACATTTCATACATTTCTCCAGTCACTTTTTGTGGATGTGGGGTGTGCCATTCCTCAAGTTGTACAGCATTTTTGCCCAATGCAAAAATATGCGCGGGGATGGAAATTTCATGTTATAATAAAGTAAATTCATGTCAAAAGAATTATCAGCTTCCATTTTCAATGACCTAGTTTGTGAATTTACTCTGTGCGTCAATTTTATTGTTCAGAATCAATTATAAACTGTTTATAATGCTTTTCGCTTCCAAAATTGCCAAGGAATACAACGCGAGACAGTCGGTGTGTGTTTGTCTCACGATTTGACACATCATGCTGGGAAAATCTTGATGAATAAAATCAAAAAGTTTTGATTTTATTCATCAAGATTTCACAGCACGATTTGACAGTTTGCTTCTTGCCGCTAATTGGAATTTAGATATCTTGCGTTATGTTACACACGAAGATATCTATCAGACAGGTTATTTATGGTATGTCTGGGGGAATATCTAATTTATTATCTACAGTGTAACCAGGCCTTTACTAACAAATGCAATGCAATAAACAAAAGGAATTTAAAACGATCTCACCCAACTTTACTTGCGAACTTGACTTTGCTTGAAAAACGTAGAAAGCACGGAGACAAATAACCTCGTTGATATGTTGTGTATATCTTGTGTATCAAAAACTAACTGAATCAAAATTCTATTTACAAAGTTAATATAAGTTTCTAGTGATCATGATGACGAAGCGAAAATTATTATTGGGATTAGTAAGCATAAAATTGTTCTAGAAAATGATGATGAAATAATGACGTGATTGTCTAAAAATATCTAATTAGGTAATCACTACAATAGCTCCCCCCTTAGAATGCGAGTGGAGCGAAGCGTTCGATAAGCGAAGCGAAGATCTATGAAACGAAGAAAGAAAAAAAATTACAGTAAATTGTACCAACAAGGTTTTGACGAACGGATCCTTGAACCGTGTCATTGTTCAAAGCCATAACGATCGGGGAAATGTGCTCGTCGTCCGGATCTCGTTGATTTAGCGGGTGCGTCTGGGAGAATTGGGGGTCTTGTGGAGTAGGCTCTGGAGATGAGGAGGGTGAGGAAATTTGTGGCAGGTTTGTTGTGTGGGAAGGCAGATCTGCATCAAGATGAGCAGGTTTTAATCGGTCCAAACTGATGGTTTTCGGTTTGCCGTGAATCTCCAGTGTGAAATGCTTATCAGCTCGGCGCAAGATTTTGTATGGACCGTCGTAAGGTGGCTGAAGAGGCTTACGGACAGCGTCATGACGTACAAACGCATGTGTACTGGAGTGAAGACTCGATGGGACATGGGAAATAGGCGATTGAGGACGGGGGCTGGGTGGCTTGAGAGTTGTCATAGCTGATTGTAGGCGGTGTACATACATGCTGGGATCCAGGTGAGAGGTGTCTGGTGCGGGGAGAAAAAATTGTCCTGGAAGGCGAAGAGTAGTACCGTAGACAAGTTGTGCGGGCGTGCAGGCGAAATCGGGTTTGTAGGTAGACCGTAAACTGAGCAGAATAAGCGGTAATAACTCAGCCCAATTGGTGGAATCCGGATAGGCCCTGATAGCTGCTTTCAGTTGACGATGAAAACGCTCGATCATGCCGTTTGCACAGGGGTGATAGGCGGTGGTGTGGATTCGTTTGATGCCGAGGAGATTCGTCAGGTGATTGAAAAGGGATGATTCAAACTGCGATCCGCGATCCGTAGTAATCGTAGATGGTATACCAAAAACGGAAATCCATCGTGTAACAAATGCGTGTGCGACAGTGTCAGCAGAAATCGGCAATTGGAATGGCTTCTGGCCAGCGAGTAAAGCGATCGATGCAGGTCAATAAATACTTAAAACCACGCGAAGGAGGAAGAGGGCCAACGATGTCAATGTGAACATGATCAAAACGTGCGTCCGGAGACGAAAATGTGCCAAGTGGAGCAGCAATGTGGCGTTGAACTTTGGCTTTTTGGCAAGCGGTGCATGAGCGAGTCCAGTTGCGGATGTCGCGGTTTATTGAGGGCCAAACATAGCGGGCAGTAATCAACTGTTGTGTGGCTCTGATTCCGGGATGGGACAAGTTGTGCAGTTGGCTAAAAATAAGTCGGCGGAAGGAGACTGGAACATACGGCCGAGGTGTTGTTGTGGAGGTATCGCAAAGAATCGTACCGGGCCCGTGAGGTAAAGGCATGGCTCGAAGTTGCAGGGACGTAGATTGGAGTGAAGAGAGCTCTGGATCATCTGCTTGGGCTTTAGCCAGCGAAGAAAAATCTAACGGTGCAGCAGAAGAAGTTTGAAAAGCATTAATGTCCATTCTTGACAAGGCATCAGCAACGACGTTTTCTTTTCCATTAAGGTGACGGATGTCGGAGGTGAACTGCGAAATATAGTCCAGATGGCGGGTTTCACGTGGCGAATACTTGTCAGATGAAGCAGCAAGAGCGTGTGTGAGCGGTTTGTGATCCGTCAGAACGTAAAACGCACGGCCTTCCACGAAGTGACGAAAATGCCGAATAGAGAGGTAGATTGCGAGTAATTCGCGGGCGAACGTGCTATACTTTACTTCGGCCGGTTGTAACCTTTTTGAAAAGAAGGATAGTGGTTGCCAAATGTCGCCCAGACGTTGTTGAAGAACTCCGCCTACTGCCACATTCGAAGCGTCGATCATCAGACAATAAGGGGCCGTAGGATCGGGATGTGATAGTAGCGTAGCTTGTGCAAGAGCGGTTTTGATGGCGTCAAAAGCGGACAATGCAGTATCGGAAAGCTCAAGAGCATCCTTAGTGCGTTTTGGCGATAGTAGATCTGTCAGTGGCTGAACAAGGGAAGCGCAACGTGGAATAAAACGCCGATAGAAATTAACCAAACCAAGAAATTCCCGCAGTTGGCGGAGCGAAGAAGGAACAGGAAAATCCTGTATGGCTTTAACCTTTTCGGCCAGAGGGGCGATGCCTTCAGCTGAGATGTGATGCCCCAGAAAATGCAATGAAGGTTGACCAAAAATACATTTGCCGGGATGTATTACAATACCATAGTCGGGGAGCCGGGCGAAAAAATTTGTAGGTGCTGGAGATGCTCGGATTCAGATGAACTCGCGATGAGCAGATCGTCGATGTACGCGAAAACAAAATCCAGACCGCGAAGAACTTGATGAATGAAACGCTGGAAAGTTTGAGCAGCATTTCGTAAACCGAAAGGCATTCGGACGAATTCAAACAATCCAAAGGGGGTCGTAATAGCTGTCTTGTGCACGTCTGCTGGGTCGACGGGAATTTGATGGTATGCGCGGACTAAGTCGATTTTTGAGAAGATGTTTTTGCCGTGAAGAGCTGGGAAAAGTCCTGTATATGCGGAATTGGATACCGGTCTGGTGCCGTGGCGCGGTTTAAGGCCCGATAATCACCACAGGGACGCCAATCGCCGGGTGTGGACTTTGGAACCATGTGAAGTAGGGAAGACCAGTTGCTATTGGAAGGGTGGATGATGCCAAGTTGGAGCATATGCTCAAATTCATCTCGAGCGATTTTCAAGCGATCTGGTGCAAGGCGACACGGCGACAAAAGGCAGGAGGTCCAATGGTATCGATATGATGTGTGACATCATGCTTGATGGCAGTATCCTGGTAATTCTGACGCGCAAGTTCCGGAAATTTTTCGAGGAGAGTGATGTACGGAGACGAGGCGTCGGGTAGAGCATAGATTGGGTGCGGTGAAGAATCGGTTGCTTGAATACCGTTGATATGCAGGTTGGTTGTTCGATCGATGAGTAGACGGTGCGCGATGTCGACTTTCAGTCCGAAATGAGCAAGAAAATCAGCTCCGAGAATGGGTAGATGTAGGTCTGCGATAATGAATATCCATCTGAACGTGCGACGAAGACCGATGTCTAATGTGAGAGACTTTTCCCCATACGTCGTAATGGATGTTTTGTTGACGGCTTGCAAAGGACGAGACAAAGACGGGCGATTTTTTTCAGCAGGCGTTGGAGGGATGACACTGACGTCAGCTCCTGTATCCACCAAGAAGCGCGTACCGGAGTATCGGTTGGTAAGATAGAAGAGACGACTTTGTGTTGATGTGCCAGATGAGCTAGTCGTCATTAGTCTCTGGCGTTGTAGTTTTCCGAATGCGGAGCTGTTGTATGAGGTGGTTGCTGTTGTGGTTGTTGTTGCTGGTGTTGGTTGGTGGCATGTGAAAAGGTGCAAGGTAAATTACACCGCTGAGCATTTGCACCAAAATTGTAATGATACCAACAGAGGGATCCACTGGGATCTTCAGGACGACGGTTTGGCGAGCACGAGAATTGTTGTCTTGGGAACGATGAACGCGAACGGTAGGGACTGCGGGAGCGAGACTGCTGTTGAAAATGTCCTGTTAAGGCTTGCATTTGTGTTGTGAGTTGGTTGATTTGCAATTGGAGGTTCTTGATGTCCACTGAGTTGGATGGTTGCTGCAGGGTTTCCGAAGGCTGAATAGCGGATATTGGTTGTGGGGGCAAAGCAACAGCAAGAATTTTGTCTGCGAGCGAGGCTAGCTGTGTGAGGGTGACGTCATCTGCAGTTGATGCCAAGATCAGTTGAGCGTTGGATGGTAATCTTTGCAGAAAAAGCTGCTTTAAAATGCGCTCGTCGAGGCGGTTATCACCCAAGAGTTGGTGCATATGTCGGAGCAGTTGGGAAGGTTTCCGATCTCCCAGTTCTTCCGATTGAAGCAATTGGTGGAGACGTTTTTCTTCGGAGACGGAGGTCCGTTTGATGAGTTCCTCTTTCAAACGATCGTACGGATTGTGAGTGGGAGGAGTTATCAAAAGATCTCGGATTTCCTGGGCGATTTCAGGTTGCAATGCTCCGACCACGTAAGCAAATTTTGTGGCTTGGGTACTGATGTTTCTAGTAAAAAATTGTGCTTCTATTTGGGCGAACCAGACGGTTGGGTCATTAGGCCAGAAAGGTGGGATTTTTATACTGGCAGCAGAAACGATTGCTTGTGGCGGAGATGGCAGGTTTTGGGGCTGGTTAGCTTGCGAAGATGAAGCACTGGCACCGGTTGGAACAGAAACTGTAGAATCAGTACTCATTTTGCTAACGATATGGCTATGATAAATTTACTTTGGACAACAATAATTTGTATTTTGAAGAAAATGAGCCGAACCGGAACAGTTCGATTGTAAATCGGAAATGCGTCGACGCTAATATAAAGAACAATGAGAAAATGTACGTGCTGTGTCCTAGTTCCGAAGTAATGCTTGTTGGACAAAACCGGTACAAACAATATTTTGGACGACGAGAAAATATAATTAAGTTCCCTTTTCGTGTCAAGTTGTGGTCACCAATTTAGCAACAGGGTAGAAAACCAGTGTTACTAACAAATGCAATGCAATAAACAAAAGGAATTTAAAACGATCTCACCCAACTTTACTTGCGAACTTGACTTTGCTTGAAAAACGTAGAAAGCACGGAGACAAATAACCTCGTTGATATGTTGTGTATATCTTGTGTATCAAAAACTAACTGAATCAAAATTCTATTTACAAAGTTAATATAAGTTTCTAGTGATCATGATGACGAAGCGAAAATTATTATTGGGATTAGTAAGCATAAAATTGTTCTAGAAAATGATGATGAAATAATGACGTGATTGTCTAAAAATATCTAATTAGGTAATCACTACAGATTGTTCTGATGCATTAAACCGGATTAAGCATTCATTTGCCCCAGCAGTTGATAAAGACAGTGAAAATGTTTTGTTTTGGGATACTCTTAGCTTCCAGATGACAGAAGAATTCCATGGAACATGCAGAAACCTGGCATCAACAGTTGTTTACCTTTTGCCTTAAGAGGAGACTGAAAAGTGCCAGCCAATCGATCAAGGGGAAGGATATTTGATAAAGAAAGTGCTGGGGGCAGAACTAGACAAACATCTAGAAAAGGAAGATAATTGGGAAAATGGCAATCTTCTTTACGTGCAAGTGAAAGACCATATTTTTAACTCAATGGCTGGGTAATGCTGGAAGAATTAACTCTGAATATCCCGATACCAGAAAAAACTCTTTCAGAGAACAGGGCTACTCATGACTGCTGATGGCAGTGAAGACAATTTAATGCAACCAGAAGGGTTTGCAGACTATAGTTTTTAAATTGGTGACTTTTATAGAGGAAACAAAAGAATATCTGATATATCTGTTTACTACTGCTCAGTTGGTTGTTTGCATTTTGGTTATAAAATTTTATCTCAATGACCAATTTTTTATTCACCTTTTTATCATTTATAAGAACTGAAAAAATTTCCGGCTGCTTGTTTCTTATAGAAGAGAAAATATTCTCTTTAACCGCAGGCTGCAGCTTCTTATATGTCTGTTTCTTATATGCAGGGACTTACTGTATTTTTTTTTAGTTTGTTCTGATAGCAGGCTGAGAAAAAGAACCTGAGGTTGCTTGTCTGGTTTTTATGGAATGTTTAATCCTTGTTGTAGATCGCAAAAATGCTTTTCTAAATTATTGCTATTTACATCAAACATAAATTTGGCACACTCATTTTTGTAGTTGTCTTCTAGATGTAACAATTTCAGTTTGTTGAAAATGGGCTGACCGTGACCAATTCTTGACTCAAAATTGATCAAGCGTACAGCATGTTTCATGCTTTTCGTCACAAGTACTTGCGAAGTACTTGCAAATTCCATCATCAAATGTCATTTTCAAAATTCATCCAACTTGCCCTCATAGTCCATGGGGCAAAGCCCAATTTTTGAGAAATCATGTGCAAATTGGTGAATAAGGTTACTATACATCATCGGAAAGGAAATTTTGCGCTGATTACGAATATGAATGTTAATAGGTCGAGGAGTGTCATCTTCACACCTAAAATTGCTGATGTCAGCAAAAAGGTGAACAATCTTGTTTTAGCTAATGGAAGCCTTTTGCTTAGTAAATACGACATAATTCCATTTATGTTAATGACTTCTTGTATAAAAACAATGCCAATGAGTATATCTGGACAAAATATACATTTTTAAGTTAATAACATGTTCGTCACGTGACTGTGTGATATTTTACGTACCAGTCCGTAAAATCACTGGAATTTGCGTAAGATGGGATATAATGATAAAGTAATTTTCAGATTTTGTCCAGAATGATGATTGGGCCCATTTTTCATGATATCTATGCATTTATGGGGTTATATGAATGAATGTTATATGTTATATGGTTATATGGGGCTGGTCTGTGTTTTGTGTAATAACGAACGCATTTTGGCTTTGGACAAATTTTGCAATAAATAAAAATTTACGTTTGTGACCTCCTTTCCACAGTAATAACATTGAACACACTAGGAATAAAATAAAAGAAATCAAAGCCCATTGTGCTAAATCAGAGAAGGAAGGATCTTCTGACCTTACCAAACCACCCCAACAAACAGCATCCTCTCCATTCCAAACTACAACTAATTGTATGTCGCTTATCAGCAAAAATCTAGAATCAAGCAGCCTGTCTTCCTCAGCCCAAAATCTTATCCTCTCTTCATGGCGTCCTGGTACCTTAAAGCAATATCAATCTTATTTAAGTAGATGGAAACAATTTTGTTATGCACATAACCTTGAAGTATACAAACCTTCTGCTGAACAGGTTGTTGAATTTTTTACATCATTATTTACTGAAGGCCTGGGCTACAGTGCCATTAATACTGCCAGATCGGCTCCTTCATCTATCATTTCAACGGGACGCAACCATTCCGTAGGTGAACACCCCCTTGTTCGTCATCTTATGAAAGGTGCTTTCCACCTTAAGCCATCTCTACCAAAATATTCCCATGTTTGGGATGTTGGACAGTTATTATCTTATTTACGGAACTCCCTGTCTTGAAATCAATTTCCCTCAAGGAGCTCTCTTACACTACAGCTACCCTTCTGTGTCTGCTTACGGGGCAACGGTGTCAAACACTTCATGTTATGGATATTCGATATATTCAAATTCTTCCTGACAGACTCCGTATTACCATACAACAACCACTTAAA
The DNA here is from genome assembly GCA_013076295.1 of Sanderia malayensis. Classification (NCBI taxonomy): domain Eukaryota; kingdom Metazoa; phylum Cnidaria; class Scyphozoa; order Semaeostomeae; family Pelagiidae; genus Sanderia; species Sanderia malayensis. The sequence goes on from RQOL01000718.1 coordinate 4,886,078, forward strand.
ACTAGCAAACCAGGTAAACATCAAGCTCCCCTTGAAATTTTAGCATACCCACATGACAACCGCCTGTGTATTGTTAATAAACTTGAGGAATATATTTCCAAGACTGCCCCTTTAAGAAAGGACAGCACCCAGTTGTTTTTAAGTTTTCAATCGCCATGCAAACCGGTTTCTAAAGACACCATTGCCAGATGGGTAAAGGAAACTCTCAAACTTGCTGGCATTGATACAAGCAAATTTTCCACTCATAGTTGCCGAGCCACCTCAACGTCAGCTGCCCACCAAGCCTGTTTATCGCTGCCAAAAATATGGAACTGCTGGCTGGTCTAATGCAAAGACATTCGCTCAATTCTATTGCAAAACTGTAGAAAAAGACAATTTTGGCATCGTATTTTAACCGCATCATCTGAATCTCCTAGTTAAGTTTTTCAAGTTTAACAATGTAGCTTTTTTCAATGTTATCAATATCTGTTTTGTTTTCACTGATTCTCATCATTTTACAACATGATGCGCCAATTTTCTGGTGCTATTCGTGACACTGGGCTTTGAAATCTCATGGGTTTACGAAGTGACGTAGCTGATTGTAGAGAAGAATTAGAAAATTAAAAGAGACTTACCTGGAAGTTGAAGTTTGATTGTAATTCTTCTCTACCATCAGCAGGAACGGAGGAATCACATGATCTAGGACATTCATATAACCCCATAAATGCATAGATATCATGAAAAATAGGCCCAATCATCATTCTGGACAAAATCTGAAAATTACTTTACCATTCCAGGGATGCCGGAACAGGGCAAGGATCCCTTTCATGAGGGGGTGCAGGGGGCGAGAACTGCCCTTTTTGAATTATTACAGCTTTTTTGCTTTACAAGAAGACGTATTGTGGTCAACGATCGCCATTGGTATTTAACTGAAACAGCAGATTAGATACAGCATAGCACCATGATATACAATATAATAAAGCAAATCATTGGATGTTGAAGACAAAGGAAAAGGTGTAAAAACGTCGCAAAAGAAGTGAAAGAGAATCGTTTTAACCCAAAGCATACACGGTTTTTTATAAGGAACCTAGGTCAAGGACTAGTTCTTAACGTTTCTTGTTTTGCGACCTCTCTTGACCAAACGGTAGTAGTGAAAGGTCCTTAAAAGTTCTTTAAGTTTTAATTGTGTGTTTAGTGGTTTTATTTTTATGGGAGCACAATCATGATATTGATGTGCCAGAGGTTGCAAGCGAGTTTGTCGGACAAACAGAACAAAGAAGAAATTACTTTGGTGCATTCAATTAGAACCGTTTTGCCGGCTGTAATTCTTACTTTCCTAATTTAGTTACAACATTTTGTTATAAAACTATCGTCCTGTTCATTTATCAAATATGTTTAACACAGGAGCGCTGTTAAACAATTTGCGTTCACAGTTAACACTATATAGCGTTTCGTTTTTAATATATCACGCCCAAATTTTTGTCGTATGCCACGCCCAAAAGTGCCCTTTAAAAAAGTTTGACCCCCTGTGCCCCAGTATGCTTCCGGCATCCCATCTTATGCAAATTCCAGTGATTTTACGGACTGGTCCGTAAAATATCACACAGTCACGTGACTGACATATTATTAACTTAAAAATGTATATTTTGTCTAGATATGCTCATTGGCATTGTTTTTATACAAGAAGTCATTAACATAAATGGAATTATGTCGTATTTACTAAGCAAAAGGCTTTCATTAGCTAAAACAAGATTGTTCACATTTTTGCTGACATCAGCAATTTTAGGTGTGAAGATGACACTTCTCGACCTATTAACATTCATATTCGTAATCAGCGCAAAATGTACTTGCCGATGATGTATGGTAACCTTATTCACCAATTTGCACATGATTTTCGGTCTGCCCCATGGACTATCACAAACTCCAGATAGTCTTGCTCTCAATGAAATCGGCAACATCAATGAAATCTGCCCTCCATCTCTTTTTCTATGGCACTGCTCCAATGAAGTAAAGTATAATAATAATAATTATTATTATTATTGTTATTATACAAATATTTACAGAGGAAGGTCTCAGTCACTCTAGAGTGCTTTTCATGAGGGTCATCTATTTAACTAACTGTATTGACTCACTAAAAACTTTATAATTACATAAATCTCAATAGATAAAAGAATGGTTCATCATAAAAAAGTTGTAGAATCAGCACACATTGTCCAAAACCTTTGGTTTAAGACTATAAAGGTTTCCCGCTGTTCAGGAAGAAAAACTTGCTTTCTAGAGACAAAAACTATTCAAGAGAGAACAATTGACTTTAGAAACGCTTTATTATATTTTATTGTTGTTTATTGCTAAAAAGTTTGGATTAAGGATTTCCTGGAAGTCGTCTCCAGGAATATTATAATAATATGTTGTTGTTTATAAATTTACTATAAAAGATCTTAAGATTAATAATGATTTAGATCAGGTTTGGCCTTCGGGCCAAAAGTAAGCAAAGCCGTTTTGTTTATGTCGCAAACACCCGCCAACTTGATATTTGTGCCCAGTTTATTCCAGTTGTCAACAAACAGATAGGATGACACTTGCTTTCCCGAATTTGTCCTTACTTTAGGTAGATGGTATTGCTCATTGTTCCTTGTCTGGACATTGTGCAGATCGTTTCCTGTTTTATTGCTGAAATTGTAGCTTATATCGTTTTTCTTTGCCTTTAAATAGTGGCAAATCGATGGAACTTTCGTCTGAAATCTAGAGATTTCCAGTGCAGTGAATCCAGGGCTTTCATGCTTGAGTCGTATGGCTTCATGTTCAATATCAGCTTGGCGCATTTTTTATGAAGAACTTGCAGAGTCTTCATCTAACATTGGTTATTTCCGTCCCGCTAAACAGTGTCTTCATAATCAAACAATGGTATTACCATAGTGTTTACCAAAAGTTAAAAGTTGCGCCCTGGGGATTAGATGAGTTATTCTTTTTAACAAACCTATCCTTTTTGCCACTTTCTACTGCAATGAAGCAATGTGACCCCCAATGTCATATTTTCATTGATTATTATGCCAAGATATTTATAACTTGATTCTCAAGTTAGTTTGCCCTCTTAGTTTGTCAGATCTTGGAAATGCTTTAACTGCTGCTTTTCTCCAACCACAACAAACTTTGATTTTGTGATGTTTAATGTCAATCGGTGGTCATTTAGCCATTATTTTACAAGAGCCAAATCCTTATTCATCTTTATTCTGGATTTCGTCCCTTGGTTTGATGGTAGTTTCTTTCACGCCTCAGTTGTAGGACTTCATTTGAAACCCAAGGTATTTTAAAACCTTTCACTCTTTGTTTCTTGATAGGGGCATGTTCTCGGCAACTCTGTTGAAAAGTGATTCTGATTCCGTGGCAGTCTCATTAATACAACCAACTGAATCAATTTCATTTCAAGGCATTTCTTTCAAATGGCTGCGAAACTACTCGTTGTTATACTTTTTGTAAGATCAATATTCAAATGTGCGAAAAGGTGTCTTGCAAATATTGCCTTTCAAAATGCATACTATCCTCTCAAAATATTTACTGTCAATAAGACATAACCTGGTGAAAAAATCCCCCAGTGCCCATTTACAGTGAATCAGACACAGCAACTGGTTTTCCTCTCATTGCTGTTGAACAAATTTTAAACCATGCCAAAAATATCGAAACAGTTGCAAATGTAATGAAGTATTCTTATGTGATGAATGCATCTGTTTGTGCAGAGCTGTCAAACTGGCTAACAGAGATAATAAGTTAGTAGATGCCAATTTTGTGCCAGTAATGAATTTTATCCCATGAACTACAACTGCCTTTTGAAATGCAGCATGCAGAATCAGGAAAATTTCAGGAATTTACATTGCATTTACTGTGTTCCATATGATGCTCGCAAGATTTTGTAAACACTAAATTTTTCAAAATGTTCCACCTTTTTCTTCATCCATTCATTCAGCTGTTCTACATCAACTTTCTCCAAAAGATGTCGTTTGAAACCAACAAAAGCTGGGTGGTACCCGCCTTCAAATTTTTCACAAATTCTGTGCGAAGAAAACTGCTTTGATAACTCCTCTATATCCTGATGCTTGTCATTTTCAACGATTTGTGAGTTGTCCTGTATTTTATCTTCAATTTCCATGCGTAAAACTCTGAGTGTGTGACCGAAAATAATTAATATCTTAATATGATTACTTAGTATCATCAATGAAAATAAATAAGCAAGGGTAATTGGCCTGCAATTGCAAGTTTTTTATTGGATAAAATGTAAACTTATTGAAACAACAGACAGCATGACATACCATACTAGATGCTGGGCACGCTGTGGCAGGGCGGGACCATGAGCACGATCACACACGGAGACGGGGAGCATTTTTGACTCGTTGTTGGAAGCATCAGGTGAAAAGAAGAAAGTTTTCTAGCTGTATGCTTGTACAACTAATACAATAATTATAGTATTTCATTTTGGTTTTGGAAAATGAAAGTTTTTTAACGTTGATGAAACAAGATTGAAAACTGTTTGAAAACTTAAAATGTTTGCTTGAGTGGTCTCAAAAGAAATGTTTTTCGAATTTGCTGCATTCAATCCCGAAAATTAAATGCAGGGTATTCAGTTTTGCTCAAGCTCAACTTTTAGGCTCGCAAGTTCGACTTTCATTTGATATTACTTTCTTCACTTTATGGATAATACAGTCAAATAAAAGCCATCTGTCGCGAGTCACTTCAACGAGTCCTTTGATTTTTTAGTATTTCAAGCAACAAGATTGTTAGAATCTATCATTAAAAGCTTTAATAATCGAATTACTTAAATTGAAAGGGACATGAAATGATTGTTTTTTCTATGTTTGCAAATTCTATGGACGTTTTCAGGTAATGTTTGTGACAAATCAAAGAAAGAGACAGAGATATGATCGAGATAATAGGCACCTTTAGCAATCAAGACAGCAGGGCACTGCACGGCTGCCCCGTATATGTTGGGGCGTAGGAATAGGACGCTTCCCATCGTGGTTGAAAGACACGTTTAGCAGAATTGAACACCGTTTTAGATTTTGGCGCTAAATTGAAATTCCGAGGTAAACAACATCAGATGACTTACGCCCACATATCAACATTGTCACTTTCAGAGATGCAAGAGAAATGCTTTTGTTTGCTCATTCGGATGGAATGATCAATGATGAAGAAATGGTAGTACTATTTAATTATGTAATTTATCCAAGAATCTTCACTTTGCCTACTGGCATTTCAATCAATTTGACTTAGACAATTTTTGTGACGACAAATGTGAAGCAAACTTTTGAGTTTTGAAGAATGATATTTACAGCCTTTCAGAAGTTCTGGAAATACCAGATGAAATTATTTGCAAAAATCGTCAATTTATTAGAAAGGAGCTGCACTACCTAACTGTTGGGGGTTTATCGATGGTACTGTCCGACCTATCTGTAGACCTGGACAGAATCAAAGAGTCTTATATAATGGCCATAAGCGAATTCACGCTATTAAGTTTCAGTCTGTAGTCGCACCAAATGGCCTAATTGTAAATCTTTTTGGCCCAATAGAGGGGAAAAGACACGACAGTGCCATGTTGTCTCAGTCAGGGCTGCTTCAACAGCTCCAACAGCATTCCTTCAATCCACCTGGCCAGACTCTGTGCATTTATGGGAACCCTGCTTCCCACAACGTGCAAACCTGCAAGGCCCTTTTAAAGGTGAATGGCTGACGAATTTGGAAGAAGAATTTAACAAATCAATAAGTCGTGTGCGAGTCTCTGTGGAATGGATTTTTGGGGACATTTTGGGGACAAATTACTGTTCTTTCCTTGATTTCAAGAGGAATGTGAAAATTGGACTAAGTGCAGTCGGAAAATGTATATTGTGTGTGTCTTATGTGTAACTAGAAATATTCATTCAACAATGTATGGTTCTACCACATCTAGATACTTCGACTTGGACCCCCCACATTACATGAGTATTTTCAGTAACTTATTTTAAAAACTGTCATAATAAATTAAATGGAGTCAACTTAAGAAGAAACCTCCTGTGGTTGACCCCAGGTTGATTGCAGAAGAAGAAAAAACAAACCTTTGCTGTATTATATATGTTTTACCAACATATATATCATAGAACACCACATGTGACAAAAATGAACCCAATGACAATCAGTTTTAATTTGAACAATGAAACTGTACAGGTTGAAAAGAATTCCAATTTGAACAATAGAAATGTTGAACATGAATGGCAGAAAGAGTTTCATTATTTGTCCATCATGTTGGGAATCAAAGCCATTTGAGCTTGACTTTGTTGTTGCAGGGCTTGTACTATTTGTAGATTTGTCTTTTGCATCTGCTGCTGCATTTGCTGTATCTGCTGTCCTTGGGATTTTTGAAATTATTGAAACATAGCCTTCTGTTGTTCTTGGTGAATTCTTACAGATGCTGCCTGCAATGTTTGCTCTGCAATGTTTCATTTCAAGTTCTTTAGTTTTTAATTCAAAATCCCTTTGTGCCTTTTCTTTCAAATAAATTGCTTCTTTGCTTTTTAGGTTTTGGAGACATTTTTTCATCTCCTGCAATCTGCAGATTTTCTTTTCATGGTTTCACTTAAGGATTCAAGAGCTTTATTTTTTACATCATTCACTGCAGCTTGCTCTTTTTTGGCTTTTGCATTCTCAGCCTCTTCCAATCCTGCAAACTCTTTGGCTGCCTCTCTTGTTTTTTCAATTATGTCTTCCAACAACTGATCTGAAGGAGTCACCTCAACTTCAATACCCGAGGTTCTTGATTCATTTGCAGTTTTGGCTATGTATTGTTTCCCAAGCAGAGTGTAATGCTCATGCACAGAACGTTGGGACACCCGAAACATTGGTTTTGAGATCTTATTTAAATTTTGTGCAATTTCAGTCCAGGCCTGTCCTCTTTCTCTGGTATATGGTTTCATTAAATATGGCTCAATTGCTATCACCTCTCTTAAAAGTAGCTGATCATTTTCTGAAGTCCATAACATGTGGGTGGTTCTGGAAAGATACAAAAAAATTCCCTCAGTGAATTTGAAAAAAAAAACATGAAAGTATGGGAAAGAATTCTTGAGGGTGGCTTCCATATTTGTTGCTCTAGTCCAATAAAAAATTCAGACAAAAATGACTACACACTTCTATTATTTTTGAGCTTGAACTTCCTTGTTGACTTTCCATTACTCAATTTGAAACTGAGAAAGCTGAAACAACAACGACGTTTTCTTGACAACGCCAGCAAGGGCCTTTTCACGGTGTGTGCGAGAGTGAGATGGCAAAATGGAAGGGAGTCACCTTCTACGCACATGAGCAAAATGCCTCGGTCCAGGTCTCCAGGACTCCCGGCCACCGTCCTGTGCCCCGCCTTCTTGATTGCTAAAGGTGCCTAATATTCACCTGTTAAGAGTGAAAATTGCTTTTAAAATCGGAAACATGGCGAAACATAGTAAATACTAAAGCTTTTCGTCTGACACTCATCAGAGTAGTACGTCAGAAAGAGAACGAAAATGAAAACCTAACAAACAATTATACCCAGAAATGGATCGAAATTGGCCAATCAGAAAAGAGGTGAGTGATTGGTAAAGTGCAAAACAACCAATCATCACCGGTGATAGAACAATAGATTATTGAAAGAGTCCCAGTGGGAAAACGATTTTCATTTATGAAATGGAATAAACTCCAATATCCTTCTTATTTGGTGTCCAACATTATTTTCATTGAGCTTTGAATAACATTCAACAGATACTTTATGTTGTTATGTCACACATCCCAAGGGATATTGTAAATCAAAAAACGATGTTCAAGTCAGTATGTTGATCTCAACTTATTCTATATTTTATCTATCTCCGCAGGTTACACGTCTTCAGAAACCTATCAGAATTTTTGCTGCTATTTTGATGCTCATAAATGTTACCTAAAGGTTATTGCTAATATTTTCAGCGATTATATACTTACCTCGCAAGTTGTTGCTTTTTTTGTTAAATATTTGTTTTTTTGTTAATGTCATTTGTTAGGTTTATTTGATTATTAACTTTGCTTTGTTGTAAGTTTGGCGTGCGAAAGAAATTTGTTGAGGGATTATTTTGTGGCACTGTAATAGCCTGCAGACACGTAAAGAACTCAAGAATACTAGACGATTTTAACTGCTTTTCTACTGAAATCTCCATTGATGTAGTGAGCGTTGTCATTATTGATTTGCCTTGTTTAATTTTTCGAAATTCACAGGTTTTTTCTGACGTAAAATTTAAATTTGATAAGTAAGTTATTTTTCAGAATTCCAATTTGTATTTCATTTGTATTGTTATTTCATTCTTCACTTAATTTTATATTATCAGGCTGATCATTATACTATCTGGCATATGACGTTTGTGAATTAACTAGATTTATTAATGGCATTGAAAAATGCCCCCTAAGCTTTTTTAAATGTAGATGCAATTCACCCTCTATTCCTCTCAACAATTGAAATTGAATCTTTGGTTTCTTATTTTTTTCCATTTATTCTGATCCGTTTTTGATAAAAGTTTCTACGTTCCCTGATATTTTAAATAATTTATTGCCTTACAAATATTTTCTATACCAAATCGAATACTAAAACGCTGAATGATCAATTTCTGCTTTTATCATAACAGGTCTGGATGTAACGATCTAAAGAATGAATTTCGGAAACAGCAACTTCCTGATTTCACTTAAACGAAGCCATTCAAAGCACACGCAGTTGTCTAAAAGGCTATCCTGCCCTTCCTTGCAATCAACTGGAATTTTAATAAAAACCTGCCATTCAGAACTGTTTTCCAAAGAACTTCACTGGTAAGTGGCTAACTTTTGTATTGATTTGTTCAGCTCAGATTCCCTGATCAACAACTCGCTTTTCAAATTTCTCCAGCAGTGCAATAAATTTTCAAAATGTCACTATAAATTGACTCTGGTTTGTTTGAGAGAGCTCTGTCAATCAATACTAAAATTCTAACTAAATCAATTTTTGCAGATTTGGATGTGAAATTCGAACTTAAGAGACTGGAAAAGAGCTATTTTCATATTGCGTTGAAGCAGGCCGTCCCGAGAAGCATGCAAATCCCCCGAAAGGCTTTCTGCTTGGCATCCAGAGAATTCTATGGAGCGGCAGGGGGGTCAAAAATAATTGGTGATCGTGTTATCCCACCGTTTGGATACGACCCCGGTTTGTAAAACCGGCATCGTGATTCGTCCGACCCCCATTTTCAAAACCGGCATTGACATTACGACGACCATTTGCAAAAACGAACCGAGAAACCTCGTTTTCAATTACGACGCCGATTTACAAAATCGAACCGAGAAACCTCTTTTTCAATTACGACGCCCATTTTTCTCCAATGTTACTTCCTTAGTTACTTCTTCTCATCACGGAAGGGAATGACTATTTTCTGTTCTGATATTTTCTTCAGTCTTCTCATAGCTTTCTAATATCAACATGGCAAATAAGGATCAGCAGGAAATCAAAAAGGCTCTTGTAGAGCTGAAAAGGGCACGAAGTAATACCGAGAAGCAACTGAACTTAGAATCACCGTCAAATTCAACATCATCGAGTCCGAAAATCGATGCTGATTCTTCCCCATTTGATCGTGCTTCAGCAAATTTCAGGCGAGTATCTGTCTTTTCATCGTTTTTCAGGTCTGGTCAGGTAGGCAGTTAGCAATTTAGCATAAATGTAGCCTAAAGTTAGCATACCTCTAGCCTATATCATACTTAGCGTGACGAGCACTCAGCCTTAAACCCAAGCTACATTTCCTATACATACATTTCCATTAATTCAGAATCAAGTGCTCTATCCTATATTACCATTATATAATTAACCCAAAAATGCTTTTTATTCTAAAAATTTTACAAACAAATTTCCATCATCAAATATAAATATAGACTAGCCGGGGGCGCTCGCGTTCGCTCGCTTCCCGGAGGGGGGCAAGTGAAAAAACTTAATGTGGTCGGCGCACTTCGTGCGCTGCATTCGCATACGCTCATTCCCCTTTCAACCCCACGTACAATGGATTAGCTCGCTACGCTCGCCTGTGGCTGGCGCACTGCATGCGCTGCATTCGCTTACGATCATGCCCTGTCAAACCCATTTACAATGGGTTAGCTCGCTGCGCTCGCCTGTCTATCTATTATCAAGACACATTGACTGATAGGGCGCACTTCGTGCGCTGCATTCGCTTAGGCTCATGCCTCTGCCTACTCCTTTTACAGCACTTTGGGCTTGTTTACATTAGGCCTAAGCATCTCAACTGTTCTCGTGAAGTCGCGAAAGAGCCAATCAAATTGCAGGAAAAGGCGAAACGGGTCACGTGAAGAGCGAATACTCTGTTCGAAAATGGAGTTCGCAACGCGAAATTGGAATTTTCGCCACCGTAAACCGTAGTTTTTTCGTGATAGCACAATTAGCAGAATAATTAGTGGAATAATTCAAAATTTCAGGAGAAAATCGAAAAAAAAAATCCATTACCCTGGTTAAATTAATAAAGTAAACATTCAGTGTGAATTTCATTGCCATATATCCACATACAAAAAAGCCTTTGTGATTACACGGTTCGCCGTTTCGGTCCATTGTTTTGGGGCGTTCGACCCATTGTTTCGGGTCGAATCTATTGTTCTTGGCAAGGAAAGTGCGTCGTCACGTGACATCACAGAATATATATATTAGATATAGAAGCCATTGAACAGAAATTGCTATATTTTTAGATCGTCATTTCCTGCTTTGGCATCACGGAAGTACAGTCATAATGAGCATAGGAAAATGCTACATTCTGTGGTACCATATCCTATTCGAGATAGCTGGACTCATGAATTCTGTTGCATCCCCTCTCCTGAGCAAACTACTACACCACCAGCTGCTCAAGTACAGGTTCTCAATAGGGCAGGACTTGGAAAAAAAAAGATCACTTTCCATAATCGAGCAATGATACATGATGAAGTTTGCAATTTATTGATGCAGAATTTTCCCCAACTTCAGAATTGTGGTGGCTTCATAATGCATAGGGCTAAAACTGGTGGCCAGAACAGGCCACTTACTGCATTGCAATGCATATGGTACAATATCAGTGACTTAAAGAAAGAGGTCAGTGGTGGAGCCTGCATTTATATCAGGCCAATCCAGGCCACCCTAGACACAAGGGCACAAAAGTCTGTAAGTTGACCACCTTAATACTTCTTCTTTACATCCATTATAGATAACATCAGTTGTTGAAAAATTGAAACAAACTGTGTGCAAATCTTTAAAGTAGTTTGCTTGATTTCTTTACTATCAGAAGAATCTTGCAATTTGAGGCTCTGAGATTTGCCTCTGCAACTTTCTAAAAGTGTTGCCTTTTAAATTATTCCCCCTTTCTAGGGTGCTGTGGTATTAGATGGACCTACTGTTAATTGTCTAACATGTAAACAGGATGTTGAAATATCAAATTTTAAGAAACATCATTGTGCTTCAACAAGGTTAGCATTTGTTCTGTTAGGTCATTTTTGAACATGCTTGTGCCCATTAATATTTTTATTTTTTATTTTCATGTTTTACTTTTTTATTATAAGAATTTGAAGTTATGCCTATGCCTGCTATAGAAAGTAAAACTTCTGTAATCTCCCATTAAATTTCCAGCAAACAAGAAAATGAAGTCATTGAGATAGAGGAAATCGCAGAAAATGAACAGGTAGCTTTGCAAAACCTATGCTAACATAGGCTAACTGCTTTGAGTTACCTTTGAATACTAACGCAACAAACACTTTTTGTCTTTCAAGGGTGGGAATAAAGGTGATGATTTGGATGATTTTGATGTAGATGATTTCTTCGCGGATACCTTCGGAAATGGGGTAGAAACCATGGCTCAAACTGAATTTACTCGAAATAAATTGATCGAGGAGCAAGACAAAGAATATGCTCAAAGCCTTGCTGCAGACAGAGAAAAGGTAATATAAGCAGTGGCGTATCATGACTTCAGGGAGCGGGTATTCTGTGACACAAGACGAGTGTAGCGAGCAATAAAGGGGACATTTGGGGTTTACCCCCACAAATGTTTTTGAGACCACGCCCTTTGGAACATCTGAAAACGCCCTCTTTGCAATTAGTTATTGTCAATAGAAAAATTTAATTTGTGAACAAATGTCATAACTTTTCTTTTCAATGCTATTCGTTTAACTTAGATGTGGAAGAGAGGAGAAGAGACGAATAGAATTTTAGTTAGGCCTAACTAACAGCCTAATCCATTAACACTATCACAACCAACAACTGTGTACAATGCCTTTTTGAAGGGCTTTGCTGTTTGCAGACTGCCACTGCAGTATACTTCATTTAAATACAATAAAACTTAGCAAAAGTACTTTGATCTTCAAGGAAAACAAAAAGCAGGTAGAAGAGCAGTCAAAGGAAGAAGTGGTCAAGGTAAATAATTGCATTTTCAAGCATGTACTTTCTCTCCACCTTGACCTATGCCTGTTTGACTACCACTTTCTTGTTACGCTGATTTCTACCAAAATTATTTGCTTTTTCAGTTTAGAGAAAAATGTAAAATTGAATTAACAGAAGAACCAGATGTTGGAAATGATGTAATTCCATTGAAGTTCTGAATGCCCAATGGACAAATGCTTAATCGCCGGTTTAAGAAAACAGGTGATGTTGAGGTGCGTATTAACATAATTACAACATTACAAAAATTACAACATTATAATTATTGACTAAGGTCATCATTGTCTAGTGTGATGGTTGATGAGAAAAAGGGCATGGTCAGTGGCTTACCATGTGGCCATCTACATGGTAAACACCCATTTATAAGTAACAATACTTATAAATATATCATAAATACTATTAATACTTATAAATACTTATAAATACTTATATATATATATTATATATATATATATATAAATATAAATCTTATAAATACTTATAAATAATTATCCCTCACTTATTTTCTCCTTTAATATTGGAAGTGCAGTGTATTTGTTCCTACACTGGAGGAAAAAATTATCATGCAGTGATCTTTTTAAAATAAAAAACACCTAACCAGACAAGAGTACATTGACATGTGTACCACTTCTGTCATTTTTCCCAGATTCAGCTAGTTGACAGTCTTGCTACAATTCATTTTAGTCTATATAAACTTGGCGCAATATTCCAGTGTTCATTTAAGTGATTTGTCATAGGTGGTGGTGAATTTTGTCGGTAGCCAGGAATCATCAACTCTGTCTTTCCACATGCAAAGCCCATCTTCGTGTTCCCTTAACTCAATCTCAAAGAGACAATCATTGTCAGAATTGGGCATTAATAAACCTTGTATATTCAATGTGTATTGGGATGGAAATGAACCACCTGTAAGTATGAGCTTGAATTTTCCTAAACTATTATAGGTGTCAAAACTTCCCTTGTTCATTGGACCAGTCTCTGATATTCAGAACATCCTGTAATTGACAAATAAACAAACAAACATGTTTTCATAAAATAACAATGAAACATGTTTTCATTATCCAAGTCTCCTTGGTCTGAATATGTGAATATGGAATTGGAAAGTTTTCTTATTTCATTGACATCATTTTAATCCTAGCTTGAACAACAAGGCATCAACGTTCCAAACATGTCAAATGCAACTGATTTCAATTATGCACAGCCGAATAATGAAGAAACAACAGCAGTAGAAAATGGAACTGGGTGTGTACTGCAAATTGATAATGCATTGCTTACAATATGTTAAAGAAGCCCAGCCATTCTCACCACATGGCACGGGTATAGCACTTTTAAATCAATAATGGCTAAAATAAATGGACCTGTAGATAAGGTATTGACCATGTTGATTTTGTTTCAGATCTGATGACGTGGTGAAAGCTAAGATACGTAGAACTTTCATCATTAAGGACATGATTTCCACCTTTAGCGATTCCGAAATTCTTGGGAGAAGGATTGAAATCATCCCAGTGAATGAAAGAGGTCAGCTGGAAAACGCCGATGATCTAGGTGGTGTTTATCGTGATATCCTTTCTGCTTTTTGGGCAGAGATAATAGAGGCTAGTTTCACTGGAGAAACAGAGATGGTTCCTGTTGTAAGGCACGACTATCATGAGGATGACTGGAAAGCTGCCAAATTCTTTTGAAAGGCCTTAAAGACATCAACTACTTTCCTCTTAAAGTGAGCAGGGCATTTGTTGGTGCTGCATTTTTTGGAAATCAGGTAATAAGTGCAGAGGCTTTGATGGAAAGTTATTTCAATTTCCTTCCCTTGGCGAACATGGAGGTGTTAAGGAATGCCTTAAAGGAAAATGAAATTGAAGAAGATGTTTATGATACTCTTTCCTCCCTGGAATCTTACAGAGTCCCGCGCACTACCACGGAATTGAAAGAGCTTGTGACAGAGCTAGCAAGAAGAGATTTGCTAATGAAAACAAGCTACATAAAGGAAGCCTGGGAAGATGTCCTATCAGGCCAGATGACTGTAAAAAATCTGTCCACATTGAACGGCATTTACGAACGCGGTAAGGCTACAGGAAAGAAAATTTTGAAACTTCTTTGTGGAGAGCCGAAAAATGATCGGGAGAGCGAAACTCTTAAATACTTAAAAGAGTTCATCAGAACACCGAAGAAGGAGGACATTCCTATTTTTATGCGATATACAACTGGGTTAGATATGCTGTGTGTAGAGAAAATAGATGTTGTTTTCACGAAAATAACTGGCATGCAAAGAAGGATTGTTACACACACATGTGGACCAGTGCTTGATGGGCCTGCCACTTATGACTCGTATCCTGAATTCAAAGAGGAGTTCTTAACCCTTTTGAAATGCGGTTATTGGAGTATGGACTTTGCATGAGATCTCCATATACATCATGCTCAAGTTTAAGGTTTTTTTCTCACGGATTGTTTGTTGTCTTACCATAACGTTATGTTTTGTTGTCTTATCATCATCCTTATGTTGTTTGGTAAATACTCATAATATTTTCTACATTTAATATTATTCGTATGCAATCCAAATAAGTTTTGTTGACAACATCACCCATTGTGCTTATGCCGTTTGCCTAGGTTATTGATTTTGCGCTATCGATATGTTTCATTGTTATGTTTTTGAATCACCATTTCATGTTATGTTGTTTAGCATGTTTCTCGTCGCTTGCATGGCTTTTTTGTAAACATCAATACCAAAGCAGTTGCTCTCTGCATTTCGAGCAATCTGTGTTGATAATTCATCAATCTGTTCATTTGTGAGTGGATCTGAGGATACAGCTATATCCACATCTGCTTCAATTTCTTCCTCACATACAGGCCCATCCCAGTCAATGCCATACTGTGTTGCATCGTCCTAACAAAGCAAACGTTCATTTAGTGAAATTCCTATTCGAAACTTTATCAAAGTTACACAGGAATGAAACAAAAAGGAACGTGTGTTAGAAACAAGCCCTAGCAGTGTTTTGCTGAGGTAGCATTGCATTAAATGTCAACGAGGAATTATTTTTTCTTGGTGAACAAAAATTGTCGTTGACCTAAAAAAGTATCAGTGAGTTACTTGTTTATTTTATTGTCACTTGTTGTTTAGTTGCTAGTTTATTTTCTTACTGTTGAACGCCAAATTTGATCAGAAATATCAGAATTATTTCCAAACGCTTTGTGTTGCCCTTCTATCCAAAGCTGATTGGGGGTAACACTCTTCTCAGTTCTGAGTTTATGGCAATTCCAAGCTGTTGTAAATTCGGCTAGATGTCTGTTTATCCTTTCTTTGTAGACCCATTGTAGCACAAACATTTCCACTTCATCTTTTACATTTAGCATTTCTGATACTTCCATGTATACAAATAGGCAATAGTAGATGTAGATAACCCCCAAGTACACATCCACCCACAAACGCTCTATCCGTTGGTTGTGAACACTTTTTCCAGTGATAAAGCTACCTCTGTCTGGACCTCTGTCTGGGTGGGTAAACATGTACCAGGCAACATCAACATTCTCTACTCCCATATCACCGCGTACCCTAGATGGGAGTCCATATTTCTCAACTGCAGTCAAAAATTCTCTGAGTACAGTTTCTGCTTTGTTGTTTGTGTTACACGAGAGGAACATTATTTTCCGGCTATATCCGTCAATGCAACCATGGATTACAAATCCCCATCTATAAAACAAAATATAACCAAACATTGTGATGTTGAAAATTTCAAAAAGAAAATTTGTAAGCCTTTAGGCAAACGGCATTGAAATAAAGGGTCAAAAAGTTCAATCACTTGATATCGACAATATTGTCTTAAGAATTTATAAACAAATACACGCTTTTTTTATAAGAAACTTGGCTCAGCACATAGTACTAAAATTTTCTTAAATTTGCTATTGTTCTAATAAACAATAGAACAAAAGAATCTATTGTACTTTCGAAAAAATCCTAGTTCTTAGTTCCTTACAAAGTGGTTCCTTATAAAAAAGTGTGTAACTAGTAAAAGACGAGCAAAAATTCAAGTACCTTGAAGTAAGAATATTTAAGAAAATTTAATAACGTTTCGGGCCTTTATCGAAGTGACGTTTACACTCAGTTACAGTACAAAAGTGGTATACATAGATAGGCATATAAAAATGAAAACGAGACTTAAAGAAAAGAGGTGAATAAATACAGTAATAATAAAGCTAGTCTAGACTAGCTAGAAAAACTCTGCACAAAATGATTTATTACTCGATAGGCATAGGCCCAGACAAACACGACATAAATCTGTAATAAATAATAAGGTTTTCATACAGAGGGTGTCATTTTACAAATGTTACATCTAACGTACCTTATAAGCTTATGGTGTCCATCTAAATGCCATAACGTCAATATTCCAGGCACTTTGTATTGCCTCCTTGCAGTGGTCGTGATTTGCAGTGCTCTTGTTAATACGCCTTCTGGATCTACTCTTCGCATCGACTGCCTTATCCTTCGTTCTGAAACTTTTATGTCTTCAGCAATCAACAAGCTTTGCATCCTTCTATATCCAGCATTTGGGTTCTTTTTGATCAACCCTTTAATCTTGCTCTCTAGCTCCTCGTCATTAATTTGTGAATACGTTTGACCAATCGACAGATTAAAATGTCTTAGTCTACGTTTGACAGTACTGACACTAGTGGATATCATTTTGGCTATCATAGGAACACTAAAATTGTTTTCGAGATAGAATTCAAGCTGCATTTCGGTGATATTGTATTTTGGTCTTCCCTTGGAACTATTCATTAATCTTGGAGCTTTATAACCAAATTCGCATGGTGAAGTTGATGATTTTTGGCATAGTGTGGAAGTTAATTTTGCTAACGATTGTATTTCCGTATCTACACCATACAATGCATTGCATCTCGAAATCAGAGTGTTCAAGTTGTCGATTCGGTACTGCATGTAATCCAATTCAACTGACGAAATGCCTGATAAATCATGCAACAGTTTTTCAATTATTTTTTTTAACTGAAGCGATATTTCTGCTGGTAACATTATGAAATCGCATGAAATTATTAACATTCATCACTACATATACTCATATACGCTTTTTGTAATCTTAATTGAAAACGAGGTTTCTCGGTTCGATTTTGCAAATGGTCGTCGTAATTGAAAACGAGGTTTCTCGGTTCGATTTTGCAAATGGTCGTTGTAATCTCAATGCCGGTTTTGAAAATGGGGGTCGGGAATGGGGGCCCCCCTGCCGCTCCATAGAATTCCTCTTCACAACTGGCCATCCAAAGGCTAAAGTAATGCAAGCACATCATTTCCCTTCTGGATAACATGAACGTGTGCTCAAGCTCGAAACAATTGCTTCCACTTCACATGGATTCTAAACTGGAAACGTGCCCACCACTGAGCTGCAATTCAAAACGCCAAAGTTGTGCATTGCTCTGTGAAATATGTGAGCGAATGAAATAAAAATTTTCATGATCTGCTGTATTAAAAACCCTTTTATATATCATGAATTTTTGACTGCGTGTTTAGATGCATCTAGCTTTGGGACCCCTCCAAAGTTAGATGCAACTTGTACCCAACTCGGGTTTCAATGTTGTGAATTTCCTTTTCCCTTTTATCTGCTTGCGACCATATGGACTCCCAAATCAAATATTGTTGGTATGGCCCCTTCTTCTTTCAGTGTTAATCTTTCATTTGCTGCTGCTGCTGGTGGTGGTGGTATAGTCAATCCAAGTTATAGTCCATATAAGAAGTATTGTTATTTCTCATGTCATAACACTCAGGGGGAAAATGATCGCTGCAAAGTCTTTTGTTTTCGTTGCATACAAATTTTGTCAGTTTTAAATTGGCAATCAATTTTTTGTGTAAGATAGGTATTATCTTTATGAAACCAGTGGAAGGTACCTGACTTATGCCAACTGCTGTCATTGAAACAGTTATAAGCAGCACACCCAACCTTGTTTGTTTTGCTAGCAAACAAAAACTATATGTGCTATAAGGAAAAGTGCTGTTAATTTTATATGCTGCCATCTATACTGGCAGCGAAAGAGTTTATGTCCATAGCCAATTTTATATACGAGTGCGAAAAATGCCCATACATGGGTATTACTGGAGAATGTACATAAACGTAATACAAGGCAATCTTCTTCCGAAGGTTTTCTCTTCCACCCATGTCTACAAACTTCAAAAAAACTTTCTCATTTTGATGGTATTAAATTTTGGAACTCCCCACCTATAGAACAGTTTTACTTTGTAACACAGATGAAAAATTTTTCTTATAAAAAATATTTAAAAACCTGTAAGCCTTTTTGAACAATTTTTGATATTATCGTTCTATTATTATCAATAATTTTTGGTATTATTATACATTTCTTCTTTTCATTATTATTTCATTTTCTTTTATCCTTAATTATATCTTACTGTTCCTGTTAATCAAACTTAAAATTGTATATTAAGCACATCAAATTGGACCAAAGTCAATGGAAGGGAGGACTAATCAAAATTTACTATTATATTGTATTTTTTAAACCTTATTGCGTATTAACCAGCATATTGTAATTAATCAATTTTATATCGAAAAAAATATTTTGAGTTTGAGGTTGAGTTTGAGTCAATGCAAGAATTTGGTGAACCAGCCATTTCCGTCTGCCATATGTAGAGAAACACACATTCACCATTCATTCTAAGAATAATCTTGTTAATGAATTGGTTTGACAGGAAAACAGACAAATATCAATTCATTTTTGTATTAATATGTTATTTTTGTGATGAATGGAACTGTTATAAAACCACAAGTTCACTATGACTTTCACCATAAGGCCGAAAAGATTGTTCACCAGTTACGTCATCACCCAAAACGAGGCTGAAACTGTCCCGCGGACAAAAATGCCACTTTAAGTAGCAATTATTCGAAAACGGTTACTCGCATGAAAAAAATAACCTGATATTTGTGATCAGCGCATTAGATTTGATCAATAGAGCTCAACTTATTGATAGTCATAAAATAATCTCTGAGACGAGAGACTTACAATAGCAACATGACCAACCAGGGACCCCTATCAGAACTGGAACAAACTGGAAATAAATTTTCTCCCTTACACTCTGTGAGCGAAATTGAACGAGTGCTCCTGCTGAATTAGTGCCACTTTTATATTGATATTTTTTAAATGAGTGCCCGGGACGAACATTTCGCCATTCATAGTAATATTGGCTTTGCAGAAATTATTTATATTGAAGATATTTGAAAGAGTAGTTGTCTGCTACTTAGGTGTTTGTCCATTAATGGGTCCTACTGTAAACAATTTTTCCACTTGCATCTACCGTAAGCCCTAGGATACGCTCCCTTGGGGGTTTATTTGCAAACATCAATTTTAGACAATATCTATTCCCTGTGGTGAAGATAAAATCTCTTTTTTACTTCGGAAAACCTCTGTTTTAGAATATAATGACATATAATGAATAAAATGAGTTTTTTAACCGGTTTCAAGTGGTCAAATAAGTAGATAAGTAATGAAGGTTCAAATTTTACGTTATTATGAAATACAAATAACGAAAATGCAAAATAATTGGCATGGCATGGCAGCAGATTTCGGACATGTAATGATGTCCATTGATGTAAATTTACAGTGCATGATGAACATTCCTGGTCCAATATACGATAGTTGTGATCTTATCCTTTTTACTGTCGAATTTTGTTGCTCCTTCATTTGATTGTTCCACTTCTCATATACAGGGTAATTTGACATGTTTTATGCAGGACAACAACCTGCAAAAAGAAGATAACAATTGTCAATGGCAAAATAGATCAAACGGTTAGACAATCAAACAAACTGATCAAAATAATTTTTTCAAACTCTTAGAAAACACAGGTCAGCAAAACTTCATATAAGCTCAAAACAAGTAAACTGCAATCCCTTACACTAATACCATTGGCAGAGTTGTGAAACTAAAGATTATGAAAATATAGCCTAAAATGTTATTACGAGTGTGATTCTTCCAATGAAAATGTGGAACAAGGAATTTTGTGTTCTTGAAAAATATTGGGTCTCTATTTAAACAGTATGCATGTAGATTGCAACGATTATCATATATGATCGTGGAGGAAGCTGCAAAAGCATAAACAGAATGAGATAAGAAGCAAAACTTTCAGTTACGCTAGTGCTTTCAAATAAAAACGGGTATATAATAATACAGGGCCAGATTCTTAAGAATTCCACTGCAGATTCCTTTAATACAACATATTTTGAGACGTCAAAAGAGATGCTAAATAATATCACTCTTGTCAACATATCCTTACCCTTTTTAAATCTTGTTCTAAAAGTTGTAAATGTAACATTTGGTGACTCCGATGTTTCCATAACTCTAAGGTTCTAAATTATACATGAAATGATAGAGTTCATATCGTTATCATTGTGTCAGGTATGAAATTAAAAAACATCCTTCACCACCACAATTACCTAACCATATGCTATATAAACAATGCACCATTCTTAGGAAGCGGTGTCATTCACATACCATGAGGACAATTAGTAGTAAAAATCCCAGGAGTTAATGAAAGATCACACTTCCTTGCACAGGGATCTTCTTCTTTGCAATTTCTAGTGCTCTGATCCATTTCGAAACAACCACGTTCACTTTGTTTTGGAAGGGTTGGGAAAAAAGCAAGTGAATCTGCATGAATTCGAACTGGCGGTCCATTGATTGTGCTATAATCTTTAAATGGCATGCAAGCAATTTCATAATGCCATTCGAATAGTTTCTTCAGGGCCTCCGGAATTTGACTTTCGGGTATTATGCTTATGACTCATAAATCAATGGAACATGCCGTTGAAGATTAAACAGTGCTGCTGCACATCATTTAAACAAATCTTCTGAGAGCTGTCCAATGAGTTCTTTACTGGCTTCAGTGACTGGGATATAAGTGCATACTGGACTGCCACTACTGATTGATTCGGTTTGACCAGTCACAGCAAGTGATTGACAGTTCATCGTTATCAATATAAATGAAGCGAATACTTTCGGACAATGTTCTTCCAAAGGCCTCATTAGCTTCTCTTCATCAGAAAATTCCACCACCGGTTTCTTATTTTGAACATGAACTGTCCATTTATGAATCAATTTCCGACTATCAGAGTGCTGAATAGCTATCCGACTGTTGTAATCACTACAAGAAGTTTGGAAACAACAATTGAATGAAATTATACATGAAACAATTTAAAAAACCGGGCAACAAGGAGTGTTTTATTCTAGACCTAGCAGAACACTACAAACTAGCCGGGGGCGCTCGCGTACGCTCGCTTCCCGGAGGGGGGCAAGTGAAAAAACTTAATGTGGTTGGCGCACTTCGTGCGCTGCATTCGCTTACGCTCATGCCTGTTTCAACCCCACGTACAATGGGTAAGCTCACTACGCTCGCCTGTGGTTATAGTCAACCCACGTGTGTCGTGCGAAAAGAGCCAATCAAATTGCAGGAAAAGGCGAAACGGGTCACATGAAGAGCGAATACTTTGTTCGAAAATGGAGTTGGGGACGCGAATTTCGAAGTTTCGCCACCGTAAACCGCAGTTTTTTCGTGATAGCACAATTAGCAGAATAATTAGTGGAATAATTCAAAAATTCTTTTAAAATAGGCTTCCAAAAATAGATAACTTTTGCCTACTCTAGAAACGGAGCCTTTCCATGCAAGTGTCAACCTTGTGCGATCCCATTCAAAAAAGCCTTATTGATCACCGATTCGATGTTTTGAGGCGCTCGACCTATTGTTTCGGGTCGAATCTATTGTTTTTGGCAGGAAAGTGCGTCATCACATGACCTCCGCAGAATATATATATTAGATAAATAACGACCTTTGAAGCCACACTTAAAACAATAAAAAACAATAAACACACTTATGATTTCCGAAGAATAATTTGCTCTTTTTTGTTACATTCTGAAATTTCAGACAGTAGTTGCTTTCTAAATCCAAGGCTTGTTCCGTCGAAAACAACAATGTCTGGAGTCAAACCACACTCAGGACAAGAAACAGACAAATTATATTGAATATCCAAAAGGTCAAGAAATACGTACCAGCTGGCTCTCCAGTCATTGTATCTGGATAGGCTATTGAATTTTTTGTTACCAAAATCTTGTTGCTGGTGCTTCCAAGAAGAATAGTAATTGATTAGGGTCAACCTGTAAGAGAAAACTGTATCACTAATAATTTGCATTACATTCAAATAGACAAACAAACGAATGCACTAACATTGGAAGACCAAGCACACTTACCTGCTTCCATACAAAAAGTGATGCATGTAATCTCTAACATACATCATATCCAATCAAAAACTTTCCCATCTCTAAAGTACTATCACTGTTACCATCATAAGAGTTCCATGTGCCACACTTTGCATGTCTTTTACCGAAAACTGTCAATTCAAGTAAATATCATATTTAAAAAAATTTCAAATTTATGAGAAAATGATATTCATAAAAATGCATGCTCGTAATTGAAGTATATAGTGGAAGAAAGCAGGAAATGTAACCTTAACAGTTAAAGTCTGGCAGCCAATCGCAATTTTTCTGGAAAAGTGTGCAACTGCTTCCATACAGCAGATTTGGCATTTTTATGTACAATAGGGGACAAAAGTCCTGGGACACCCAGGATTCTAGCAAGTTTTACACGCATACTTCAACCCCCTCCCCCCATAACAATGTTGTTTGTAGAGGTGGTGTTTTTCAATATCGCCAAAATTATTTTGGCCCGACGACGAGAAAGGACTGGTGCACATTGTTTTGGGGGGGAGTGGGGGCCGAATTCTGCTCACAGATAAAGTGCCCCTACACCTTATTTTTTTTATTGGCTAAAACTATAGATTCGAATGCGCTGATTCTGAATCCGTTTATATTTTTTTGATATGACAAGTAGTTTTTGAGATACGAGGCAACGCGTGCCACTTTTTCGTGGTCAACTTTTAGGACCGTAATTTACCTACTATGACATCATAGTAGGTAAACTCCAATGTAGTGGCTGCTCGTTGTACTCAGTGGCGGCGGGCGTAGGCCTACATTCAGTATAATAAATAGTGTTTGCGTTGCGCTTTTGTC
This sequence comes from Sanderia malayensis, assembly GCA_013076295.1. Classification (NCBI taxonomy): domain Eukaryota; kingdom Metazoa; phylum Cnidaria; class Scyphozoa; order Semaeostomeae; family Pelagiidae; genus Sanderia; species Sanderia malayensis. The sequence continues at coordinate 4,909,549 of RQOL01000718.1, forward strand.
GTGTCTCGTTATGTGTATTCGTGGGTATTTGTGCAATTTTGGTGATCAGAATCGAATAGAAAGTTTCCACGAATTAACATTCTTTGTCGGATAGTAGTTCATGACAGTAGGGATTGCAGTGCCGAGGAATGCGAAGATGGCGAGGGGATAGGATTGATCGTATCGTAGAGCAAAGCAGATCGTTGATAGTGATACCGATGAAGGAGAAACCTGATGCATTTGATGCCATTTGGCTGAGAACTCTTTCAGTCAAAGCCATGAAAGAGATGTGAGCAAGAAAAGAAATGTTGAAAGAAAACTTTCTGGGCATTTGACTAGATCTGAATTATTATCTTTTTGTTGTGTTTGTGATGAAGCAAAAGTGTATATCAAAATTCAATATACGCAATAATTTAGGCCATCATATCCGTGTCAGTCTAAACCTTTGGGGTTTGAGGAAGCTTGAAACGATTCGATTTTCATTTGGAACAGCAAGTGTAGAAAATCTGCAACATAATTCCTTATTACTACACATGAATTTCGTTATTGTACTGAAATTATTGCGCTTTGTTGTTTGATTTATTTCATTCATGATGAGGCGTCCATAGAATTTCTTCCGTCGTTGCGAATTGATGAAATCTATCCATCTCCTTCTCCTCACAGTTTTAGGGCGATCATTCTGATAAAGCAGAATTTTGTGAAGCCATACAAATTTTGATTTATCGGGTGTATTTCCATGGGCTAGCAAAACACATCGATATGGCATATTATCCCAGTTTTATCATCATGTTTTGATGCTCTTCTTGGCATCCCCGTTCCCGTACAGTTTTAACATTGCACGGCCCACGCCCGCCTCCACTGAGCACAACGAGCAGCCACTACATGGGAATTTTGTAATTCCTCCCCACAGCTGCAAACTCATCGCAAGCCTTTCAAATTTCAATGTCATAATGCGCCGACCTGTTTCTAATCATCAAAGTCAAAAAAACAAATATCGAGTGCATCGTATGAGAGAAAATTGATGCCGGATTTGTTGCTCCAGTACGGGAAAATGAACGGGGCACAATGGCACCAACTATGATGTCATAGTAGGTAGATCCCAGTCCTAAAAGTTGACCACAAAAAATGGCGAAAATGACGAAACATCGACACTTCCCCACGTTATAACTCGTTAACTAGACGTCAGATTTAAAAAATATTTTCGTATCTAAAATCAGCGAAGAAAGTTTTATCGATATAAAGAATAAAAAAATAAGGTGTAGGGGCACTATAACAAAGTGTGCAGAAGCACAGCATTATGGGATGCAATTTTCAGGTGTCCCATGGACTTTTGTCCCCTATTGTGTGGTATGAAAATTGAGGTACAATAGATATTGAGGCACTTTTAAGGGATACTAGGGGGTTTTCCGGGGTGCTGATCACGATGATGCAAACATTTTTCCTAAACTGTACCGCTGACGTCATAGTTACAGAACGGCCCCATTTTGATGGTGTTTTTGCCTTTATTGTGATTAAAATGGTTTGTTATGTTAATATGTGGTGGCATTTAAATTCATGAATTGAAAGGTTATGGTTCTATGGTAAAGTTAAAAAAAAACAACGCTCCTATCATTTTTGTTAGTGTGTAGTGTATTGCTAAAGTTGAAAATTTTGTTTTAGCCTCGTTTTGATCTATTTACGTAATTGGAGAACAACGGGTTCCAAATTGTTGCCCTGGGAGACGTTCAATGAAATTCTTCGAAAATTTTCCGATCCCAGAAGATACTGAGAATTTATGATTTATTTTCTGTGATTTTCATTGCTTGAGGAGGCTTTATAATGTCGAAACAAGTTGTTATCAGCAAGAGAAAGAAGGCGTACGTGTATTTACTTCGGCAGGAGTCGAAGCTCTCCTATCGAAAGATCACTAGACGGTGTAAGATCTCCAAGTCTAGCGTAGAGAGGATCTGCAAGGAGGGATTGGAAGAGAAAGCCCCTAAGAAATGGAGTGGCAGGCCGGAAATTCTGAGCCGCAGGGACAAAGATCGCTTCCTTCGAAAGTTCAAAACTATGAGTTAATGTCCATGTGATGGAAGGGGCGAAGGAATGTGACATCACAGAGGTAAGTAAGAAGACCTTGTGTCGAGTGTTTACTACCTGCGGCTATGAGTATATTCTCCTTAGAAGGAAAGGCCTGCTGACTCTGAAACACAAAAAGAAGAGGGTGGCATATGCCCTAAAGGCGTTGAAAGACACTAGCCCTAGTTATTGGACAGAGGATGCGTTGCTGTACCTGGATGCAGTATCCTTCATCCATCAATCCAATCCATATGAGGATGCTTTGTCCCCAGCAGGCAGTGTATGGAGGAAGCCGGGTGAAGGCCTGGAAATTACCGCGAAGGGGACCAAAGATCTGCCAGGTGGAAGGGTATGTCACTATGTGGTAGGTATTTGCTATGGTGCTGGGGCTGTATTGGTAGAGGAGTATTCCAGCATGAATGGCAAGTATTTTTCTAGATTTATTGAATTGACATTGCATCAAGTAGTTTTAGATAGAGCGAGATTAACAGGGAAAATGAAGCTTTTATTTTTGCAGGACAATGACCCAAGCCAGAACAGTGCCATGGCAAGAGATGCAATCAACAACATTGGAGCAGAATTCGTCAATATTCCATCAAGGTCCCCGGGCATCAACCCGATAGAGAACTTTTATCACAACGTTAAAAGATAACTGAAGAAGGATGCATTGGAAAGAAGGATAACAAGAGAGACTTTTAATGATTTCAAACTCAGAATTATAGATACCATTACTAATTATGATACAGATATAATAGACAACACAATTCAAAGCATGTACAATCGTTTAACTATAAGTTCTAAGAATAAAGGTCGTAGAACTAAGTATTAATCAAATTGTTGTATATACAGTTGCAGAATTGGGTAGAAATTTATGCACGGAATATTCTTGTTTGTAGATTGCAGCAGCAGGGGATAAAGTTATTGAAATAAACATAGAAGCTCTCGTATTATTGTAAGTACAAATTGACTATTGTCAATAGGTGATTTGTCACATTATTTGAAACGGTAAACGTTGTTGTCAACCTGTGATGTATCTTCAAATGAGATGAACTGAAATGTCGAAAAATAATGTTTGTTTTCCCTCTCCACCTTCTACAGTCAACTCTGTCTAATTCGAACTCTATGGGGGAATCCAAATTTGTTCGAATTACAGAAAGTTCGAATAATACGAGTTTTCATGTAAGTGCCATATTTTACCCCTAGCTACCCCCATATCTCCGTTTTATGGCCATAGACTATATTTTTATAACCATTGTTATGGACTAAAGGCATTTTAAAGAAGCAAAACAGTTTATTAATTATTATAATAGAAAACAAAAATATATAGATCACGTCACAACATGGAAAATTGTTTTGCAAAGCGTCCATTACTGCCTTTGTTTAAGTGCCCCAAACTTTGTCATCTTTGAGCACACCCACGGCATATTTATCCGTTGGGTTCTCTGGTTGTCTTTTAGCTTCTGAAGCTTTATTAATTATACAGGTCTTCATACACTTTGGTACATGTGATAACCTTTTTCATGAGATAGAACGCTCCAATTTTTTGTAACAATAACTGGCAGTTCAGCATCGAAAGGAATTGAAATTTCGTTTATATTGGCTTTAATACCTCCTCTGCATCTTCAATGAGCTTGACAGGTTTGGGTACTTTAATTAGTGCCATTCATAAAGTTCAACTGATCGAATCTAACTTCTAGAAAGTGCCACGCTTAAACTGGATCGTAAAACTCACTGTCTGGCATCCCGTACTAAGTCCCAGTAAGTCAATTTGCGTCAATTTGACCAATGACACAAGCTTCAATGGGCTTGCCAGAAACAAAAGCAAAAATAAAGAAGTTCTGTCATCAGGTAATTAACTGAGATTAACAAAAAGTTCGAATTACAGAGGTTTTTTCTTTGAGGGGAAAAAAATAAATGGTCAAATTACAGAAAGTTCGAATTACAGAGGTTCGAATTATAGAGGTTTTTTTATAAGGGATTGTTAGGAATTTTTCAAGGGATCACAGAATTTCGTTCGAATTAGTAAAAGTTCGAATTACACGAGTTCGAATTAGACAGAGTTGACTGTACTAATATTTTGAATACAATGCACTTGTATTCTGCAAATGACACATCCTGGAATTAAATACACGTGGTGCAAGAGGTCATACCAGGAAATCAGGCTGATGCCAAATAGTATGCATCCCTACGATTTACACTACAGTTTACAGTATGTAATAATTAAAAACAGGGTGTTCTCCTTCACAGAGAGGAATGAAGATGTTCTTAAAAGATGTACATCACTAATGTACATAATCGACACATTTTTATTTATTTCTTTTTAACACTTTCACAGAGATATGAAGGAAAAATTGGACAGTCTACAAAATCGTTGAATAGAAAGTCACATGACTTGTCTTTTAATCTCTTGGAAGTGTAAACCGTGGAGGTTATTTGAATATTTCTCAGCAATTCAAACGGTCGTATGTTCACTTATTATTTCAAAAGATGTACATAAATTGTGTACAACTTTTATACATACTTCCAAAATTTATTGCGAGATGTGAATGGAAATATTTGTATTTTTCCTAGTTCAAACTATTGTGTAAACTGTCCCAGCTTGGGAAGACACCAATACAATACATAGCGGGACACTGATTAGAGCAAAAGGTAATGCAGCAAAATAATACAATTATAACAAAAACGATTATACGTGTTCACGAGGCTGTCTATTGTTCATTTATTTCAGTTGTTGTCCAACAAGAGTCTTGCGAAACAACAACCACAAGGAGGGACCATCTTCTGCTCACTGGCCTTGAACTGATGGCGAAAGGAGAAGTATTTCCGTCGGACATCCATCATCTCTGTCTCCTTATCATCAATAATTGAGCCTCTGATGAAAATAATGGGAGACTTTGATGTGGCATACACTGGAGTGTCGTTGGAGAACTCAATATCCTTGGCATAGCTGGTTTTTGGTGCAGCAAAATGAACAACATGGCCTTCTAGTAATAAGAGCATGTCACTCCAAGGCAAAATGGTTGGCGTATAACGAAAGTCATTCAAGAAAATGACCTCTTTCTCTTCAACCCCTAGCCACGCATACGAACATGTCGCAGGTGAGACAAAAGTGTTGTAAATCACCCTTAGGGGGTCAAGAATAAATGTTTTGCTGCAGTTCGCAGAGCCAGTAATATATAAATTACGACCCTTTCCTCGACCCATGGCAAGTAATTTAACAACAGCATCAGCAAATGTGCTTCGCTGGATGCTGTTGTTTTTTAGAATTTCCTTTGCACAAATCAACCACTCACCTTGACAAACACACTTGTCATTGTAGGCCATCTTCAAGAGGTCAATTCTTCACATTGAACATCTCTCCACTGTTTGCTGTGCTGTTTCCATTGCCCAGAGAGACTGCACAATTTCACTGGTCCGTTTCTCGCCTTTGTTCAAGACAAACTCATACAGCCTGCTGTCACCATCTGTTTTCTTCTTCTTGGCCAGTGCCAGGAAGTGTAAGTTGGAGTCAATGCCGTTGGAGATAATCATATCAGAGACTTCCAAATTACCCAACCTGCTGCTCTTCTGTGTGGTATCCAAACCACAAGCAGATGTCCTGCTTCGCTTCTTCATTGCTGGCAGGGTCTTTGGAGCACCTTTCAAGGTAGGATGACCTACACTTCTCAGAACCTGGCTATCTAGCTTTGTGACATATTCATTTGCTGTGCCATAGCCAGGATGTCCTGAGAAGTGTACAACAATGTCCTTTGTCTCTTTTAGGTATTTCTTTACTTTCGACCAGTGCTGAAGTTTGTCCAGCAGGACACACATGTGGGAATGGACACCACCATCCTGATCACTTTCCATGCAGCAAGTCCACTGTAATATCATGGCGGTAGTGACTGCATGGAATGCGGCCACAACCGTTTCAGAAAATGACCTGCTGTCATATTTTTCACTAACTGCCTGGCTATAAGTTATTAGGTAAGCCTTTCTAACATTGTCAACATTTGATGATGAGGCAATTATGATACTAATGTATGAACAATGTAGAAAGGCTAGTGAGTATGCAGTTGTGAAAATGATCACAGTAATTGATTGTAACGATCATGTTATGCGCAATAAATTTGAATTTGAAATTTCCTGCTGTTTTATTGCCAGGATTTCACCCCTTGCTGAGAGACACCTTTAAAGGACTGGCATGTTTCAAGGACAATCTCTGTTGACAGATATGTCACAATTAATCAGATTACATAATTCAAGTATTACTGTATCATGCAGGTAATAAATAATATTTTGCTTCCAAAATGTACTCTTATTCCACGTGACTATTCTCTACATTTTTCTCCGGTGCATGTGTAGCATCGGAGAAAATCAAGTTAACGAACATGCGTTTTTAAGACACTTTTAAAACATTTTTAGACTCCTTTTTTTCCAAATATGTTCACAATACCTTGTTCTCTTTGCCAAAATCGTTACCCCAAAAAAAAACAATGTGTATCAGACAACACGACCACTTTAGAGCTCCATTTGGGCCAAAAATGGGACAATCACTTAGTTTGACATCATGCGTAATATATAGAAAATTTTTGACTTGCTCATCGAGATCAGCGCCTTTGAAAAGTTCAGAAAACACTAAAACCAGCTTTATAAGTGATGTGTTTGAAGAATTTGATAGGGGAAAAGAGTCCTGGGGCACCAAGGATTTTAGCAAGTTTTACATGCATACATCAAGTTCACGAACATGCGTTTTTCAGAAACATTTTCAGACTCTTTTTTTTTCACAATACACTTAGCAGGCAAAAGTATTGCACAACCTGATGAAAAATGGCGTCTAGAAATGGCCCAAGGCCTTCTAGACGCCATTCTAGACAAAAGGTCAAGACAATTACATGAAAAATGTTGATATTTTTCAAAATTTTAAAACATTCTCTTTTAAATGAGTAAGAATTTGCGTGTCTTTGAGTGAAAAAAAAGTACAATTATTGGTGTTTTAATTACTCAACTTCGATAAATTGTTGTGAAAAATTTTTATGGTACCTCTTGGCAGTTTTCTCTCAATATTATTTTGAAACAATATGATGTAGTTTAAATTATATTCTCATTTGAAAATTTATGAAATTTTGAGTATATTTCTGCCAAAGAAATTTGCTATTGAAACCCGTTTGGTATATATATATTGTCATGTAAACTTTTTGGTTCAGGCCTTGGGCCACTTCTAGACGCCATTTTTCATCAGGTTGTGCAATACTTTTGCTCACTAAGTGTATATTCACAATACCCTGCTCTCTTTGCCAAAATGGTTACCACAAAAAAAACAAATTGTATCGGACAACACGACCACTTTAGAGCTCCATTTGGGCCAAAAATGGGACAATCACTTAGTTTGACATCATGCGTAATCTATAGAAAATTTTTGACATGCCCTTGAAAACCCCAGAAAACACGAAAGCCAGCTTTATAAGTGATGTGTTTGAGGAATTTGATACCAGACAATAGGGAACAAAAGTCCTGGGACACCCAGGATTTTAGCAAGTTTTACACGCATACCTCATCCCCCTGCCCTCCAAAACAATGTTGTCTGTAGAGGCGGTGTTTTTCAATATCGCCGAAATTCTTTTGGCCCGACGACGAGAAAGGACTGGTGCATAAGACGACATTGTTTTGGCGGGAGTGGGGGGCGGCATTCTGCTCACAGAGAACAAAGTATGCAGAAGCACAGCATTATGGGATGCAATTTTCAGGTGTCCCAGGGACTTTTGTCCCCTATGCTAGGTATAGTGTGATTTATAGTAGGTATAGTAGGAATAGTATGTCTGTATAGTAGGTATAGTATGTTGGAATAGTATGTAGGTATATATGTATGTATGTATGTATGTATGTATGAAGGTTTGTATGCAGGTATGTATGTAGGTATGTATTGTATGTATGTATGGGCATGAGTGGGACCGAATGCAGTGCGCGAAGCATGCCAACTAGATTAGGCTTTTTTACTTCACGGGCTGGGGCAAACGAGCAAAGCGAGTGATGACCCCTAGTTCTTGATACTACGTTACAATACAGTGAACAAAGTCCATTGTTATTCCAGTTAAACAAAGTCGCTAATTATGAAAGAGTAATTTTCCCTAACAACATTTTGTCATCCCAAGGGCTATCTTATCCAAATCTAATTCTTTATTACCCTTGATATTAATAAACCACCATGTTAAATAGAATATAATTTGTCTCTTTCACTTTGTAGATCTACTGATGTACATCATTGTACAAATGCAAGTATTGGAGGCTACATACCTAATGCTTTATCAAAATTCAATGCATCAGGCTTATCTTATCATGGAAACAAAACCATAGCTCTGTAAGTCAACATTAATTCAAATTCTGGATGCTCATCATAGATCATCATTTACTGTTCATACTACGTTGACAAAGGACTACAGGCAAGTGTCAATGGATGCACTCAACTAATAGCAGGCTAATTGTTGTTGTCCCTAAAACATAACAAACTTTGATGTTGCATCTTATCTACTGTAACATCAGTACGAGGCTTATCTCATAAGAATGAGGATTTTAAGATGAAAACGAGGCTGATCGCTAAAACTAATTTCCATGCATGTTAAGCACAACAATCATGACAATAGATAGACAGGGGGGCGAGGGCGAGCAAAACCACTGTAAGTGGGGTCGGAAGAGGCATGAGCGTTAGTGAATGCAGCGCACGAAGTGCCCCAACCACATTAAACATTTTTTACTTGATGGGCTCCGGGAAGCGAGCGTACGCAAGCTCCGCTGGCTAGTCTAAGGGCCTGTTTATATGGAGCCGAGTTACTCGGCTTCCCGAGTTACTCGTTAAGCCGAGTTACCCGCCTTGTATACAAAATCAATGCAATCCCGGGTGAGTGTTTATATGAGACAGACGAGTAACTCGGCTAGCCGGGATCCCGGCAAAACAGCCGAGATCTCGGCATATCGAGTAACTCGTTTCTGTCATATAAACGCAAATGTGCCGAGTTACTCGGCTAGCCGGGACGAATTCGGACATAATTCGCATGCGTGAACTGTTAACCAAACCACATTGTTAACCAAACCACCTCATGTAACAAAAACCATTCTAAAAGTAACCTGGCCACCCGAGTAACTCGGTCTCATATAAACAGGATTCAATTTTCATCCCGCCTTGCCGAGTTACTCGGGAAGCCGAGTAACTCGGCTCCATATAAACAGGCCCTAATATATATATTCTGTGATGTCACGTGATGACGCACTTTTGCTGCCAAAAACAATAGATTCGACCCAAAACAATAGGTCGAACGCCCCAAAACAATGGGCCGAAACGGCGAACCGTGTGATCACAAAGGCTTTTTTGTATGTGGGTATGTGGCAATGAAATTCACACTGAGTGTTTAGTTTATTAATTTGACCAGGGTAATGGATTTTGTTTTTCGATTTTCTCCTGAAATTTTGAATTATTCCATTAATTATTCCACTAATTGTGGAATATCACGAAAAAACGATGGTTTATGCTGGCGAAAATTCCAAATTCGCGTCCCCAACTCCATGTTGAAAAGGAGTATTCGCTCTTCACTTGACTCGTTTCGCCTTTTCCTGCAATTTGATTGGCTCTTTTCGCGCCACCCATGTGTGTTGGCTGTCGTTTGTCGTTTTTCGTCCTGGGCTTTCAGCAGACACTTTTGGAGAAGACGCGTGTTTTTGTTTTGCACACAAAGGATAACTGGGCGCCTTTCAAAGTGTTTTATCTTTGTAAAGACTTGCTAATTGTTTTAGAGACCTCTGGAAAATTACAGGAGACAATTGAGAACACAGGTGATAGCTTTGTTTTGTTTTTTGAGTGAGATAGTTGTAGTTTTTATACCAGGGGACCGCCATTGTTGCTTTGGCATACTTCAGATGCTTAGGCCTAAGGTAAACAAGACCAAATTCTTGATAAATAAATTATTATGATAAGGGTTACCAGGCGAGCGCAGCGAGCTAACCCATTGTAGGTGGGGTTGAAAGCGGCATGAGCGTAGGTGAATGGAGCGCACGAAGTGCGCCCTACCACTCAATGTTTCTTGATATCAGATAGACAGGCGAGCGCAGTGAGCCAACCCATTGTACATGGGGTTGGAAGGAGCATGAGGGTAAGCGAATGCAGCGCACGAAGTGCGCCCTAGCAGTCAATGTTTCTTGCTAACAGATAGACGGGCGAGCATAGCGAGCTAACCTATTGTAAGTGGGATTGAAAGAGGCATGAGCGTAAGTGAGCTAACCCATTGTAAGTGGGGTTTAAAGAGGCATGAGCGCAAGCGAATGCAGCACACGAAATGCGCCAACTGTACAGTATATAATCTTTACTTAGTTCACCCTTTAATTGATTTCATGCAATATGTTATGTGCAGTCACATATTTGATAACATTTTGAAACAATGTCTCTTGATGGTTATTGCAGGCCATCATATGTCTTGCAATTTATTTTTCCTTGCTGCAATCTTTGTTAATGTATTTTATACCTTGCAGTACCCTTCATTGATAATTACACAGAGAATGAAGAAAATGCATCATTGATGATGCCATATAAATAACACAGAAGACAGGTTAAAAGGAGAAGATTTCAACTTTTAAAGTTTCAACTAAAATTATATATCTTTAAACATAATTATATTATTTACTTGAATATATTGTATTATGAGTAATGCATGCAACATTACATTTCCCTATCTTCAAGCCTTAATTTTCTGCAATCAATCATTTAGCATAACTAAATTTCAGACTATCAAGCCACTAACACTAAATTAAATAAATTTAGAATTTTAGTTTTAGTAACAGGGTGTTTCCACCCATATAAAAACAACATTTACGCATTCTGTAACATTTTCAGGAGACCTCGATTTCAGTTTAATTATGTTTTGCCATCCGAGGCCATCTTCATCCTGTTGCTATGGTTTCTATATTCAAAGTTACTTTCAAAACGCAACGCGCCAAAAGTAGTTTGCAATCGTTATTTCTCAATGCACAGCAACAGTGAACAGGTAGATTTTTCTTCGCTAATTACTAATATTTTACACTTTTACATATTAATAAAAACAATTGAAAGTAATACCCAAATCATTGATCACATGTATATGACTATTTCGGCGTAATTTAATCACTGATGATATTTTTCCCCAGTCTCGGTAGTTACGGTTAACCTTCCTATCCTTGGTCATCTAAAGAAAACATTATTTTGGTATGTACTTTTTTTTCACTGTTAATGACGCAATGAGAGTCTCCATTATTGTGTTCACCAAGCATAACTTCATACTTATAATTTAAATTACAATTCTGTTATTCTATTATTTGCAGTATTTGCAGTTTGGTAGTTGGCCTTTGTTTTTATATTTATTATTGAGATTTTCGGTATGTACCTTTTTACAATGTTACTTGGATAATAAAATTCTCCATTACTGTAATGTTCACCAACCATATGTATAACTTTCTACTTACCATTTAAAATTCTTTTTGCTATTTAGTTGGCCTATAATGTTATTTATTATGTTGGTAGTTGCCATTTGTTTTTCATATTTATTATTGAGATTTTCGGTATGTACTTTTCTTACAATGTTACTTAGATAATTCTTAATCTTAATCTTAATTAAGGCCATTAGACATACCCGATTAGGGTAATTAGACCTATACCAAGGTAGTGTGGTCCTAAAATTCTCCATTACTATAATGTTCACCAATCATTTGTATAACTTTCTACTTACCATTTAAATCACAATTGTCTTATTCCTTTTGCAGTATTTGCAGTTTGGTAGTTGGCCTTTGTTTTTATTTTCATTGTTCAGATTTTCGGTATGTACTTTACTTACAATGTTACTTAGGTAATAAAATTCTCCATTACTATAATGTTCACCAATCATTTGTATAACTTTCTACTTAACATTTAAATCACAATTGTCTTATTCTTTTTGCAGTATTTGCAGTTTGGTAGTTGGCCTTTGTTTTTATTTTCATTGTTCAGATTTTCGGTATGTACTTTACTTACAATGTTACTTAGATAATAAAATTCTCCATTACTATAATGTTCACCAATCATTTGTATAACTTTCTACTTACCATTTAAATCACCACCAATTATCCTTATTAAAGAAAACCAACAATTATTTGTTTGCTTAAAGGTTCACTATGGCTACAAGTTATAACAAGCCAGAACCAAGTTGTAAAAAGAAGCCAGAACCACAACAATCCATTATCATCAAACTTGGTGATAAAACAAAAGTAATTATAGCAAATATATTAATTCATATTTCATCAGTTTTTTTGCACAATTCAGAATAATTAACTGTTTATATTTAATGGTTACGGTTTTCGTGGCAAATTCTTTCATTGTTTGCTTTTGTACCCTAGGAAATAACATACGCAAACATTTTCACCCTCAAAAGGGAATGTGCTGCCCAATTTGAAGAATTGGGCAGGAACAAAGAATTTTCCTTGCTTGACAAGGAAGGGAGGAGACTCCCCACAAAAGAAATAGTGTAAGTATACCTTCTATATTTGAAGCTCAGTTGTTCAATTGATATCTTCCAAATATTGCATAATATCCTTCCACCTGTAACATAATTGTGTATTCACAGATCACAGAAGGAGGCCTTTGTCAAAATTGGCAAAGGCCACAGAAAGGACAAAATGGAAAAACAGGGTGGGAAGGCCACCAAAGAATTTGCCAGAACAATGATGGTGGCCATGCCCACCCAAAGGGCTGCAAAAATAATGCAGGACATGTACAAATTAGTTAATGAATAGTATATCAACTAATTTACACATGTCCTGCTTTTGACCATGCATGATACAATCAACTTTCCCAAAATTAACAAAACCAACTGAAATATTCTCAATTTGAAAGCAAAACATTTATAAATTTAAAATAAATCTATCGTGCATGGTCAAAGTCATCGTTTTTTAATTATTGTTTATTGTTCCAATTATAAGTTCCAAAAATGTTCCTATTTTGTATGTTCACAAAGTTCAAGATTATATGTTCCCATATTTCTATATGTTGCAATCATATTCTTTATTTTTTCATAATGTTTTAAAAGGTAGAAATATCTGCATGATTTCATTGGAAAACCTTCACTGACAAACTTACCCTCCATATGGTATTCACATTGATGAATGTGATGTTTGTGACGAGATGCTTGAGATACTCTATTGTATTGACACAAAGAACAAAAACTGAGTATGTGAATTTAAACAATGGACTCAACGAACTGTAGTTTTTTTGTAATTAGCTTTGCTTATAAAACTGTTGTTTGTATGGCCTAATATTTGTTGATAAATATCTTACATGGTGACAGGAGCGGAGCGCTGTAGTGGTTTAAATATTTACACTAAGCTTCGAAACTCCAGGCCATTTTACAGACATGGCTTCAGGATTTATGTTACCACCGCCTCCTTCCTTGGAAATTCACGACGCGAATGCAGCTGAGAAGTGGAAAAAGTTTTTGCTTGCATGGAATAATTATTCACTCGCAACGAAGCTGAATAATGAAGACGAAGACATTCAAGTAGCCACGTTGTTGACAGTTATCGGGGAGCAAGCCCGCGATGTGTTTTCAACATTTCAGTTTACCAGGGAAGCAGATAAACAGAAAATCCAGCCAGTGTTGAAGAAATTTAAGGAATATTGCGAGCCTCGTAAGAACATTCCTTTTGAACGTTATTTGTTTAATAAACGAGTACAAGAGCCAGGTGAAGCCTACGAGCAATATAGAACAGAACTGAGGAAAATCGCTGAGGGCTGTGAGTTCGACAAAATCACACCAGACGAAATTCTACGTGATCGTCTTGTATTTGGAATACGTGACAACAAAGTCAGAGAACGTTTGTTGAGAGAGTCTGAACTAACTCTTATAAAAACAGATGAGATTTGCAGGGCATCGGAAAGTATGCAGAAACAAATGAAAATTGTTGGGGACAAACCCGAGTTGCCTGTAAATGCTGTTAATAAAGGCAAATTTCAGTCAAAGAAAAAAGAGAAGAGTTTTACAAAGGAAAATAAAGAATGTGGAAATTGTGGCCAACACCATGATATGTCAAAGAAAGAGAATTGCCCAGCTTACCTGAAAGCATGCCGGAAGTGCGGAAAATTATCTCACTGGGCCCGAAAGTGCCGTAGCAGCAAACTTGAACGTGATAGCCGAGTAAAAGCAGTTAAAGTTGAAGATTCGAGTGAAGATGAGTGTTTTGGTGTGACGTCATCAGAGCTGGATGACTCGCAACTTATTACTTTGAAACTAGAGTCTGGAAATTTTTTGCGTTTTCAACCAGATACAGGAGCACAGTGTAACACGATCCCACTGGACTTGTACAAGAAGGCTACAGGAGATTTTAAATTGGAGCACGTGGAGCCAGCCAAAACTAAAATTTCAGCGTATGGAGGAGCAAAGTTAAATGTTGTGGGACAAGTTCGTATCCGGGTTTGGCGTGACGATTTCAGATGTAAATTGGATTGTAAAATCGTGGACAACAAAGGTGTTCGCCCACTTTTGGGTAGAAAAGCTTGTGTTGGCATGAACATTGTTAAGTACATAGACAATGATGAGATCAACAAACCATTAACCGGAAATGCCAATGTTTATGTTCTGTATGACAATCAAACCGTAACCAAGGATACATTACTGAAGAAATTTCCTGACGTTTTTGATGAGGAAGTTGGCATGATGGAGGGAGAGCACCAGATCAGGATTGATAAAAGTGTAGATCCGGTCCAGCATGCACCACGACGAGTACCAGTCGCACTGAGAGCCAAAGTTAAAGAAGCCTTGCAGTCACTGGAGAACCAAGAGATTATAACTTCTGTAACAACCCCCACTCCGTGGATCAATTCAATGGTTGCTGTACCAAAAGCAAATGGCGCTAAACTACGCATCTGTTTGGATCCGAGGGACCTCAATCGTGCAGTCCAACGTGAGAATTACCCGCTGCCGACCATCGAAGACATAGCGACGCGACTTCACGGAGCCAAGGTATTCACTAAACTTGATGTACGAAACGGTTTCTGGCATGTGAAGCTGAGTGAAGAGTCTTCCTACCTGACAACTTTCAATTCGCCGTTCGGCCGTTACCGGTGGAAACGACTCCCTTTCGGTATCAGCTCTGCCCCTGAAGTGTTTCACCGAAAGATGCATGAACTGATCGAAGGACTCACGGGAATTGAAGTCGTTGCCGATGATTTCATTGTAGTTGGTTATGGGGACACAGCCGAAGAGGCCAACCGTAACCATGACAAGCACATAGACAATGATGAGATCAACAAACCATTAACCGGAAATGCCAATGTTTATGTTCTGTATGACAATCAAACCGTAACCAAGGATACATTACTGAAGAAATTTCCTGACGTTTTTGATGAGGAAGTTGGCATGATGGAGGGAGAGCACCAGATCAGGATTGATAAAAGTGTAGATCCGGTCCAGCATGCACCACGACGAGTACCAGTCGCACTGAGAGCCAAAGTTAAAGAAGCCTTGCAGTCACTGGAGAACCAAGAGATTATAACTTCTGTAACAACCCCCACTCCGTGGATCAATTCAATGGTTGCTGTACCAAAAGCAAATGGCGCTAAACTACGCATCTGTTTGGATCCGAGGGACCTCAATCGTGCAGTCCAACGTGAGAATTACCCGCTGCCGACCATCGAAGACATAGCGACGCGACTTCACGGAGCCAAGGTATTCACTAAACTTGATGTACGAAACGGTTTCTGGCATGTGAAGCTGAGTGAAGAGTCTTCCTACCTGACAACTTTCAATTCGCCGTTCGGCCGTTACCGGTGGAAACAACTCCCTTTCGGTATCAGCTCTGCCCCTGAAGTGTTTCACCGAAAGATGCATGAACTGATCGAAGGACTCACGGGAATTGAAGTCGTTGCCGATGATTTCATTGTAGTTGGTTATGGGGACACAGCCGAAGAGGCCAACCGTAACCATGACAACACATTGTTTGCATTTCTGGAACGCTGCCGAGAGCGAAATGTTAAACTGAACATTGATAAACTGACTTTACGTGAGAAAGAGGTACCTTTTATCGGACATGTTGCGACTGATAAGGGATTACGTGTAGACCCAGCTAAGGTGAGAGCCATTACTGACATGCCTGCACCTACGGACAAAGCTGGGGTACAGCGATTGCTGGGTTTAGCACAATACCTCAGCAAATTCTTGCCACGCCTATCAGACATCACCAAGCCATTGCGGGAACTGACACAGAATGACATTCAGTGGTTCTGGGGCAAATCCCAGCAAGTGTCGTTGGATACTTTAAAGAAAGTAGTCACCGAGACCCCTGTACTTCGTTATTACAACTTAGCTGAGGATGTTACCATTCAATGTGATGCGAGTTCATCAGGCATGGCAGCAGCGTTACTTCAAGGTGGACAGCCAGTAGCTTATTGTTCGAGGGCCATGACCCCGGCAGAGACCCGATATGCCCAGATCGAAAAGGAACTATTAGCTATTGTGTTTGCTGTGGAGCGTTTTGAGCCATATGTGTATGGTCGTGACAAGGTGACTGTGGAGAGTGATCACAAACCGCTTCAGTTCATATTTCAAAAGCCACTCCACGCTGTCCCGAAACGTCTCCAGCGTATGCTTCTGAGGCTGCAGAAGTATAGTTTACATGTACTCTACAAGAAAGGAACAGAAATGTATTTGGCTGATACACTCAGTAGAGCGTATCTGCCAGAGGTTAATGCATGTGACCTTATTCCTGAGCTAGAGGACATTGACCACAAAAAGTACCTGGCAGTCAGTGAAGAGCGTTGGCAACAGATCAACCACGCGTCAGCTGATGATCCGGTATTACAGCAACTCCGAGTCACCATTCGCCGTGGTTGGCCAGAGTCCAAATCTGACTTGCCAGAGATACTCTACCATTATTATGACCACAGGGACACTCTAACCGTTCAGGATGAATTAGTGTTCAAGGGCCAGCAGCTTGTGGTACCAGCTTGCTTGAGAAAAGAGTTAATGGCAGTGGCACACAGTACTCACATCGGTATTGAAGGATGTTTGCGTCGAGCACGAGAAAGTCTCTACTGGCCTCGAATGTCGACTGAGTTACGTGAATATGTGGCCAAGTGTGATATCTGCCTGTCACATCGCACTAACCAACAAAAAGAGCCATTAATGCAACATGATTTTGTCGCTCGACCTTGGTCAAAGATAGGAGCTGATCTATGTGAACTGACTAACAGAACGCTATTAGTAATATGTGACTACTACAGCAATTACATTGAAGTTGCCCGACTGAATTCAGTAACATCACGCAGTGTCATCAAGGAGATGAAGGAAGTGTTTGCTCGATACGGGATACCTGATATTCTTGTGACCGACAACGGTCCTCAGTTTTCATCAGCGGAGTTTTCAGCATTTGCCAAGACATGGATGTTCAGTCATAAGACATCTTCGCCACACCACCCTCAGTCAAACGGTAAAGCCGAGAATGCTGTGAAAACTGTGAAGCGTATGTTTACCAAATGTCAGGAGTCAGGACAGTCAGAGTTTCTTGCCTTACTGGACTGGCGTAACACGCCAACTGAAGGAATTGGCACCAGCCCAGCACAGCGGTTGATGGGACGTCGTTGCAAGGCACTCCTACCGGTTGCCGGAACCCTTCTGAAACCGAGTTATCCTACTGAGGAGGACACCCGAGCTATTATTGGCAAGAGACATAAGCAGCAGTATTACTACAACCGCCATGTCAAGCCACTTCAGGACATAGTCTCAGGTGAGACAGTAAGGATTAGGCCCCCTGGAGAGAAATCTTGGTCTCCTGGTACCTGTATGGAACAAGTCAGTCCTCGCAGTTACAAAGTGAAAGTCGGCGAGTCTGTCTATCGACGTAACCGACGTGATCTTATTACAACCGGAGAACCACCAATTCTCGATATACCAGAAAGTCAACCAACTCAACCGGAACCTCCTCAGCCTGAACCATCACAAAGTCCTTCAAAATTGCCATCCCAACCACCAGCACAACCTACTTTACTTCGCAGATCGCAAAGACAGCGGAAACCACCTGCAGCATTAAAAGACTTTGTTAAATAAGGAACGATGGACCTTTCTTTATTTATTGTGTTTTTTTTTATAAGAGGAAAGATGTGACGAGATGCTTGAGATACTCTATTGTATTGACACAAAGAACAAAAACTGAGTATGTGAATTTAAACAATGGACTCAACGAACTGTAGTTTTTTTGTAATTAGCTTTGCTTATAAAACTGTTGTTTGTATGGCCTAATATTTGTTGATAAATATCTTACAATGTTGGCACAGTAATGGTGCTAACAGTGATCATTTATTCCCAAGTATGATTCCTTTTTATGCCATTTTTGATATCTAAACTCAGAAAATGAAACTGGAGTTAACACATTTTGAACAGAGAGTCAAAATATTTCATACATACTCTTCAGATGGAAATGATTTAAGAAGATGCAGTTGGATTCTCACCATGAGTTTCTTCCTCATCAAACTATACTTGACATGGCATGCCATTGCCATGATGTAATGATGTCATTCAATTTCACGTGCAATTTCTCCCTCCCTCTTACCTTTATAAACAATCTGAAGGATGAAGGGGAATTCCCTTTTCATATGTGCTCTAATTTGTTAATTTATTTCCATACTTTGTAGTAGCCTTCATTGATAAATACACAGAGAATGAAGAAAATGCACAATTGATGATAGAATATTAACAACACACAACAAAGGTTTAAAGGAGATGACTTCAACTTATAAATTTTATAGTTGCAACAAAAACTGTATATCTTACAACATAACTGTACTATTTACCTGAATATAATTTATCAGTGAAGCTTGCAACATTACATATGCTTCTCTTGAAAAGTCTTCATTTTCTGTAGTCATTTCTCATAACTAAATTTCAGACTATGAGGCCACTACCATTGTGTTTCCACCTACTAACAACATTTATGCATTCTGTGGCATTTCCAGAAGGCCTCGATTTCAGTTATCTATATTTTATTCTATGAGGTCATCTTCAATCTGTTGCTATGGTGTTCATATTCAAAATTATCTTCACGCAACGCGCCAAAAATATTTTCCGTTCGTCATTGTCAAAAGTAGAGCCACAAGTCAACAGGTAAATTGTTTTTAACTCATTACTAATATTTTATACTTCTACTATTAATAAAGACAATTACAAATAATACCCGAATTTTTTATTACATGCATAACTATTTCCATGTATTTAATCACTGATGATATTCCTTTTCCAGTCTTCGTTTAGTTTTCCGTCCAACCTTTCTCCTGAAGAAAAAAAGATTTTGGTATGTACTTTCAGTTCAATGTTAATTACATAATGAGATTCTCCATTACTATTATCTTCACCAAGCATATGTATAACTTACTACTTACCATTTAAATCACAATTATCTTATTCTTTTTCCAGTATTTGTAGTTTAGCAGTTGCCTGTTTTTCGTTCATTCATTTTTCGTTCAGATTTTGGTATGTACTTTCAGTTCAATGTCAATTACATAATGAGATTCTCCATTACTATTATCTTCACCAAGCATATGTATAACTTACTACTTTCCATTTAAATCACAATTATCTTATTCTTTTTCCAGTATCTGCAGTTTGGCAGTTGCCTGTTTTTGGTTCAATCGTTTTTTGTTCAGATTTTGGTATGTATTTTCAGTTCAATGTTAATTACATAATGAGATTCTCCATTACTATTATCTTCACTAAGCATATGTATAACTTACTACTTACCATTTAAATCACAATTATCTTATTCTTTTTCCAGTATTTGCAGTTTAGCAGTTGTCCTTTAATTTTGTATCATATTATCTTATTTTGTATCAGTACCGCTTCATGCAAACATATTCTGTTTTTCACACACCAATTATCCTTATTAAAGAAAAACAACTATTATTTGTTTCCTTTAAGGTTTGCTATTATGCCTACCAGCTGCAAAAAGAAGCCTGAGCCAGAAAAAAGAATTGTCATCAGACTTGGTGATGAAGCAAAAGTAATTATAGCAAATATTAATTCATATTTGATCAGTTTTTTGCACAATCCACAATAATTAATTCATATTTCATGGTTATGGTTTTCGTTCTGTCATTGTTTGCTTTTGTATCCTAGGAAATAACATACAGAGACATATTCAGTCTCAAGAGGGAATGTGCTGCCCAATTCAAAGAACTGGGCAGCACAAAAAAATTTTCCTTGCACAACAAGGATGGGAGGAGACTCCCCACAAAAGATATAGAGTAATTATACCTTTTGCATTTGAAACTCAATTGTTCTATTGATATCTTCCAAATAGTGCTAAATATCCCTTCACCGAAAAAGCAACCTATAACATAATTGTGCATTTACAGATCACAGAAGGAGGCCTTTGTCAATGTCCTGTTTTTGACCATGCATGAAAGAGACAATCAGAAAATCAAAACCAATTAACAATACAAAATATAACCTAGAATTATCTACTTTTCCATATGCCAAATTTAGAAAACATTTCCCATTTTTTGTTCATGCATGGTCAAAATTTCATTACTAATATAATTTGTTCATATTATATGTTCCAAAAATGTTCCTCTTTTGTATGTTCACAAAGTTCAAGATTATATGTTCCCATATATTTCTGTAGTTGCAATCATTTCTTTTTTTTTGATAATGTTTAAAAGGTAAAAATGTCTGCATGATTTCATGAAAGACCTTCACTGATAAACTTACCCTCTATTTGGTATTCACATTCATGAATGTGATGTTGGCACAGTAATAGTGCTAACAGTGGTCATTTATTCCCAGCATGATTCCTTTTTATGCCATTTTTCCTAAATAAAAATGAAACTGGAGTTAACACATTTTGAACAGTCAGTCAAAATACTTTATACATTCTCTTCAGATGGAAATGATTGAAGATGATGCAGTTGGATTCTCACCATGCCTTTTCTCCTTATCATCAAGCCACTACTTGGCATACCATTGCCATGATGTAATGATGTAATTCGATTTCACATGCAATGGTATAGTATGGTGGTATATTGTGTAGGTATAGTAGGTATATTATGTTAGTATAGTATGTAGTATAGTATGTAGGTACTAGCCAGGGGCGCTCGCGTATGCTCGCTTCTCGGAGGGGGGCAAGTGAAAAAAACTTAATGTGGTTGGCGCACTTCGTGCGCTGCATTCGCTTTCCCTTATGCCCCATTCAACCCAACCTACAATGGGTAAGCTCGCTGCGCTCGCCTGTGGTTGGCGCACTCCGTGCACTGCATTCGCTTACACTCATGCCCCTTTCAACCCCACCTAGAATGGGGGAGAATAGATTGATAAGGGGGGGTTCTAGCCCACCTGACAAAGGTATTCAATAGTGGCCCATGCGCAGTTAAGAGGTCAGTTCTTGCCCACTTGATAAAGGTATACAATAGTGGCGCATGCGCAGTCCAATAGCCGCTCAGAGGTTCTTGATGCATGACCATAGGTTGAGGAGTGAAAGGGGGGGGGGGGGTTCTGGCCCACTATCACGTGACGTATGACGTCATTTTAATTAACTACTGTAACATCACGTGAGGTCACTATAGATCTTGTAATATCATGTGATCAACCTGGGTTCCGGCGCAATATCATGTGACGTATGGCGTCATTATAATTAGCTGCTCTAACATCAGGTGACGGCTTTATAGATTGATAGACTCTTTCTCAGTTGAATGGTTTTATCAATTAGAAATTGTTTTATTTAACAAATTTTTGAAATAGATGCAATTAAAATATATACAACATTTATCATTCAATTTTCAACAATTAAAATATATACAACATTTATCATTCAAATGCAAGATAATAAGATAATTGAGATGGGGAGAAAGACCAGAAAGATTTTAAAAAGTGGGTAACCCTAACCCTAACCCTAACCCCCACAATAGGGGCATCTTTTCATTTCAGGATCGGGAGTCTCCCCCACGCACACAGTGCATGGGGTCAGCTCCCTTGGAAATAAACGTATCTGCTCCATTGCTAAAAGGAAAGGAGAGTGTTCATTAATTCATATAACTATTTGAGAGTAGGTATGAAATTGACAAAAGCTAAAGATAGAGTAAAGTTACTTACACTCTGTCTGTGTCCCCTGACTGTGAGATGCTAAAAATAAATTTTAGTTGATTTAGAAACGCTCAACTTGGGAGTAAGTACTATGAATCCTGATAAAATATCAAAGACACTTACATCTGATCGTCATAATCGTGTTTGGTGCTGAAATCAGCGGGGGTGAAGGTGGGGTTCTAGGATCTATGAAAGAAAAGTAATTTTATTAAAAAATGAGAACTAGAAAAAATTCCAATCAATTTATATCAATAATAAAGATGAACTTACGAGGTGGGGAGGTTGGTGGTGTTCTAGGATCTATGAAAGAAAAATAATGTTATTAAAAATGAGAACTAGAAAAGAATTCCAATCAATTTATATTAATAATAATGATGGACTTACGAGGTGGGGAGAAGGTAGGGCTGAGCAGCATCCGACGCCGCCTTCTGTATATGAGTCTTCTTTGGACTATAAAGAGAGGTTTTAAAATTAATTTCATATGATTAGAGTACAATGAAATTTATTATCAACTTACTCAACGTGTGTACTTATTAAAAAATTATTAATTACTCACTAGGTGCGTGGAGTGCCACAGCATCCTCCCCCTCCTCATCCCCAATGCCAAAAATCGCACCACCTCTAGGTGGTGTAGTAGGTCTTACTGTAGGAAAGAGGACAATTTAATTAGAAACTATAAAAGGTCAGTTCATGTCTTGATATAAAAATTATCGCTAAACTTACTTCTCCTCATTCTTTGATGCCTTTGAATAAAATTGAAGACGTTGTCTTCCTCTGAGGATGATTGCATATCTAAGATAATAAATTATAGCTTGAGTAATGTCGAGAAGGAATTCAAAGCAAATGAGTTTCAGGAAACGAAGACATCTTTTAAAATGAAGGATACTCACTGATATTTGGTTGGTGATTTCTTGATATTTCTAGAATGAAGCAACAAAATTTCATTAATTAAATAAAATTTATTGTAAATAAAAGCAACTTACTGAGAAATTGTAAAAATGGCGGGGTTACAAAGTAGAAGGAAAACTCACTTGTTAAATAAAACAATTTCTAATCGATAAAGCAATTCAACTGAAATGAAAGCAAAGAGTCCATCAATTGTTTATGCTTAGGCCGATAAACCTTACAAACATTAGTAGAAATCTTGAAATGTTCAGTAGAATATGAACACAACTTACCTCGAGAATCTCTACTGTGGAGTGACAAAAAAAAGATGTTCAACTCTTAATATTAACCAAATCACGTCAACCAAATTTTTACTAACTCCCGCCAACTCATCTCATTGGTTGAATATAACACTACAGTATTTATTAACATATCTTATTACCATTCGAATTTCGAATGCCAGCAACACCTTTCAATAATGACTGGAAATTTCGAAAGAACATTCGAGAACATTCAAAAAGAAGGTTTGAGACCATTTAAATGATGATGTAATCATTAACCAATCAAATCCCATCATCTTCAGCATTCGAATATACTATAAGGGCAATGAGGTGCTTCGCCTACTCTCATTTATGAAGAGCACACATCATGAAGAGAGAAAGAGAATCTAATTCAGATTATGAGCCTAAAAAGAAAAAATTTAAATGTTCAGAATGTTCAAAAGAGTTTACAAGGCATTTAAATTTAGAACATCACAAGTATACAGCATATAATGATAAAAGAAATACCATATCTGGTGCTGGAAGGAAAAAGAAGAAAGATGAAGCTTATCAAGTGTTCATCAACGAAGAACAACCACTAGATCAAGCCAGACGTGAAATAGCTGAACAAATCTATAATGAGCTAGAAGAGCACGATCAGGGAATAAAGTATTACCTTAGCACAGAGATTGTTTTCAAGAAATTAATTTGTGATGTCGAAACTGATCCAACTCCGATATTTAGATCGAAAGTACTTTCACAGTTAAGGATTGCTGGCATTGAAGATATTAGAGATCAAGTCACAGAAGCTATTGATAAAATCTATGAAGATATAAATGAATATACAAAAAACGGTAGCGGATGGACATTGGAAAGAGTTTTGAATTGTGAAATTCATTTTTTCAATTACAAACCAATCAAAGGTGGATCGTACATACCATCACCAAGACTCTTGAGTGTGAGGAAAGCAATCATTAACGTGCAAAATGGAGATGACAAGTGTTTTGCGTGGGCTGTCTTGTTTGGTTTGTACAAATTGGTTTGTACAATCTTGTTTAGGGTTATATTGTACTAGGGGTCATCACTCGCTTTGCTCGTTCGCCCCAGCCCGTCAAGTAAAAAAAGCTTAATCTGGTTGGCGCGCTCCGCGCACTGGATTCGCTCCCGCTCATGCCCATACATACATACATACATACATACCTACATACATGCATACATACATACATGAGCTGGGTTCGGTCGCTTCGGTCCCTCCCCGGAGCCCATCAAGTAAACAAAGCTTAATCTGGTTGGCGTGCTTCACGCGGTGCATTCCCTCCCGCTCATGCCCATACATACCTATATACATATATACATACTTACATACATACATAGATACATAAATACATACATACATAAATACATACCTACATACATACATACATACATACATACATACATACATACCTATATACATACCTACATACCTACATACATATAAACATACAGGTGTCTTTGCGCACGTTTGGTCGCTCGCCACAGCCCGTCAAGTAAAAAAAGCTTAATCTGGTTGGCATAGTTTGTGCGCTGCATTCGCTGACGCTCATGCCTCTTTCAACCCCACTTACATTGGGTTAGCTCGCTGCGCTCGCCTGTCTATCTGTTATCAAGAAATATTGACTGATAGGGCGCATTTCGTGCGCTGCATTCGCTGATGCTCATGCCTCTTTCAACCCCACTTACATTGGGTTAGCTCACTGCACTCGCCTGACTAATGTAAATTGCAACTGTGGGTAGGTTAGCAGAACAATGGACTTAAATTTTACTAATGCACATATGGCATAACAGATGAGCACTAATTTTGTGCAAGTATTGCAGCTGCATGCCAAGGATAAAAGTAATACATTGTTATTTTACCAGTGTCCCATATAAGTGTGTTATAATTAGGCAATAACCTGACACAAAAACTGATTAAATTGCAATGTGATAGAAACTTACATTAACAGAATTCTCCTTCCATGAGTTTTTCAAGGTTTCCATTGACTTTTCATGCATAGTGTAGTAAATGTTTGCTTCGGTCATTTTACATTTGCATGGTGTGAATAGCAAGTATTAGTGACATTGACAGCTTCGGTTAAGCACTTCAGTATTTGTTTCACAAAGAATCATACAGGAAAAAAAGGAAGAATTAATAATCAATGAAATGACCATATCATAGTTACAGGATAATAGGACAACATGATAGTTGTGCAGCCATAATGATCAATAGCCCTTGCGGATTACATGGAAAAGGATATTTAAAATGCAAGATAAGTGAAAATTATCTTTCCACTGGTCTATGAATACTTCATCCATCATCAATATTGAAGATAAAAATAGTTTCATAGGAATGTCAATATATTTTGCTTGTCACACATGAAGGCAATGAACAGTAAGGAATCCATCAATTGGTAAATACTTCAAGAATCATTTTAAATCCAAGCTAGCAATCGCAGGCACATGCAGTGAAGGTACCAAACATTTATTTTGTTAGCAAGTAAACTATAAAGGTATAAAATAACTAATGTAAATTCTGGATTGCATTGCAATCAGTGAAGTTAGAATGGCCTAACCCAAATTAAGCTGGTTTAACAACTTGATGAAATTTAATGGGGAATGAGTTAAAAATAAGATCTCTATTACCTGTAACATACATTGAAAATGTCCCCTGTAAATTTGGAAATATTTTACCAACTTTACGTTGTCCTGTGTGATGATCATTTTGTGATGCCGAAGCCAAGCTGTTTCAAAATTCTTATTTTAAAAGTTAGCGGGGGCTATTGATGGAAAAGAGGACCAAAATTTTTTCAATGCAACATAACGACCTCGTTTCAATGGGGGATAAAGTGTTATTATTTGCAAAGAAGAACTGCAGAAATGTATCTCATTAAGAACGGACATTGATGAAGCTCAGGAAATTTGAACAGAGAGTACATTAATCCTACATTGTTTTGGTATATAATATACATACTAGTACATAAACGGTAATAAAGTAAGTATCATTGACGATGGCTTCCATTATGTGCTACACACAACTATAAAAAACTTTTAAAACATGAGCTTTAACATGCATGAATAAAAATGCAGACAAACTTCTAATGTCCATTTGACGTTCATCTTTTATATCTCAATAGTGAACATCAATGAGAGATAATTGGTTCCATCTGTAGATTGTATTGATGTCTTCATTCATCATGTGGAGTGTTCGGCGATATTGACAGCTTTGTTCAATATAAAATTCACACGCACGTGGCACGGAGCAACAATACCGATGTCTGTTCTCTCGATGCTTCGTGCGTTCTCACCATTAAGTTTGGTCATAGTAAAAGAAAAAGATTGCCGGTTTCACTAGTTTAAAGCTCGAACACCAACTTCAAGGGGTAACCTTTGTTCGAGGTTTCCTTTTTCATGAAAACTGCAATTTAAATTTGGGATATTACAAAATAAGGGGTCAGCTATATTGTTATAATAAATAAGGACCTGAGAGGAGGGTAATCCAATGCTAATTCTTGTTAAAAACAACTATGGTTAATGGAGAGATTGCAGTTTTCACAGAGAAAAGGAAAGCCATACTCCCATAGGCAATATCGGAGAGCATGGCAAAGCATATCTCTTCTGATACAGGTGCTACCGAGGACCCAGATCGTGTTGTTGCTGTTGGCGAACACCCCCGGACACTGGAGTGTTGTGAAAGTGTTCGGATCGTTCTTGGCGGATCTTATTGACTGGAGTGGCCTGGCAAACCAGCAATGTTCAAAGCTTTTAACAGCTTTGCTTTCTGAGTGTTGTGCTGATATCACAACAGGGAACATCACACTGTAGTGCAATGCCGATCCGCTAAAACCACAATCTGAGCCCCGTAATTTGTGTATGTGCATTTTGGTAGACTGACACACTCTGTGAGCAACACAATTTATGCTCAAAGGTTTGTGAAGACCTTTACAGGACTTCTTGGAAGACAAGGTTTTTTGTCTTCCTGTGTGTTTCCTCTGGGAGGAATACTTTGAGCCCG
Organism: Sanderia malayensis; assembly: GCA_013076295.1. Classification (NCBI taxonomy): domain Eukaryota; kingdom Metazoa; phylum Cnidaria; class Scyphozoa; order Semaeostomeae; family Pelagiidae; genus Sanderia; species Sanderia malayensis. The sequence continues at coordinate 4,936,851 of RQOL01000718.1, forward strand.
TCAAATGATGTTACTCTTGACATGGCCACATATAACTGACCATGTGTGAACACGGGCTCAGGTAAATACAAACCAACATGCCTCAGAGATTGTCCCTGTGCCTTGTTCATAGTAAGGCAGTATGCTAGTCTGACTGGAAATTGCTGTCGTTTGATGTTCAACGGCATCTCAGTGTCTTGTGTTGACATTGCTATTCTGGGAATCATGACCTGCTGGCCTCTGTGTTCCTTGGTGATGATCTCTGCTGTGATCATGCTACATCGGAGATGGCGTACAATGAGTCTTGTGCCGTTGCAAAGACCTTTCTTTGGATTTAGATTCCTCAGAAGAATGATTGTTGCACCAACCTTAAATAAGGAATGTTCGATATTACGATGCGTATCATGGAAGGACCATTATTAATATTTAAAATAAGTGTAGAATTAATGTATAATTAGTACATATAGAAAAATTGTACCTTGAGTCTAAGTCGATGTAATGGCATTCCGTTAGGAGTTAGATTGTTGAGAAACTCAATTGGATATGCCGCCTCCTCATCTGGATCCTCTGTTATCACACTGTCTGTGCTGTAGTATGTTCTGTCAGGAGTTTGTAGTCTTTCCAGAATGATGCCATTGATTTGATGTGAGAAGTCATTCTTTGGGGTAAGACAACAACGTTCTGACATGGTTACAGGATCCAGCATGAGACGCGACTGTGGTGTATTAGGCTGGGGATATATGAAGTTGAGCATTTCCTCTTGCGAAGATGTGCATATTTGATGTGGCAAAGTGATATTGTCAAGTGCATCATGTGGTTCTTGTTTGTTACCGAGTCTTAGGAGCCATTCTGAGAATTCTCTGTAAGATTCATCTTGAACAGCTCTCATGTTTGTGTGCAGGCGATGTTGTTGAAACTGTGCCCACAAATCACTGATTTGATATGATTTAAGACTCTCTGATACGATTTTCTCTCTTCTTGCTTTGGGAACAACAGGTAAGACCTGTCTGAAATCGCCACCAAGTAACATGAATTTGCCACCAAATGGCTTGTCAACTCGTGTGATATCCTGAAGCAGTCTGTCAACTGCTTGTAATGCCAATGCCTGTATCATTGAAGCTTCATCCCATATGAACAGGGTTGTTTCACGCAACACTTGTGCTCTTCGGCTCTGTCTCTTGACATTGCATGTTGATTCCAGCTTCAATGGTATTGGAATTTGGAATTGTGAATGCGATGTTCTGCCATTAATAAGCAGTGTTGCTGCAATTCCTGACCAAGCCATACACTGAACTTTATGTCCAGATGCATGAAGATTACGAACCAATGTGTTGTAGAGAAATGTTTTCCCTGTGCCGGCTGGTCCGTCGAGAAAGTGACAGTTCTGCTCTGATTGCGCTTCAATTGCTTGAATAATGGCTGTGTAAACAACTCGTTGTTCTGGATTCAATGCAGCGCGCATTTCTTCTCCTTGCTCTCTTTCATGTTCAACGTCCATGTGATCTTCCTCTGAAAACATAAACAATAGTTTATTTGGTAGAAATAGAATTATATATTATTGGCTAAATTATTACAGTGAATATCATCATGGTAACTTGTAAATCACCTTGTTCTGGGATGACAAAATCGGCCGGTAGCTGAGGAAGGTGATCGTAATTCGTGATGGATAAACCATGAACCTTCAAATTGTTGTCAATATCATGTAGACATTGATACATGTGTCTGTCTTGGAAGGTTATGTCTGGATTGTTGAGTTGATCACGTCTGACAAAGTCTTCACTCATTGCTTCTTTGAAGGCGTTGAAGAGAGTTCTGATGTCTGATGGCCTCAACAATTAGCTGCTATTTATGTTGAGGCAACAGTCCCATTGGGAGAACTAAAAGGTGTTTAACAATGCTTAAATAATAAACATGCGTAAATAATAAACAAACAAAGCGTTTATAATTCAGTTCAATAAACCAATTGTTATCCAAATTCAACTTAAACTTTGCACAATACATCCGGCCCCAAACGTTTATTCCAAGAAGAAACAGTTTCCTTCATCCTTTAATCAGTGCAAAGTTCGTCATCAGCAGGGTTTTCTTCACTGCCCTCCAACAAGCAAAGCTTATCAACTGGACGTACTAACTCAGATTGAGATGTTTTGACTTTTGCCGATCTCACAAGACCATCTCTTCCAATATGCACATCAACCACTCTGCCCAATCTCCAAGCTCCTCTTGGCAGTTGTTTTTCCACAATGAGAACGATGTCATTTTCTCTCAGGTTTCTTTTTGGTGTTAGCCATTTCTGACGCTGTTGAAGTGTTGGAAGATATTCTTTTACCCATCTTTTCCAGAAGAGATCAGCCAAATACTGGATCTGTTTCCATCGTTTCTTGGAGTAGCTGTCTTTATTTGAGAATATTCCGGGCGGGTAACAATCGTTCGATTTTAACATCAACAAATGATTGGGAGTCAATGCATTTGGATCTCTTGCGTCATCTGACACTCTGGTTAAAGACCTTCCGTTTAATATTGACTCTATTTCACACAAAAGTGTATGTAAGCCTTCGTCATCCAAGATTTCTTCCCTCAATACCATATTCATGGCACGCCTGATTGTACGGATTAAGCGCTCCCATACTCCTCCCATGTGTGAGGCTGATGGTGGATTGAAATACCAGCTTACTTCTTGTTGAAGGAGAAAATCGTGAACTTTCTGCTGATTCCATTGACGAATCGAATGCTTCAGCTCATTTTCAGCACTTGTAAAATTGGTTCCATTATCTGATTTTATTTCACTTGGTTTACCACGGCGTGCTATGAATCTTCTCAATGCATTGACGAAAGAATCAGTATCCAAACTGTGTGCCACCTCAATGTGAACTGCACGAGTGACGAGACAGGTAAATATTACACCATACCTTTTGACTCGGCTGCGGCCAAATTTCACATGAAACGGTCCAAAGTAATCAACGCCAACATGTGTGAATGGTGCACCTGGAACCTGGAACTATTCTACTTTGCGGTAAATCTGCCATCTTTTGTTGCATGGGCTGTTGGAGGTGTCTTTTGCATTTGAAGCATTGACTAGCAATTCGACGCACTGAAGCTCTGGCATTAACGACCCAATACCTTTCTCTAACCAGTGACAATACATGCTCTTTCCCGAGATGACCAGACAGATCGTGATAGTATCTGATTATCAAGTCCACCACGTGGTTCCGTTTCGGCAGTATGACGGGGTATTTCATGTTGCTTTCCTCCGTAGGCAAATGTTTCAGTCGACCACTGACACAGAGAAGGCCATTGATGATTACAGGGTCCAGGTTGAGGAGACTGCTTTGCTTCTTTAACTGCTTCTTTCCTGAGGTTAAGGCATCAATCTCTTCTTTGTAGGAGTTTCTTTGAATCCATAAAATAACCGCATGTTCTGCATTCTTCAGCTCTTCTATAGTCAACTTTTCTCTGGGAAGTGGCTTTGGATTGTCTGTTGATGACTTTGACTTCAGAATAAGCCAACTCTTGAACCTCAATATCCACGAGACAACTCTTTTTAGTCTGGTCCAGGACGAGAACTTTGAGAAAATCACTTCGTTCATATCACAAGACTTTTCGATTGCTGCAACACTGTGTGATTGTAGACTCTTCTTTATTTCCGCATCATCATCGTCAACTTCGAGATTTTCTGTGTGCTCAGTTGGCCATGCTTCCTTACTTTGCCATAAGAACGCTGGTCCCTTGATCCACCTTGAGTCACCAACAAGATCATTTGCAGAAACACCTCTTGATGCGTCATCAGCTGGGTTCATTTTCGTCTGTACATAATTCCACTGAGATGCATCTGATCCATCTTTTATCACAGCAATGCGGTTGGCAACGAAAGTCTGAAAACCTTTGCTCTCATTATTGATGTACTTGATAACGGCTGTACTATCTGTCCAAAATACAGATTTGTCCACACAAATTTCCAACTCCCTCTTTAACATCCGGTCTAGTTTGGCTGCTACTGTAGCGGTAGAGAGCTCGAGCCTGGGTATTGTCATGGGCTTTAACGGTGCCAATCTAGATTTACCAATAGCAAAGGAGCAATTTATTTTCCCTTCACGGCTGATTGTCCTCACATACGATACTGCACCATATCCATTCTCTGAGGCATCACAGAAATGATGTAGCTCCACTCTATTGACTTCACCAAAATTCTCTGGCTGAAAACATCTTGGAACTGCCAGCTTCACAAGGTTTGGCAACTCTTTGATCCAGCTGTTTCAACGGTTGATAGCAGTTTGAGGTATTTCATCGTCCCAACCAAGCTTTTCACGACATAACTCTTGCAGGATGATCTTGGCCGTCAATACGAACGGTGCTACTATGCCAAGCGGGTCATATATTGAAGATACAAAGCTGAGAATTCCTCTTTTTGTCACTTCTCCTGCCGGGATATTCACGTCGTACTGAAAACTGTCATTGGAAACATTCCACTGAACTCCCAACACTCTGTTCACAGGTAAGAGGTCCTTTTCTACGTCAATCTTCTTCAGCTCCTTTGAATGGTCTTCCTTGGGGATTGCATCAATTACGTCTCTTTTATTGCTGATCCATTTAGTCAGATTAAATCCACCGAGGGACAAAAGGCTTTTCAGGTCATTGTAGATACTAACTGCTTCCTTGCTGTTCTTTACCGACTTTAATAGATCGTCAACATAGAAGTTTCTCTTCACGGTAGAAATCACGCTATCTTTAAAGTGAGCCTTGTGGTCTTCCACTGTCTTCTGAAGAGCAAACGTGGCGCAGCTTGGGGACCAGATGCCACCAAAGAGGTGAACCAGCATCTGTCTTTCCTCTGGGTCCTTTGATAAGTCGCCATTGGGAAACCATAGGAACCGCAGTGCACTGACATCGTCCTCTTTTACCCACACCTGGTGGAACATGGCTTCAACATCCGCGATTAAGGCAACGTTTTCTTGGCGAAATCTCAGAAAAACACCAACTAATGAATTCGTAAGATCAGGGCCTTGCATTACATGCTCATTCAGCGATTTACCTTGAAACTTGGCAGCACAATCAAACACCACACGTGTTTTCTCTGGCGTTTTCGGGTTTATGATGCTATGATGAGGCAGGTACCATACTTTTCCGTTATTCTCGCGAAGCTTTTCTTCAGGAACTGTCCGTGAGTAACCCTTGACTTGCAAATCTTCTATAAACTCTGTATACTTCACTTGAAGGTCTTTATTCTTCAACAATTTTCTTTTCAAATAGGTCAGCCGACTTTCTGCTAGACTGCGGTTGTTGGGAAGGCAAGGTTGTGGATTCTTCCAGGGAATTGCCAACACGTAATGTCCGTTTTTCAGCTTTGCTGATTCTTCAAAAACCTTGAGTGCTTTCTTATCATTTGCTGACATCAGCTTTCTATCGTCAGAAATGCAATCGTCAAATTCATGATTGAAATATTTCTTTAATTGCTCACTCAGGAAGTCAGTCGGTTGATTCGTGCTTATCATACCACAGTGTGCAGCTGCGACTTCTGTCTGTCCGAGGGGTCCGTTGAGCGTCCAACCAAACTTGGTTCTAACTGCAAATGGTCCTCCGGGCTCTCCTCTTCGTATTTCTTCAGGCTGCAGAGCTTCGGGCACGTCGACACCAATCAAGAGATCAACTGTACAATCTTCAAGTCTTGTTGGGAGCACGAGATCACTGAGATACGTCCATGAAGCGACATCCGTTTGACTTGCAACTGCATCCTTTGAGACGTTCAACTTCTTCACAACAAAGGCTTGTGGCACATCAATCGATACTGTCTTGTTGAGGTCCATTATCTTTAGGCTGGCAACTGCACTGTCGCAATTCTCCATAACGTTACTGATAGTGGCTACTGAAATCTGACACTTTCTTGCTGCAATGCCAAGTTTCGCCAAAAGATCTTCCGAGCAAAATGATGCAGTCGAGCCATTGTCCAAAAGAGCGTATGTAACGACTTCACCGGTATTCTCTGGACATCTGACCTTCACTGGAATGATCGACAAACTCTTGCGTCCACATCCGGCCCCGGTTTCACTCAATGTTCCAACAAACTGCCTTTGATCATCACCTGGTCTTGTAGGAAGGCTGGATGACTGATTTACATTGGTCTTCGCAAGTTGCTGATTTCTCTTCATCTCGAAAGTCACAATCGCTTCATGCAGTGATGACAGATGCTTTCTTTTCAGGTTACAACCTTGAATGGTACATGATTTCTTCTTCTTACACCCAGCAGAGAAATGGGATGAGGATAGACAATTATCGCATAGCTTTTTCAGCCGAACAAAGTTAAGTTTCTCGTTACCTGTTTTCTTCTTGAACAGCTCACAGTCTTCCAGTTTGTGATCTGCTTCGCAGAGATAGCATTTGAAGCGCATATTTCCATTCGGCTTTGAAACAGCACTGCTAGTTGCGTCTTTCGTCTGGACACTATATGTCATGTTCCGCTGGCTTGTATTTCGATTTCCTGCTGATTGCAACGATTTCTTATTCCTGGTTCCACCGTCTTTACTTCCTCCGTCCAATATCCCGCCAAACACAGGGTCATTCTTCTCTATGGCCACTTTTCTAACTGGTCTGCGCACATCTTCAATGTTTGGCTCTCTACAATCTTCTCGAATATCTTGCACCTTCGACTGCCATCTCCCTCTGATGTACCCTGGGCATCTTTCCAATATTCTCACCAGCTTGTCCTCGTTGTTTACTTGATTAAGCCTGCCAGTTGCTCTCAGAGTTATTTCACAGTTTTGAAGATCGTCTGCTAGATCCATCAATGCTTCTCTATCATTCGGTCTGATTGGTGGGCCATCAGAAACCTTATTGATCCAAGAATTCGACACCTTGTACTTGTTACCGAATCTCTCTTCTAGGAGTCGTTTAGCTTCTTTGTATCCTTCTTCTTCGTTTAGGAGAATACACCTCTCGATGACCTTCCTTGCTTTTTTTTTTTTTTTTTTTTTTATATCAATATAAAATTTAAAAATATTGAATACTGAAATTTTACTGTGACTTTTGTAGCAAGAAAAGACACATGGTCACCGAGTCCCTACTACCAAAGCCACTTACAATGTTCTAATTAACAGTGAATTAATCTTAAAGTAACAAAAAAAAGAAAAAAAAAAAAAAAACGTAGAAGCAATACCTAAGAAAAAGGGGGCATGCTGCTGTTTTCCAAGATTTTCAATTGAACCGTCCAGAAGTTTTAATGAAAGATATAGTTGCTTCTAGAATGATTCTATTGATAAAAGTACTATTATTTGGCTTCCCATACAATAACAAATTACAAAGATCACTTGAGTTCATGTTGGCAACATCATATCCGACATCTGAGACTTGACCAAGGAGATCATGTCGCTGGGTTGTAAACTGGGGGCAGTGCAGGAGGTAGTGTTCATTATCTTCATTTGCTGAACCACATATACAGATTGGACTCAAACAGTCAAAGTTGTGTCGAAATCTATGTTCATTCAAAGGGCTGAAATTAACTCTTAACCTTGTCAGTAGCTTGATACCTACGTTATCATGGATGTTATAGACTGGGTTTTTCCCTGGTCTAATAATTCGCATCAAATTATTCTTGAAAATAGAGAGAGAACGAGACTCTTGTATACATCTATCTAAAAGGTTCCACTCAAATATAGCGTTATGAAAATAAGAGTTTGAAAAACGCGTCGTTCTTCCTACGTTTTGTTCATAACAACGCTGATTTCTTAAATTATACTCAATCACGCGCGGTGCAGGTATTTGGTTAAAAAGGTAATCAGGAGATTTAGTTGTTATTAAGGAGTAAAAGTGGCATAATCTACGATACCACCTTCGATCATAAAGTGTTTCCCATCCCAGCTCTTCATATAGTCTTTGCCTATTTGTGCCCTTCCATGCACCAGAAACAACTAAGGCTGCTTTGTATTGAGTTTGCTCTAATTGTTGCGTAAAATTCAGGCGCATATCAGGGTCGTATTTATGATAAATGATATCTCCATAGTCTAAGTGAGGTCTTACATAAAGCTTATAGGTTTGATCAAGTACCTCCCTAGATACATATTTAGAAAGGTATTTCAACAAACCGATTCCTCTTCGTGCTTTCAAAATTGCCTCTCGAATATGACCTTTAAAATCTAGCCTTGAATCAAGAACAACTCCAAGATGCTTATGCTCCGATTTTGGTATTATGACTTCACCATCCAAACAAATATTTGGATGGATTGGTTTATTCCTTTTACATGAAAATAAAACCTCTTCGGTCTTGTCCGCATTAAATTGCATTTTCCATTGCCATGCCCACAAGCTAATTTTTGCCAAATCCG
>RQOL01000718.1:4945238-5127126 GCA_013076295.1 Sanderia malayensis
TCTGGCATCTTCCCTCTCTTTGTAAATAGATGATGCCGCAGCTCATTTACCTGAAAGAAGCAGAGATAATTACTAAAGAGGAAAAACAAAACTCCTTTCAGACAGCAGTAGAATTTCAACGAGTAAATAATTTTAGTAATTGGCTGGCAACTTTTAATTTTCACACAAACCAGTCGAGTCTGTAACACAGATTAAAGCAACCCCTGACTAAGGAACTAAATTCAATAGTACATACCTTTGACAGCATACTTGTCCGATCATAAAGCAGAACGATGAATCTTTCGATCACGGCAATGCATTCGTCAGGTATTTCACTTGTCCCTTCAAGCGTGTGGAGACTTAACAATGTTGGGGTCAGATCTGGAAGGTTTTCCCATGTGGTCCATGCTCTCTTTTTTCCATGACCAAGAAAGAAAGAGGTTGTATCACATCCTGTTAGAGCGTGAAAGAGAGGCAAACTTTGCGATTTTTCTTGCCCAACCTTCCTGGAAATTTCATGAATCGGTAGCATCCTTTCATTCTTTCCTGTTCCAAATAACACCCAGAGTTCTGAGGCTTCAATCTTATCAATAACAGCAACAGCAAGTGCGACAACGTCAGTATCGACAGATCGTATTAAGATCGAGCTGTATCCAGATGCAGCTGCATCAGCAGCATGAACCATCATTCTCGTGTCTGCTTCCTCGTGTGAACATGGTGCAAGCATGTGTGCTTCTCTTGATGGATAACAGACGACTCCTTCCCTCAGCGTAACAACAAGCTCTGTTTCTCCCGTTTCAAGGTTTGCAGCTTCGGTGGATAGAAAGGAGAAAAGCTCTTTCTTATTTTCATCCAGGCGCAAAAATGTTTTCCAGTCAGTGGGCATAGGTGCTGATGGAATTACTCTTCTTCGTTGGCCTCGTCCTCTTCTTTCCCGTGAACCTGCTTTTAAGCTCTCATCAAAATAATCATCCCAAACCAAATCGACTCGCCTTGCTTTTCTGAGCCATGATTTCAAATGTGGAAGAAACATCGAGGTACTGTAATCTTTAAACGTTTTGCACTGTTTTGGACGAAGCATCTGAACTATTACAGCTCCATCAAGAATAATGCAGCCAGGCTTTGGGTTAATACCCTCTGTATCAATTTCCTCCATCAAGCATTGAATAAGATCACTTTTAGTACCACTTCGAAGTTGTCCACATTCAGAAATAGCTGGAGGGCTACTCTGGTTCTCATGTGTAAAAAAATCTTCAAGATCACCATCTCTGGATTGGCAGCCAACGTACAATCGTGCAAAGAGGCGTGTGTCTTGCTTTGCCGTTTTCAGCTTTCCCGCTGACTTTGAAGGATTCCTTTTTGCTTTCTCTTTAAACAGTGCAAATTTGTTGCGCAAGATTGGCTCATTAAAGGCTACTGATCCTGTTCTCAGTCTCTGTTCGACAAATTGGTTAAACTGTGATTCACCTGTGGCTTTTATCCTTTTTGAGCACAGCACAGCATCCGAGCCAACAATATCTTTTGATACCAATGAAAGCAGTTCAGGCCCTTCTTCGTCGAACGGATTTCCAAGTTCCTTCATCTTCTCTAACAGAGATCGTATGTCCTTGTTGAATCTGTCTGCGTGAGCTGGTGAATTTTCATGGTGTGGATACAACTTGTCCACTTCATCTTCGCTGCAAGATTCAAATTCGGAAATTATCCTGGCCATTTCTGGACCGGATACCATCCATCGTAACAGTGCTGCTGGATTTTCTGTCAACCCAACAGCACCACCATCGCCTTTTACAAACCTACTTAACTGCTCGTGTGCTTGATCTAAGGCCATCGCTGAAAAACTGTTAGTTGTCCTCTGTGCTGTGAATTTGCCATATTTAAATTCTTTGTACAAATCGGGATGTGTACTACTCAGTTCCAATAAATCTTTCAGATGAACTGATACCCATCTGGCATAATTCGTTCGATCTAGTGCAAAAAACCATTTTGCCATGGAATGCAACGAAGAACAGTAAAGTTCGAAGTTTGATTCACGCAAGGATCGAATGAAAATTAGCATTTGGATTTGAATTTCCTTTACTGTGTTCCAATAATGGAACTGGGAATTCTCGGACGCTCGATCGGAACACCAATCTAAAAATGGTAAAGCTTCAGCTCCTTCAATTGACGTCTGGTACTTCAAATATGAATCTTGCTGCAAAAGGTTGAGAACCCCTAGTGTTACCAAATGTGCGTATCTGGTCCGCTTGACTTTAGATCCAGCTAGAAGGGACTGCGCCTTTCCTGTTGTGGTCACCTGTGCTAAAACTAGTGCCTCCGTCCAACCGCTATTTTCAAGAAAGCTTCCCAGAGCGGCCAGGAGGGCCATTTCTACATGCAATCCACCCATCATCACCATAAAACGATCTTCCCCTAATTCTTCAGGCCATGTCCATTGGATTTGTTTTGTCAAGGCAAATAATGGCTGATCACATGTCAATACGGGAGTTTGGCCAGGGTTCAAATGATCCGTAAGCTTTACTGCAATTTTCATGCTGTGTTTTATCATTGGAATTGAATGTGCACAGTCGGGGAACATTGGTAGTAGGCATGAAGACGATTTGGGTCTGACATCAACGTCGTCGTTCCGCTGTGAATTAAATACAGGCCATGGCTTCATTTTCGTAGTCTGGGACATGTCGTTTGAAATATCAGTCATCTCATCTTCTTTAAGGGCAACATGAAGGTGTTCGAGCCAGGTATACTCGTGTTGAATTGCAACTTCCATTGTTTCCAAGTCAACTGGCAGGGGTCCCTGTAGCATTTTAATGGGAGACTGGACACATGATTTAGCTACTGGAGGTACATTTGTATAAAAGCTAGGAAGAGGCTGTATCGATTTTCTAGCTGCAGGATTGAATGGAGGCTTCTCCAACGCTACTCCCTCTCCTCCAACCAAAGGATGCTGTATAACTGAAATGGCAGTACCATGGAAAGAGTCAGCAGCTGTTGCTGACGAGGGGTTGTGGTCGATGTTATCCACAGCCATTGTCGTAAAGATATCCTTGCGGAGAGACAGTGGACAAACTATTCCAGTGGCTTCAAACTCGGCAGACAGCAGGTTTCCAAGATCTGCAGAGACTTTTAAAACCCTCTCATAACAAACAGAAATGCCAAGCTCAAATAATCTGTCCACGAGTCCTTTCTTTCTTGTTCGTGTGTGGATCATTGTTCCAATATAAAGGGGTAGTGGTGTTTCCATGCTATTGCAATGCCTCACAAAACCAGTGTTCTGCCTTCTACTTTTCACACAATTAAACTTAATTAATTGACCGATTGTTAAAGCAGCCTGGCTATCATGCCTTGTTGACGCCGATGCTTGATTCTTTATGTTTGATCCTTCCAGTATCATATTTATTACTGCATTCAAAGATTCGGGAATTGATTTAATTTGGCAATCAGGTTCAAAAGAACCTTGAAAACGGTATTCATGATCTAAAATATCTCTTCTTACAATGTTTGCAGCTTTCATTAGGCACATTGCATCAGAGTCATGGTCCTGAAATAGGTTATCAGATAAGAGATCACCAATGTCCTCGTCAAAAGATAGTAATACTTCCCTACCATTTGAAACTGCACTAAGTCCCGGAAGGTATGTAGTCAGCTTGTTTTTCAAGCGAGTTGGGTGTACACGTTGATCTGTTCCAGCCCCTAACTGTGCTAACCTCGTAGAGTACTCTTTGACTAGACTTGATAGCTTGTGAACCTTGATTTCTCCTGTCTTCCTGGCGTCTTCTAGGTATGAAATCAACTCAGCAAGAGCAATGCTATCTGCCATTTTAACATCATCACATTGCCTACTTCTCTCCTTCTTTTATCCCTTGCACGATTATACAGACTTGTCAAACATCTCTTGTGATACTTCGCCTCAATAGCTATTAGGTCTCCTGCATTTAATTTAGCAAGAAGTTTATCATCTTCCAAAAGCAGAGCAGTGGATCGGACACGGCTGTCCAAGCCAAAGGTTGATGCTGATCTTAAAACTTCTGTGGATTTTTCATCTTCACAGAAAAAGCATAGCTCATCTTTCTTTGACATGCCAGGCAAATTTCCCAATGACAACCGTGTAGTTTTCTTTCCAGATTCTGTATTGTTTTCTCCTTCCACTTCTGTGGATTTTCTTTTCTTGGCTCTTTGCAACTTTGTTTTATTATATTGATCTCTACATGACTTATGCCAGCAAGCGTTATTTGTGAAAAGTGTTTGGAAAGTACCTGTCCCATCATCAAGTGTTTCCAGGCTAATCTCTAACGGTAGTTGGCCTAGTTTTTCAAATTCCAATAGATCTTCTACTAGCGTCCTGTATCCTGCTCCATTATCTTTGCATTTAGATAGAGCAGGACATTGTAAATTTCCTGAAATACCCTTGCAGAACAAGCATTTCCTCCAGTCAATCAAGGTAGACACTTTTACAGCTCCAGAACTTTCATTTCCACTCATATCTGGTCATTTTTGGCGACTGTGTCAAACAAGAAGTCAAGATCAATAGCTCAATAGCAGAATGGGCCTAGCCCTAGCAACAGACCTAAACACCCATGACAACGGGCTCAGCCTCGTTATCAACTAGGTCAATAAATAGAAAATTCACACAAGAAAATATACCCTGATTTTTTTTATTTTTATTGTTAATGCCTCGTTACCATGGCAACGAGGTATTTTCTTTGATGGCACTATATCTGAAAATGATCAGTAAGACTTGCTCTATATGTGTGCCAAGTTTCATGCTTGCATCCAAAAGTGCACGATTCCGCTAATTTTGGGTCTTAGCCGCTGGACTAATACATCTCATTGCTAAGAAACCTTGCTAAGAAACCTAAGAAAGTCTGATGTTCAAGATTGAGACAAATTTGTTTTCTTAAATAGGGATAGCTCTTTGAAGTGGGAATAGAATTGCATTGGAAAGTAGGTATGCATTGCAAATATGATTTGGGGCAGGGCAAAAAACATTGATTGATTTGAATTTGAGCTAAAGCAGAATTTTTGCAGGGCCTAGTCTTCAGGTTAATTATGAAAATAAAATTCCTTGCAGGGCGGGGGCTTGTTGGTGCGGGATTTTCCTGTGATAAACATCTGTGAGAAATTGACACTTCTTTAAATAAAAAAAACCTGAATATTTTGTTGCCGACCAGGGAAACCAAGGTACAAAAACAAATTGAGACTCTGCCTTAATTAACATTTGTGATACATGCAAACAACAGACAGGCGTTTTTTGCTCACATTTACACTGACAATTTGTTAAAGTCAATGTGAGCTAAAGATTTCCAGTACATACTTTTAGTCAAAGTATTTAAGAGAACTTACCAAAGCTCCTTGCCTTTAGAGCTAAAGAAGTACAAATAGCATCCAAGCTTTGCCTTCTCGTACTTTTTTTCGCTGATCTCCCCTTCCTTTCTTGAAACAGTCTCCCCAATATACTCTAGAAGAAAACTTCCTTTCTCAAAGGTCTTCTTCGCTATCACACCCCATCCTGCAAAATAAAAATGTTGTAAAAATCATGATATAACAAGATAACAATTATGAAACATGGATGAATATTTATAAATTGATAGGCATTTTTAATTATATCTTATTCAATCTCTTCAATCTCCAATATCAACCTTGAGCATTATTTGCAATCGGCAAGGTCATGAGCCTAGCCTGACCTTAAGTCTGACCTTAAGTCTCACAGAACCCCAATGAAAAATGAACCAAGGGTGACTTTTCAAATCAATCTTCATCTATCTTCTCTAACCCATCCAAGTCAAAGCAACATACTAGGGTGCTACAGGCCTAAGAACAAAAATTGGCCACAAAGAAGGCAGAAACCAAGAAGAAACTCACTCACCGATCGACTCGTCGATGAATTTTTTATCCAGTCCATCTTGATCTTGGTGATTCCGAATCCAAAGTTTTGCAATCTCGGCAGGATTCAAAAACGTTCTTCTGGATCTTTTTGACAACATTTCGAATGAAGTAAATATTTAAACTTTAAAGTAAAAGCGAAAAGCGTGGCGTTGTGGAACTGAAATCCAACAAGAATCATATAACACCTCGTGCGTGGCTATGATGGCCTTGATGGTAGGTGTTATCAATCTTTTGTTCTTTTCCATGCCTCAAAATGACCTTTTTACTTTTCTTTTGTTGAGTTGAATAGTTTCAGTCCAACAAGCTCTCGCGGTTGCTCGCACGCTGTTCTCGACAATTTTCCAGACTTATTTCGGGATTTGAATTCCCCAGGACTTCCACAAATTTTCCAACTAAGTAACCCAAGCGAAGGAATTTTTATTAGGGAAATTTTGGCGGAAAATCAACAATTTTCTAAATTTGGGTAACTTTGGTAAAAAATAAATTCTTTGCGTTCGAAATATTATCAACACAGTGTCATTATCAACATACAGTAACCTACTGTACACATACATAGCAAGATAAAATGCCAGAATCCAAAAATGAAGGTAAGAGTTTGAAAATTTATAAAAATTTTCAAGTGCAAATACCTTCGGGATATAAAAGTTTGGAGCTAGGCCAACAATGTTCATGATGGTAAAGTGAAAAGAGTACCTAGGTATGACGTCACAAAATATCAAATTTTTTGGTTTTCTTTATATGCCTGGTTTATATAATTTGACAAAGAACAAAGAAAGTTTCCAGATGTTGCAAAAATCACCGAAATCTAGCCAGGATAGATCAGGATATAACCATAAGAAAATACGAGTTTCCAAATTG
This sequence comes from Sanderia malayensis, assembly GCA_013076295.1. Lineage (NCBI taxonomy): Eukaryota > Metazoa > Cnidaria > Scyphozoa > Semaeostomeae > Pelagiidae > Sanderia > Sanderia malayensis. The sequence continues at coordinate 4,951,956 of RQOL01000718.1, forward strand.
AATTAGCTACAGGTGCTTAAATTTTTAAGTGTTTTCAATCATTGAATATTTTTAAGCGCATGTCTCGTACCTGACAAAGTTAGACGCTTTCAGAAGTATACGTAAAAAATGATGTTAAGTTCTTTTGCCAAAGACATTCTTTAATTGTTCAATTCTTTAGATGTTGAAGAAAAGGTATTGCAATCCTCACAGGCAAATATAGAGACTGAAGATACACAGATGGGTCTTGATCTCACTTATAAGCATTTCATTGTAAGAAATGATAATCTGATTCTATAACAGACTACATTTTGCCTAATTCAACCCACTCTTATACATCTCGATGTTTAGAAACCTTACGTAGCTTATATGCGTCTGTTACATGGGTGTTGAACTCACTCAAAAGCATTTAATAGTAAGTAATGATAATCTGCTTCTATTACGGACTACATTGTGCCTAATTCACCCCATTCTTATGCATCTCGTTGCTTAGAAACCTTACGTAGCTTATATGCGCATTTTTACATGGGTCTTGATCTCCCTGAAAAGCATTTCATAGTAAGCAATGATAATCTGCTTCTATTACGGACTACGGTTTGCCTAATTCACCCCATTCTTATACGTCTCATTACTTAGAAACATTGTGTAGCTTATATGCGATTGTTAATGAGTCATGATCTACTCATAAGCTTTATAGTAAGCAATGATAATCTGCTTCTATTACGGACTACGGTTTGCCAATTCACCCCATTCTATACATCTCATGCTTAGAAACCTTGTGTAGCTTATATGCGATTGTTATAAGGGTGTTGATCTCACTCATAAGCCTTTCATAGTAAGCAATTATAATCTGCTTCTATTACGGACTACGGTTTGCCTAATTCACCCCATTCTTATACGTCTCATTACTTAGAAACCTTGTGTAGCTTATATGCGACTTGTTACATGAGTCATGATCTCACTCATAAGCGTTTCATAGTAAGCAATGATAATCTGCTTCTATTACGGACTACGGTTTGCCCAATTCACCCCATTCCTATACATCTCACTGCTTAGAAACCTTGTGTAGCTTATATGCGATTGTTATAAGGGTGTTGATCTCACTCATAAGCCTTTCATAGTAAGCAATGATAATCTGCTTCTATTACGGACTACGCTTTGCCTAATTCACCCCATTCTTATACATCTCATTGCTAAGAAACCTTGTGTAGCTTATATGCGACTTGTTATAAGGGTCTTGATCTTACTCATAAGCGTGTCATAGTAAGCAATGATAATCTGCTTCTACTACAGACTACGTTTTGCCTAATTCACCCCATTCTTATACATCTCATTGCTTAGAAGCCTGACGTAGCTCATATGCACATTGTTACATTGGTCTTGATCTCACTCATAAGTGTTTTATAATACGCAATGATAAGCTGTTTCTATTAGCAAAAATTATTAGCCCTATATTTTCGGGTTGGCTATGTTTTTATCCCTATACAGCAATTTAACACTAAATTATCGTGATAATTCCCATTTTCACATATTATTATTATCACACTTCGATGAGGAAATAGATTATCCCGATATTTATCCCTCAACAAGCATGCCTCTAAATTATCCCTAAAGTTTAGTGACAACGACAATTCTCTTGCCATTCCCACTGTATACTATTCTGGTCCGATGATCATGGACATATATCTTAAATATATCTCACTAGCAACTATCCTGCCACTAAAGTAGATTCGAAACTGTATACGAAATGTATGCCTCAAAGTGGTTCTTAGTTTTGTGTATATCAACATTGTTTACAATTTCTGATGATGAGATTAATGCAGAATTTTGATAGTATAAACTTCAACATCAACACGATGTGAACACAACAGATTGATTGCGTAGAAACAAATTCCGATGTCACAAGATTTATGAAACGTGCCGTACAAAGTCCGGAGATAAGTGTTGATTTATCCCCGCACGATTCCTGATCTCATTTAGGCCCCGTTTACCCGGGAATGGATCCGAGTGGATCCGTTCCAAAAAAGGTTACGATAGGTGTTTCGTTTACACGGGTACGCATGGATCCGTTCCTCTTTGGGAACGGGATCGTATCTTTTTGGGCACGCTAGAAAAGCGGATCCATTTGGGTCCGTTCCCGTATCGGTGTCGTGTAAACGCTTGAAACGGAACCAGAACAGGCACGGCACTGAACTGAGGCTGTTGCAACTGAGGTTGTGTTATCGCGGGAAGTCCAAAATATAAGCAGTACAAATGTCTGGGCCTATTGAAAAGCAAGTAATATCAATTTTGTCTCTGATGTTTTCCAATATAGCTTCTTTGTTGTGTGTGGTAAGTTTAGTTTGCGAACAACATCGACAGGGATTGAAGTTCATGTTGAACCAAACAACTAGGGCAGGTGAAGTAAGGAAATTCGTGTTCGCCATTTTCTGAGAGTGTTTTGGCGCAATTACAAGTAACTAACAACAACAAAACATGCCTTAACTTGAACAACTGCGCATGCTCAACAATTGGATCCGTTCTCGTGTAAACTCAACAGCTTTTGAGTCCGTTCCCGTGTAAACGCCATACAATCGTTTCCATATCGTACCCAAAAGGCACGGACCTTTTGGGTCCGTATCTTTTTCTCTCGTGTAAACGGGGCCTTAGTCACAGAATTGCAGACGGGAGTTTGTTACTACTGTCGCCGTTATTGTGTTATTTTTTGATGAAGTTATTTTTTCTTATTTTTATTGTGTTATTTTTTGATGATGTTATTTTTTCTGAGTAACTAAAGTAAATTTTTTGATGAAGTAACTGAAGTAACTACAACTGAGTCCATTTTTAACACTAAAGACTCTTATGTTAAGAAAGCACACAGCATAAAACAGGCACATCTCTCTATATAATTACATAACAAGGCCAAGGAACCTTTTCTATTCAACTCCAGTATACTCCATAGGCGCCGACTTTTATTTTTCCCAGGGGGGCTCAAAATTAAATAACGTACAATATACATATGTATTATGTATAACAAAAAATAAAACATTGCAATAAAACAGATATACCATCATGGTCTACAGTATCATCAGCTCAATTCTTTGATTAGTGTTTCTTCAATAAAATAAACGTGTTTTTCAGATCCCAAACAAAATTCCCAGGGGGGCTGAGCCCCCCATAGCAATTTCCAGGGGGGGCTTCAGCCCCCAAGCCCCCACGTAGTCGGCGCCTATGGTATACTCTATTTGTGACTGTGTATTATAATAAGAAATATTATTGCGAAATCATGTTGCTGATTTGAATGTATATCGAAAAATCAACACTTCCATAATTCAATAGTATTATCATTGACTCCCTGTCGGTGACTCCCTACTGTGATTTCAATAAAATCGAGATGCAAGTATAATTTCACCCCTTTTATCATGGACAACCAGGATCGAAGAAACCGGTAAAAAGAATTTTTCCTTGTTTTATGAATACAGTAAAATTTATTGTGTGCATTTCATGTTTATCAGTGTCTCTGGATTTTCTTCACTCTCTCTCTCTTTCTTTGTAGTAAGCGACCGAGACCGGAAGGTAAATTCTTTTTATATTTTCGTATTTTATTTGATGTCCTTCACTCGTGCCCATCTGGTTGCTCATGGACTAAATGTTCGACGCAGGTACAAATTATTAATCTTTTGCGCCCCAAATGTGTGGAAAATAATCCCAAACCATTTTTTATGTTTCAAGTAGAATTCGATGAGGAGTATGACGCCGATGATGAAGATGAGGGGGAGGGGGGGGAGGAAGAGGTGGAGGATGAAGATGACGATCACAGAGTGTATCATCTTTTTGTGAGTAAAAATCATGAAGAAATTTTGTGATTCACGCGTTGTCCTGCCTGTCTTTGAAACTTAGACAATTTGACTTTTATTCTAAAAGGTGAGAGGCAGAAGGATGTATTTGTTGTTGCTGGCCATTTACCACCAGATGTTAGAGGATTCCCGACGTCGCCAAGCACTGTAAGTAATCCGTCAAACTTTGGAATCGAATTTATGCTGAAATATTGGAATTTTTGGTAAATAATTTTTGGTAATGGCAATTTCTAATTTCTCTTCAGTGATTTGCCCCATGGCCACAACAACAAGATGGCGCGTCAGGTGATCATCATATTCTATTTGTCTATTCTGCCTATCTATTATCAAAAAAATTGACTGATAGGACAAGTTCGTCATATTCAAATCCATAGCACACTGAGGAGTCCTGTGATAAATATAAACAGCGGAACAAACACTTGTTTCCTCAAACTGTTTCAAAGTATCTCTTTGAAGATATATCCTATTTAGGTTAATATTGCATATTTATCTATAGTCCATGCTATTTCTATGCTCCATCTCAATTTCAGGGTTGAAGATTTTTTTTGATGAGGAGCACGAACGTGTTCCGACAACGACAATGATCCAGTGTTCGACGGATGAGAAATCGAACGCAGGGAATTGTCGTTGTCGGCGTTTTTCAATTTAATCGAATCATTATCTTGTGTTTCGACCTTCCATCTGAGTGCAACAGCAAACCTTGACAAAAGAGGGTGGAAATTAATGGAGATATGAAATGCGGAACCTGCTGCGACGTGGCACCATGACCATCATGCAATGAAACCTGTATATGGCATTACATGATTATCTCCACACGATTCATGTCATCAATGCTATTTTTGTGCTGGGGGTTTTTGCCAGTAACCGTGTCAAACACAATTGAAGTTTTGACAAGTGTTGCATGCTCTGCGAAAAGTGCATCAGTTTCCATAAATGCCCATCAATTGCATTACTCGAAAAACCAAAGCGAATGAAGAGTATGAAATGGTAGGTATAAATGTTAAAAAGGAGGCAGAGAATAATTTCAATTTGCGCAAACTGCGCATTGCCTCCCTACCCCACCTTCTCAACCTTCCGCATTTGCGCAAGGTTGACAAGGCAGGCGAGGGAGGCAATTCGAAAATGAGTCCTGAGGAGAAAATAGTTCGTCACGAAATATTTTCTCTTCGGGATCGTCAAGGATATTTCCTGGATGATCCGGAAGAGAAAATATTCGAAAATGTCGAATTTGGCGCTCAAAATTTGAAAGCCAGGAAGCTTTGGCTTGAATTGCGCATTAAAGCTACACAAATTGTTGTTGTTGTCGGAGTGATCGAGCTCTTTTCAATATGGTTTTCGCGGGGTTGATCAATTGCCATTGTTTTCTGATTATTGTTGTGTTAATTGCTTGGGGGAACTGGGGATTCGTTGGGCGTTCTAAACAAAATCTATTGTCGAAAAGTCTATTGTGCATTGTTCTTTTAATGAGAACAAAGAAACTGGATGAAATAAGAGGGTAGAGTTTTCGGACAAACTCTGTGGTCATTCACTAACTGAAATCGAAAGACAAGTCGGATTGTGTAATTGATGATAACATGGCAGGTCAAAAAGTGAGCATTTTCTTTGGAGAAGAGAAGAAGGTAAGTTGGCTGTTTATTTTGTTCCTCTTTTTGAGAAATTGAAATGCTTTATAAGTAAATTTATTCCATTTAACTTTCCAGGTATTTGTTTGGAAAAAATGGCAGACCTTAAAGTGTCTGTGGCGCGACGATTTTGGCTCGCTTCCGATGAAAAGTTCATATTTACAGATTATCGGGGGGAAAAAGTTCGGGAGCCTAGGTAAGGTTGCATCATGTTGAATATTTTATTGTTTCCGAATTTTTGTATTAGCTTCTTTTATAGTGTGACAATTTCTGAAATATTATTTTGTCTTGTATAGTAAAATGCAAACAATGTATGTATTGGTCATTGGAAGAAGAGAGGAAGAGGAAAGAGGAAAGGACAAGAAGAGGAAAGGGAGAAAAGAGATGGCAGGGAGGAAAGGTGGGAAGGAAAAACGAGGAGAAAGAAGCGAGGAGAAAGAAGCGAGGAGTGCAACAACATACATAAGGCAGCAAGTTGTCATTCATCACGTTACGAACTATAAAAACTAACTAATTTACTTTATTATTTTAGGTTTTATTTTATTACGTCCTTTTGTAATTGCAAATCGATTTTTTTTAATTATTATGAAACAAGACACAATTTCCCTTATTCGTGCCCATCTGTTTGTTCAAGGAGGACAATTTGTCGCTAATATTCGTTGGAATGAAGTTGCGTGTGGTTGTGGTGAAAGTTATTTGTTTGAATTATGGAATAGTAACACGATCAGATGATTGATACTGATATTGAGAGCAAAACAAGTTATAGATTTTATGCGCTGAAACCATGTGCTTGCCTTTTTCAATCGCGTGTGTGTGACCCTAAATCAGGTCTCTTCATCGTAACGAGGTCCCTCGGTATAACGAAATTTTCATTAACTTGTCTTTCATTCATGACATTTATTCACCGTGTCCCCGTGTCCACGAACTACTTTCTCTTCAGGGTGATTCAGGAAATATCATTGCACGGATTCATAAAGTTTGCTGTGACGTTTTGCCTGATTCACTCCATTCTTATACATCCCATTGCTGAGAAACCTTACCTAGCTTATAAGCGTATTCTTAGATGGGTCTTGATCTCACTTATAAGCATTTCATTGTAAGAAATGATAATCTGATTCTATAACAGACTACATTTTGCCTAATTCAACCCACTCTTATACATCTCGATGTTTAGAAACCTTACGTAGCTTATATGCGTCTGTTATATGGGTGTTGAACTCACTCAAAAGCATTTAATAGTAAGTAATGATAATCTGCTTCTATTACGGACTACGTTTTGCCTAATTCACTCCATCCTTATACATCTCATTGCTAAGAAACCTTGTGTAGCTTATATGCGACTTGTTATCAGGGTCTTGATCTTACTCATAAGCGTTTCATAGTAAGCAATGATAATCTGATTCTATAACAGACTACATTTTGCCTAATTCAACCCACTCTTATACATCTCCATGTTTAGAAACCTTACGTAGCTTATATGCGTCTGTTACATGGGTGTTGATCTCACTCATAAGCCTTTCATAGTAAGCAATGATAATCTGCTTCTATTACGGACTACGTTTTGCCTAATTCACCCCATTCTTATACGTCTCATTACTTAGAAACCTTGTGTAGCTTATATGCGACTTGTTACATGAGTCATGATCTCACTCATAAGCGTTTCATAGTAAGCAATGATAATCTGCTTCTATTACGGACTACGGTTTGCCCAATTCACCCCATTCTTATACATCTCATTGCTGGGAAACCTTGCGTAGCTTATATGCGCTTTGTTACAAGAGTCTTGATCTCAATCAAGTGTTTTATAGTACGCAATGATAATCTGATTCTATTACGGACTATATTTTGCCTAATTCACCCTATTCTTATGCATCTTATTGCTTAGAAACCTTACGTAGCTGAAATGCGCATTGTTACATTGATCTTATCTCACTCGTAAGTGTTTTATAGTACGCACTGATAATCTCCTATTACGGACTACGTTTTGCCTAATTCACTCCATCCTTATACATCTCATTGCTAAGAAACCTTGTGTAGCTTATATGCGACTTGTTATCAGGGTCTTGATCTTACTCATAAGCGTTTCATAGTAAGCAATGATAATCTGATTCTATAACAGACTACATTTTGCCTAGCTCAACCCACTCTTATACATCTCGATGTTTAGAAACCTTACGTAGCTTATATGCGTCTGTTACATGGGTGTTGAACTCACTCAAAAGCATTTCATAGTAAGCAATGATAATCTGCTTCTATTACGGACTACATTGTGCCTAATTCACCCCATTCTTATGCATCTCATTGCTAAGAAACCTTGTGTAGCTTATATGCGACTTGTTATAAGGGTCTTGATCCTACTCATAAGCATTTCATAGTAAGCAATGATAATCTGCTTCTACTACAGACTACGCTTTGCCTAATTCACCCCATTCTTATACATCTCATTGCTAAGAAACCTTGTGTAGCTTATATGCGACTTGTTATAAGGGTCTTGATCCTACTCATAAGCATTTCATAGTAAGCAATGATAATCTCCTTCTATTACGGACTACGTTTTGCCTAATTCACCCCATTCTTATGCATCTCATTGCTAAGAAACCTTGTGTAGCTTATATGCGACTTGTTATAAGGGTCTTGATCCTACTCATAAGCATTTCATAGTAAGCAATGATAATCTGCTTCTACTACAGACTACGCTTTGCCTAATTCACCTCATTCTTATACATCTCATTGCTAAGAAACCTTGCGTAGCTTATATGCGATTGTTATAAGGGTCTTGATCTTACTCATAAGCATTTCATAGTAAGCAATGATAATCTGCTTCTATGGTACCTACGGACTACATTTTGCCTAGTTCACCCTATCCTTATGCATCGTATTGTTTAGAAACCTTGCGTAGCTTATATGCGACTTGTTATAAGGGTCTTAATCTCACTCATAAGCCTTTCATAGTAAGCAATGATAATCTGCTTCCATGGTACCTACGGACTACATTTTGCCTAGTTCACCCTATCCTTATGCATTGTATTGCTTAGAAACTTTACGTAGCTGATATGCGCATTGTTACATGAGTTTTTATCTTACTCATAAGCATTTCATAGTAAGCTATGATATCCTGCTTCTATTGCAGACTACAGTTTGCCTAATTCACCCCTTTCTTATACATCTCATTGCTTTGAAACCTTACATTGCTTATATGCGCATGATAGCATGGGTCTTGATCTCACTCATGAGCATGTCATAGTAAGAAATTATAATCTGCTTCTATTACGTACTACGGTTTGCCTAATTCACCGCCTTCTTATACTTATCATTAGTAAGAGGCCTAACGTAGCTTATTTGCGCATCAATATGATATAGGGTTCCTGATGCCAATCATAAACATTCAATAAAAAGCTACGATAATCTGCTTGCTTATCACAATACTTAGAATTTTTAGACATACCATTGAACCTGTTTTATAGCCTATGAATATTTCTATTGTTGTCTTCGTTTCAACCATAGGCATATGTCAAAAGGAATGATTCTCTGCATCTAATGCGACAATGTTTTCTTTTATTCTCCATTTTATGCTTATTATTGCAAATTAACTCGATGTGCTTTAGTATAACACGAATCGTTATTACAATATTTGTTATTGAATATGACTGGTTCTTTAACTAGCAACAATGTTGTTTACAGATTGAAATATAGCTAATCATTTACTTTCATAACTTATTTGCAAAATATTTGACTGGCAGATCTGCTTTATTTTACACGTATTTCACATACATTCTGGGGACAATTAATTTAAAACACTAATTGTCCCCAGAATGTATGTGACAAATACTGTGTCCCCACAACTATCAAAACATATTTTTTGATGCATTTCTTTTGTCATGGTAGATGCTGTTCAGTATCACTGAAAACACTGCACTAACAATTTTCAAAAAGCATGACCTCACTTTCATAATATATCAGAAAAACCAATGTCCCCATAATGTCTGTGACGTATACTAGTCCCCATAACGTGTATCATGTGAGTATGTATGTATGTATGTATGTAGGTATGTATGTATGAAGGTATGTATGTATGTATGTAGGTATGTATGTATGTATGTATGTATGTATGTAGGTATGTATGTATGTATGGGCATGAGCGGGAGCGAATGCAGCCCGCGAAGCGCGCCAACCAGATTAAGCTTTTTTTACTTGACTGGCTGGGGCAAACGAGCGAAGCGAGTGAAGACCCCTAGTCTACTTGAATTCTAGTGCATTTTTAACTAATTAGCAGCATCAGAATATCATTTGTACCAACATTTGTAGTTTTGATGGTCCAAGCAGATAGTCAAACAACCATATTCTTGAGTCACCCAGTTTGATGTTAAGAATTCTTTAAACTTCTTGTCTACTGTGTAAACCGTAAATTCTTGCTGGAAAAATTTGCAGTTATCTTTTGAATCCCTTTATGTTCAACATCCATGAGAAATTTTGGTACCACAGTTTTATTTCCAGAAGAATCTATAAACACTGGATCTTCTTTACCCGTGCTTGACATTAGTTTCCTTGATATGCAATACCAAGCACCTTTCAATTGGTCTGGAAGTGGAGATGGAATCGAATGGCGACTTGTGGAATGTTCATCAAATGATTCTCTTCCTCTGTATGCTTCTCTTGCTGTGTGTATAATGTGTAAAGATCCTGCTATCTGAAGACATGTTTTTATAGTTGTGTGCCCAGAAACTGATTGCTTGATTGGCTTTACTATGCAGTCTTCCACCCAACTGTCATGTTCAATTCCTTTCCCATTCTTACCAGAGAGATTTATACTGGAGTTCTGCTGTAGCATCTTCCTAAATGCAAGTGGCCACTTTACCAGAAAGTTCACCACATGAATAAATGTCTCTGTGTAATAATTTCTAAATCCTAGATGAGCATAAACAGGAAGTTGTAATATATAGCATGTTTCTCTTCCCAATCCAAAATTGTAATGTGTACTGAATTCAAACAACTGTTGAATTTTTGAATGTTGAATTTTTGAACTCATGTACAGCTGCGAAAGCATAGCTTTTACCACAATCCCTCACTGCCTCCTTGATCCACCTGAAATTGTTTTTCTCAAATTTCTTCTTCTTAAATGCATCTTCATTTAAATGTGGTCTTTTCAAAACAGTTCTCACAATGTAATGAAATCCTCCTGGGCCTTGCTCTTTGAAGCAGCTTTCAATGAATGTGCCTTTCATGTGAAGATCCCCTGGAATAACACCCACCCATGACAGCGCTGATGACCTTTCCATGACACCCGTGTTACTCTTGCATGTTCCTACATCACCAACCACTCCAGTGATAAACCCATCAGTTGCACGGTCAATATTTTCAGAAACATCAGATGTTGCATTACTTCCCAGATCCTTAAGCTTAGAAAACGACAAGTCATACGACATGATAACTTCATCTTCAGCATCAGAAGAATCAGGATTGAGGATGTCATATATGTCAGCAACTTGTAACTTACTTGCCATTTCTAATGGGCTTGGGATACCTGCAAACAGAGGACCCCTAACTGCTGCTCCGCATTTGACTAAAAGTGTGCACAAATCAGCATTCTTTTTTACTACAGCAACATTAAGTGGTGTAGCACCACAATGTTCTTTAACATTAGGATTGAATCCAGCTGTAAGTATATATTCAGCAAATAATGTGTTCCCTTGCTCCACAGCAACATGCAGAAAAGACCTGCCAAGATGGTCTCTCAGGCTTATGTACCGTTCTTTCGTCTCAGTTAAATAGTGAACATATTGATCGCCCTGGTTCTGTTCATGCATATTCCATAACTTGTTAAGAAGTTTGTCATATGTCATTGAAAACATTTTGTCTTCTTCCTTGAAAATATCTCTCTTTTCTTTCAGAGTGAGGCAAGGGATATCCCCATCCTGAACACTTCTTGTCTCTGTTTCATTGTTTCCTGGAGTTAGATGTTCAGATCCAGCATCATCTTCTGCTAAATCTAGGCCCAAATCAAATTTTGTAGCAAGGAAAGTATTGATTTCCTCATCACTTGACCAACTTTCTAATGGTACATTTGCATCTTCTATATTTTCTGATGAAGGAGCTGCCCCTTGGAGTTTCTTATCTGTTTCATTTAAGAGCTTTACAAATTCCTTCATTTCATTCTCATGGTCCTTCATAATTCTTAGGAACTCAACATGCTCTCTTGCTTGTTTCAATGAAAATTGATTTGATTGAATATCAAAGGGAATTCTTTCTTTTACCACTGTATGTGGCATTCCAAAATCTCTTGCAAGTTCTTGCAAAATAGCCCCTGTTCCTGACACAGTGGAGTTATTTTCAAGGGAAAGTGTCAATCTGTATACATTTGATTTAGTGACATCATTTATGGAAACATCTTTTGCGGTAGTGGAGGCACTATTTTGATGTTGCTATTGTCTTCTTTGTATGAGCCTTTGGAAAGCCATTTGTCAAAGTCATCCTCTGACATGCCTTTTATATCTTGCTGAAAAGGCAGGGAAGATAGTGCATCTTTTAAAATACTTAAGTAGTAGTAATTCAGCCAGTTTTCCCATACATTAGAGTGGTCTTGGTTCCCACCTATCAAGATATCTTCTGCTGTAACACTGTTGATATCCTGTTGACTTTCTTTTGCTGTTTCTTCATCCATAAACAGTGATTCAATTCCCATTAAGTTTGGTATGAGAAGCCCCTGTGCTGTGAAATTCTACATTTTGGGACCAAATACTTTAAACAGCCTCAAATACTTCTTACTACCTCTGTACATATTTATGTTATCAATAAGGAAAATGAGCGGACTCATCTCATTTGTTAATTGGCTAATCTCATTTGACTTTCTTTCAATAAAGCTGTCAAGAATTTGCTTACAACTGCCCAACTGTATGTCACAAGCATGCGACAGAGCATATTCATAAGCCTTTGACCAACTCCATATGAAAGAAGAAGCAATGAAAACAACAACTTCACATCATTTTTGAGATCTTTGTTCTTCAAACTCATCAAAAGACTGAGGGCATGAACAAAGCCTAGCTCCTTCACCTTTGATGCACCTCTTTCTTCATCATCAACAGTGAACAATGTTCCCATGATGTCAAATAGCAAAGGACAATCTTTCCTGAAGTTTACCTGAAGTTCACTAAAGTTGTCATCAGTAAAAACAAAGGCAAATGGATCTAGTTCATTGCTTCTCAGTCCAAGATTCAATGATTGAGACAATGATGAGTACTCTTTCTCAAGCTGCATCTTCAATTTTTGAGGCAATTTGGTATACTCCTGTTTTTCACTTAATAACTTTGTCTCTCTTTCGTACATTTTATCAAGTTTTTCATGGTATGAGAACAATTTTTGCTCTTCATTATTGTACATGTCAAATAAGCATTTTAGCTGCAAATTATCACATTGCTTATCAGATATTGACATTCCTATTTCTGCTCTCCAGCCCTCTAATCTTACTTTGGTTGTGTTGATCAATTGCTTCATCTTACTGATATCTGATCCTTGATCTAACTTCAACGTACTGTCCTCATCAATGGCAAATGAGGCTTGTTTCTTCAAACCTCTGTACATATTCTTCCTTCTACTCAACGTGACAATGTCTCCAAAAGCCTTACCAACTGCAGTTGTGGCCATTTGTTTTCCCTCTCTTGAAGAAGGAAGGCAAAGCAAATTTATGACATCCAACTGAGATACCTCACTCCCATGGCTGAAACAATATGTTTCCTTCAAAAGTGCAACTCTCTCTTCAATCCTCTCTTTGAAATAGGAACCTTTTTTATTGCTATGATATCCACTTGCAACAGATGAGGATGAACTTGCACTGCTGGTTGGTTCATCTGAGTCAGTTATTAAATTCCTGCACGCAGCAGACTTGATGCGTTTTTGCTGTGGCTCCCTTTTCACTTTGGATGGCGTAAGCTCATGCTTATTGTCACTACTTCTACCAGCAGATTCATAACTAAATCCTAAAAGTTTTAAGACAATACCAACAACTCACATTAGGACTAATGATCAGTGATTTATGTCATTTCATTTGGCTTTTCAATATTGACAACATTTACTAAAAATATAAAAAGACATACAGGCTTGCCCCTTCAGTATTTATCAAAATATTATATTAATAAAGGTTGACTCAAACTAAAATGTATTTCTGGCTATACACACTAACTCTTCGTTAACAGCTGTCCTTGGTGAAGAGTTTTCAGAGCTTATAGTTTTTGAGTGATTGGTTTGTTGTGGTAGTTGGGCCCACCATGTATGCAAACACGTGCATTCATACACAAGAAATACCTAGTGCCTGGTGCAGTTTTTGCAGCAATATATAGTGAAAGACCCAGAGGAGCATAAGTGTTTAATTTTTGGAGAATCTATAGATGATTGGTAATGTTCAATTCAAGAAAAATTGGACTGATACGTGAGTCGTGTCATGATAGGAGGAGCTTTCTGGCTGTTAACTGACACTTGCTCTTACAGGCACTGGTACTCTCCCCTATCCAGCTTAATATTGCATTTTTTAAGCAATTCAACAGAAAAAGCCGATGGTTTGCTTGGCAAATGAAAATATCTATCAATTTCAATATCAAAAGATAAACTTACCAGAGCAGGCACTTTCCGATCCGTCCGCCATCTTGAAACCACTTGAAACCCCCTGGCTGAAATTTATTTCACGAATTGCTCTTCGCAGAACTCTCTGACGGCCAAAACAATACTTTCACGTGAAAGAGAATAGCTTATTGTGCATAACTGTGTCTTTTCATTGTTAACCAACCAATAGAAACGTAGAAAACTGGTCATGTGCATTGAAACGACTGGAATGTGCACTGAAACGACGCCTGTGTGGCAGAGGTTTCCCTTTCTTCCTTTCTTTTTTTTCGCAAAATTACGGACCACGGAATTATGGACCAAGGGAATACGGAATTAGGAATCATGGACCAAGGGAATACGGAACTAATATGGAAACCTCGCGGAGGAGAGTATGCTTAAACTATTCAAAAGTAGACATCAGTAGAGTGTAAGGGGGGGCTCTGCCGCATCATCATGTCACGTATGATGTCATTATAATTAACTACTCTAACATCAGGTGGCGTCTTTATAGATCTTGTAGCATCATGTGATCAACCTGGGTTCTGGCGAACTATCACGTGACTTTTGACGTCATTATAATTAGCGGCCCTAAAATCACGTGACGTCATTATAGATCCTGTAACATGATGTTATGAACTTGGGTTCTGGCGCAGTATCATGTGACGTATGGCGTCATTATAATTAACTACTCTAACATCAGGTGACGTTTTTATAGATTGATAGACCTTTTCAGTTGAATGGTTTCATGAGTTACAAACTGTTTTATTTAACAAGTTTTTTGAAATATATGCAATTAAAATATATACAACATTTTTCATTCAATTTTCAACAATTAAAATATATACAACATTTAGCATTCAATTTTCAACAATTAAAATTTATACAGCATTTATCATTCAATTAAGAATTAAATAAATATATACAACAATAATTAAACAATTAAAGTAATAATTAAACATTTAAGCTAGAGTCAACAATGAGACCAGAAATATTTTTTGTTTTAAAAAGTAATCAATTGAAATGCAAGATAATAAGATAATTGAGAAGGGGAGAAAGACTAGAAAGATTTTAAAAAGTAATTATACTAACTATAGAATGGAGTTGAAGATAGAAGACTTTAGACACACTGAGATGGAAGGCTTCAATTACCACTTCAATATATGGCTCGCCAAAAGGGAAAATAATACAAAGGTGCCATTTTATAATACGAATGTCGATTTCATGATACAAATGTCAATTTAATGATGCGAATGTCAATTTTATAATATCAATGCCTATTTCATAATACCAAAGTGATAATTTTATACGACGTAGTGGCTTTTTCAGAATACGAAAACTGAACATTTTATAATACGAAAACCGCACATTTTTTCATACGAAAACTGCAGATTTCGTAATACGAAATTTTTCCCCTTTTTATGAAAGGAAAATCTCACATTTTTAACACGAAAATCGCATGCGACATTGCTCTTCGCAAATCATACCTATGCGATTCGAAAATTATGTTATTCCAAATCGCACTATAAAACGAAATTCGATGCCATTTTAGAATTTTACAATACAAATGTCTATTCCATCTATGATCTTAGTTTAATGCCATGACAACAGGATTTGGCTGACAAAATGGCGTGTTCCACAAATGCCCAAGCAGTGTCCTACAGTGTTTGCAAACTTTACTTGAAGACCTTCCAGAGATTTTTGTGGAGTTTGGAAGGAACTTCTTCAACACAAACATGGAGGAAATTTTGCAGAGTATGCATGGAAGAGCGACTGCATTGTGTTCAATATTGTCTGTGCTGGATGCTGATCTTGCTGACCTGAACATTGAAAGAAATCTAGAGCTTTTTGACAATCTCCACGGTGCCTTTCAAGAAATTTGTGCAGAAGCACACAGATACCGAACGCACTTTCAAGACTCATTTGATCACCCTCTACATCGGAATTCAAATAATGGCACACAATGTCATCTTGATAATGAAGTGTCAGGAAGTGTTGGAAGACCAAAAGTACATCTCTCTAAAGAACAAGTGTCTGTATTGATTTCTTTGGGTTTCAAGTTGATTGATATAGGTAGTATGCTGGGAGTGCACCCAAAAACACTTCGTAAATTGCGATGGGAATGGGACCTTTCTGTTGGTGAATGTGTGTTGACTGACATCACAGATGAAGAGCTTGATGTAAGAATCACCGCAATTTTGCATGAATCACCTAATTCTGGGGAAAGGATGATGATTGGGGCCTTACTGTCTCAAGGAATACGCGTACAACAGGGGCGGATCCAGCATAAAATCTGACCGACGCTCTATTGCAGGCTTTTGGGCGTGGTCCATAAACCTTTTGTCGACCACGCTCTTCTAGATATTAAATGTCACTAATAACAAACTTGGCACCTCCAGTGCTGATCAAATTTGGCTTTAACATACAACGAAGTTCAATGTAAACGAGGCACAGTTTTTGTTACTTATTATACACATTTTTTTATAAGAAAACTGTTTATCAGAAAC
The DNA here is from genome assembly GCA_013076295.1 of Sanderia malayensis. Classification (NCBI taxonomy): domain Eukaryota; kingdom Metazoa; phylum Cnidaria; class Scyphozoa; order Semaeostomeae; family Pelagiidae; genus Sanderia; species Sanderia malayensis. The sequence continues at coordinate 4,968,486 of RQOL01000718.1, forward strand.
CTAGATCTAGACGCCCTAAAATTTAAGAAACTTTTAGAAATACAAGAAAATATCTAAGAAACGTTAGAAATTTCGGAAACACGTTTTTCCTTTACGGATTCAACAAATGTCAACTACAGTAAGTATGTTTTTTGTGCAAAGCATAACAATGTCGTGTCTCCACATGACGATTTTTCACATTGACGATTTTTCTTTGTTATAATACTAATATTTTGCCACATCCACGCTTTTTTCTCGTTTCCATCACATCAACTTTTTTCACTAAACTAACCAACTTTTAAGAAACTTTCAGAACTAAAATGTGGCCAAAAATTAAGAAATTTTTACTACTAGGCCTTGAGCCAGGTTTCCTATTAAAAAAATGTGTAATTGAACAAAATTTAACTTAGCAGAACATTTAAATCGAACGTTTAAATTGAACAGAGCAGAATTAAATTTAACATTATTATGATGTCTTCTCACTGAGTGAAGACTTCTCACTCACTGTTAAATTGAAACTTTGTGTTGTTATGCCACAAATGATGCAGTTCATCCTTAAATTTTTGGCTATATATGTACAGTTTTTTTATATTGTAAATTGCAATGTGTTTGCTAATGGGCCTATTAAAGGGGAAATAAATACATGACACTGATACGACAAAGATGCTTTCCATGTAAAACTAGCAGATTTTGAAGAAGACACAAAATGTCTTGAGATTTGTATTTTAGAAATTGAAATGTTTGAGCACAAAGTAGCATTTTTTCAATTTAGAGATGTGTTCTTACCGAACTGGTTGCAATTCACCTGCTCGATCACATTAAGTGTCAGGGAATTGCAATCTGGAAATTCACAATATTTAGTTTTTTTGACATTATTACAAACTTGATACTTTGAGAACTTGCTAGTAAACAATTGGAAGCATAAGCATCTTTCTCGGAAGTTTTGAAGCTTTTCTTTAGCCCATTCTCGACGGAGAAAGAGCAATTTAACTCCTTGTTCAAATTAACGCCATTTTGAAGGATACATTTTGCAACAAAAATCGCAACACAACACAACACATAACACAACAGTTTATCTCTTGGTGTTATAAGTCGATCGAGAAATCAGCGCTCATCTGATTGGCTTGCATCATTTGAAATGTAAAATGATTGGTTTGCATCAGTAGGGAATGATTCTGATTGGTTTGCATCAGTTTTTCAAATTGACAAACGCTCCCCGTACTATCTCACAAGCAACATTGATAATTCGGATTGGCTTGCATCAGTAGAGAGAGAAATGTGATTGGTTTGCATCAGTTTTTTGAAATTGACAGATGCTCCCGCCACTTTTTCGTGAAGCAGCATCCGTAATTCTGATTGGTTTGCATCTGTTTCTTTGCAGACTTGCATTTTGAAGGACTAAGGCTCAGTGGCAATGCGAGAAGTGTACCCACTTATCTGTCAACAGCTCCAGGCCCGTAAAAATGGGTGAATGAAACATTTGCTTCTGTTTATAGGGGGAAAACGATGTGAAAGAAACAAATAGATAGATTCGGGCAAAACGTTATTATTCAAACTCGAATGAAAAATTTTAATTTCTTTTTCAAAGTGAAAATAATGGTAAAATTTTTAATATTTTCCCGAAAAATTTGACCGACGCATTTGCGTCTGTTGCGTCCTTCTGGATCCGCCCCTGTACAAAGAGCAAGATTGAGAGATGCACTCCAAAGATTGGACCCTGTTGGGAGATCTCTCAGACGGAGGCTCAAGATATGCCGAAGGGTTTACAATGTTCCAAGTGCCAACTACTTATGGCACGCAGATGGAATCATAAGCTGATTCGCTGGAGAATGGTCATACATGGGTGCATTGATGGTTTCTCCAGATTGATCACTTACCTGTGGTGTTCCAATAACAACACATCAGATACCGTGCTTGGCCTTTTCGAAGAAGCAGTGCAAAAGTTTTGATGCCCCTTAAGAATAAGAACAGACCATGGGACAGAAAATCTTCGTATGGCCGAGAGCAAAGGGGAAAAATGTTTCGAACGTCCAGCTATTGTTTTACTTTATATCAACTGACCAATCAGTGCACTTTAAGAACAATAGGAATGCAACCAAACGCAACAAAAGTGTCTGTCATGGCGGCTAAAATCCCGCCGAGCTGTGAGAAAGTGATGTTTTTATTTAGGGTTGCTGCCACATATAGTTTCAAAAAACAACTTCAAACTAACATTTTTCAAAAGAGCAATAATTTTTCTAAATTCCCATCAGCCTGATTTTTAAAATTCATCCTAATAACGAAGATATGAGAAAAGAAACATGCCTAATTTGCATCAATATTCTTGCCATAAATTCAAGAATGACAGAACAAAGAACGAGTTCAAATCACATGCAATTATTGGCTATTGTTGTTTCTTGGCAGGCAAAATAAAGTTTACAAATCGGCCCGAAAGGTTTCAAAGTATCGGTACCTTGGTAATTATGTAAACAAGTTCAAAGTATTTCCGATACTGAAAAAACAATGCCAAATTTATATAAAAAATAATGCAATAACTCATAGCATGTTGATTGGAGTAACGATAAGGAAGTAGCCTTGATTAATCTAAAGGCTAATGGTTTAAGTGAGATTGGCTGTGTCTATGAAGAAATTGCAAGGGAAGAGGGGAGTTATTACTATCAAGATCTTACACATAGTTGTTTAGAGTGTTTGATTATCTGCTGCGAAAAGCTTGAAAAAAAAAGATATATATTTTCAAAATACATCACCCATTTTAAACAATAAGGTTAGCACACCACATTTTTTATTTCATGGTAATTTTGAAAATGAAAAAACATTTTTAAAGATGTTTATAGAGACTCCATAACATCAAAACTACCAATATTATAATACACCTTTTGCATCGTGCTTATTTTAGAGGTCTGGCACTAGTTTTTGGGTGAAAAATTATTTCACCCTCAGCATCTTTGACAGTATTCGTACTGTAACGCTGAAAGTTCACTCTCATTTTGTTCGTATTTTCCACGTTTATATCTTCTTGACGTAGTCTGTAATCTTTGGAACAGCTTTCTTAAAAGCTCTTGTAAGTACTAAGCTCTTGCAAACTACGAAAACGATGGATTTTCAATTGCTTTCTGCAATGAAAGTAGAGGAGTTGAAGGTCTTCCTTCGCCTTCGAGGATTGAAAGTGAGTGGTCGAAAGGAAGAACTGGTTGCCAGAGCTTTTGTGGCCATTGAAAACAATGTTCAAATTGTCCGAACAGCTGAAGAAGTTGAGGAAGCACTTGCCTGCCAATACACTGCAAAGCTAAAAGTTTTTGTTTCAGACGCAGTTGGAATTGAAGAAATACCAGACCCTTTTGAACTTGAAGAAGGTTGGATTTCTGAAAGGGATGGAGTCAAACTGTGGCCTTCTACTTTGTATCCAGACATTTTCAATTTTTTAAAGTTCCATCCAAATGAATTAGCAAGCAAAGATCTTTCTGATTATACAACTTCAAAGGCATACAGTTATTACCAGGATGGATGGCTGAAGCCCCTCGATTTTAACAATGTATCACCAAAAAGCTAATTGTGTTTGCTTCGTGCATCATGCCGACCATCACAGAGAGTATCTGATACACCTCACAAGCTGTGGATTTGCTTAATGAAGAAAACTGAACGTATTATGGTTGCTCACTGCTCGTGCATGGCAGGACTTTCACAAACATGCAACCACGTAGCTGCAGCACTCTTCAGGATTGAAGCAGCAGTAAGAATGGGATTGTCAAATCCTTCATGCACATCCAAACCAAATGAATGGTTGCCAAACAATAAAGATGTGGAGCCTGTAAAAATTAAGAATTTGAAGCTTGTTCATGGGGACTTTGGAAGAAGAGGAAAAGATAAGAAAAGATTGAATCCAACTCCAAAAACAGAAATTTGATCCTTCTATTCATATGAGGGATCATTAACTTTGAATGAAATTGCTGCAAGTTTGCAATCTGTTTGTAAGATTGAGGAAATCCATTATTTTTTCTGCTCGGCCAAAAGAAGCAAAAACTGCATGCACAGAAACAGACAAACAAACACAAATATTAACCCCATCTGATTTGTTTGATTCGACATCAAGTGCAGATGAATTTGGTGGAAAATTATGTTATTTGTTAGGAAACATTCCTGAAATCGAATTGGCAACAAGAGGCCAAAGTAATAATGAATTATGGTTCTCAATGAGAAAACACTTAATTACAGCATCTAAGGCACATGAAGTTAAAACAAGGATGTCAACATATAAGCGTAAAGGAGCAGCTGCAACTGATTTGTCGAATATTTTTGCAAGAATTTCAGGAAACAAACCAGTAAACCCTAGTCTGCCTTCACTTAAATATGGCCTTGCTATAGAAGATGATGCTGTGCAAGCCTTTTTTCAGAAATTTGCCAAAGAGCATAAAAATGCCACATTAAAGGACTGTGGTTTGTTTATTTCCAACAAACTACCATTTATTGCTGGTAGTCCAGATAGAATTATTTACTGCGACTGTTGTGGAACATCCTGTCTTGAGGTAAAATGCCCTTTTCGATTGCCCATACCACCCCCAATGACCCAAACATAAAACTACCATATTTGGTAATTGATCCAGGAACTGAATCACTCCATTTGAATAGAAGTCACAAATACTTCATGGAGTGTCAAGTTCAGATGGCAGTTACCAAATCAAAACACTGTTACTTTTTTGTTTGGACCTCTCATGACTCGTTCACAGAAAAAATTCAGTTTGACCAAGGTTTTTGGGACAATACCAAGGACACATTACAGGAATTTTACATAAATTTTTATATTCCACACCTCTTTTCAGCAAAGGCAAGTTAGAAATGAATCCATTCTTTTGTATATTTGACTTTTTACTTGCATGTACCCTGAACATTTTTCATATTATTTCACTTAGTTAACACTTCTAACACAATTTTAGGGGTAATTTACTTAGTTTACACTTCGAACACAATTTTGTAGTGATAATTCACTTAGTTAACACTTCTAACACAATTTTGTAGGGGTATTTTACTTAGTTTACACTTCTAACACAATTTTGTAGGGGTATTTTACTTAGTTTACACTTCCAACACAATTTTGTAGTGATAATTCACTTAGTTAACACTTCTAACACAATTTTGTAGGGGTATTTTACTTAATTTACACTCTAACACAATTTTGTAGTGATAATTCACTTAGTTAACACTTCTAACACAATTTTGTAGGGGTATTTTACTTAGTTTACACTTCTAACATAATTGTGATTTAAGCTATTTTACGAATATGGTGAAACTCTATTGCAAGAGGCATGTTGAAATAAATTAACCTTTCTTTTCTTGTATTTTGATAAGAGGGGGCTGTATATTAGCAATGGCAGCACAAGTCCTTATAATGTCATCAGCATATGGAAGCATGGTTAGAGGCAATGTGCCTTTCAATATTCGAAATGTTTTGACACGATTGATTGCACGTTCCACGTGGATTCGCAAATTTGCTATTGATTTGGTTTTCTCACACTCCTCCACTGTCATTTGTGATTTTACTCTAGCTCCAGGTGGAACATAAAGTGAGCAATAATAATGGAGTAAATCCTCTTTAATCTGGAAACCACGATTAGCCATAATTACATCTCCATATTCAAGGAGAGAGTAAAATCCACTGTTCTGACATATGAACTGATCAGTAGCTCTACCACCAAAGCAATCAGAAATGAACGTTATATAGCCAGATGGAGCAATGCCTATCAAAAATTTAAAAGTGTTCCTTTTTTTGTAATCTGACCACGTTGCAGCTTGATCACTAAGCGACTTAGGTCTTTCAATGGTAATTTCAGTGCAGTCAATGATACACCTGGTCTTTCTGTGAGGCCCTTTGAAAACATCAGGCAAATTTGATAATATGGTGCCCCTATCAAGCCATACTATTAAGGCAGAGCCTAATATTTTGCTTAGAAACCTTATCCAAGTAGCAAATATTCTTGAGCAGGTGGATGAAGAAATTTGGAATCTGTAGGCAAGGTCATCAAGTAATAAGCGAAGCCGTAAGCGCATCAAGACAAGCAAAAATTGATCCTTGCCACATAATTTGTGTGTGAGCAATTCCCTCTGTCCAATGGGCTTTGCTTTTGTGGAGATAATTGACTTTGATCCCCTCCAAAACACCAACTTTGGCAAAAACGGCTTCAATAAGGCAAACATTGCATTAAAAATGGCAAGTGATTGAATGCCAGTATAAAATTTAATTTTTGCATCAGAGTGAATTGAAGATGCTGACATTCTGTGCGAGCTTTTACAAACTTCTTTTTCCAATTTGAGGGATTTCAGTTCATATGACAGCTTGGCAACGTTGTCCTTTAAATTATCCCTTTCTTTCTTAATTAAATCAAGTTCTTCAGAGAGAGAGCCCATATTTAAACATTTGCTACACTCCTCTTTCCTCAAAATATCTGAATCATTGTGTGATACCTTCAATGTAGATGTAGGAGTGGTCATAACAAGCTCCCTTCTAGGTATTTTAGCAGGCCTATCATAACCCAAATCTAATGTAGGATTTGGGTTGTCCAAAGTGGGTCTTCCATCCACAAAATGTTTTGGACAGACCATGTCACTTTGGCCTGGAGTCCATTCCTGGTCTCCTTTTTTTACTCGTCCAAGAAGTCGTACCCATTCCTTCCTCTTGTCAGAATTCACTTTTACACTCGGAAAAATGTGCAATTTGAATGGAGGAACACACGGACAATCCTTGTGTGTTTTGCCTTCATGTTCAACACATTCCTTCTTCTCCCAAACCTTGATTTTATATCTGCTGTTCGTACAGCCGATCACCGCGCAATTTCCATTCACCATATCTCCTCTTTCTTGTTAACAAAGGTAGTTTGCAACAGCTTAGTACTTACAAGAGCTTTTAAGAAAGCTGTTCCAAAGATTACAGACTACGTCAAGAAGATACAAACGTGGAAAATACGAACAAAATGAGAGTGAACTTTCAGCGTTACAGTGCGAATACTGTCGAAGATGCTGAGGGTGAAATAATTTTTCACCCAAAAACTAGTGCCAAACCTCTAAAATACGCACGATGCAAAAGGTGTATTAATTACACCAGATAAAGACAGTGCTTGAAAAAAATGGTGTTATTTTGGACAATGATAGCGAGATGGAATGGGAATCTTCATATGCTGAAACCCAAAATACAGAGGAGGAACAACATGACATTGCCTGCCAAACAGAAAAGTTAGCCTTTGCAGATAAATCAAGTGAAACAAAAAATGATGACATAGAGATTGATCTTCGGCTTTACAATGATCTTTTAGAAAAATCCTCTGCTGCTATTAATCTCAGAGATGAAATAGAAAATGTGAAGCAAAAGTGTACTGATCTTTTCGGACATGATGGAACACCAGAAATGAATCCAGGAAAGTTTGAAAAAATGTGTGAGGATGCTGGTGCTACAAAAATATTCCCCTTTATTTTTAATTCTTTGTGCAGTAAGCGAATGTCCAAGGCCAGGCAAGATCTAAACCGAGTAAGAACAATGGTAATAATATATATGATGGTGTATGGACAAAGTCAAAAAGCAAATTGGTTTCAAGTTACTCTTTCCAGGACCTTGTCTCAGTATGGAATAAGTGACTTTGGCTTGGCATCCCTACGGAATCTTGGCATTGCTGCTCATCCACGCACTGTAAAAACAGCATCTCTGTCTGCAGCTGAAAACCACAGTGAAAGTGTCAAGCAATTTTTTTCCAATGCAGCAGATAATAATCATTTCCTGGTTTTCTTTGTTGATGACTACCACAACATACACACCAAGCACAGACCATCTGAAACAAAGCAAACACAAGCTGTTCACATGCCAACATTATTAGTGAAAGAATTTAAAAATATTAAAGCCATACCAGTTGATGGAAACGCAAGTCCACTCAGTGAAAACCCTGCTGATGTTTCAATGCTGGAGGAAATGTTAAATTCCTTTATGGTTAATCTTTCAAAATCATACGTACAGGATATGCCAGACTGGATAACTGCAAAGTATTTTGACCCAAACCAAGAAAGACAAAGGCTTCTTGTGCATGATTACCTACAAACAGAATTGAGGAATATGAGGTCAATGAATGATACAAAGCTAGTGGATTGTCTGGAGATTCCGTTGAAATCTTTTGAGGATATTCTAGGAGCTGTAAAGTATATGCTCAGAAATGGCTTTTCGTTGTACCTTTCCAAGTTCTTTGCTGCACCATTTGTTGGTGATTGCCCACTCAGTTTTACATGTGGCAAATTGTATATGCAGATACATTCTATCTTCCACATCAATGTCACATCGTTCCTTTTCTTGGTCCACTGCACATATCTTTAAACTCCAGAGAAACTGTTTTCCTCAAATTTCATCCTGTCTTTAATGAGCTTTACTCTTTTTTGTTAGGACAAAAGGCAATTTTGGCTAAAAGACCAAAAGCATGGTGTCAGTCATTGTTGTTGGAGGTTCTGTATGGTGGCTGGTCTTTGATTCGAGATGAGATTACCTCTGTGTTTCATAATTGTAAGGAAGTTGAGTATGTTACGCTGTTAAATCTTGTAGATTCTTACTGTCCTCTTGTCTTGAGTCTGTATTCCATTGAATTCAAAAACAATCATTGTGATCATTATATGGAATCACTTTTTCGTTGTTGGGTTATGTTGATGATCTGTCAAAGAAGACACTACAACAAGGCAATTCTGATACTGTTAACAACACTGCAAAATTTGAAAAAAGCAAGCCATCAACTGTATAACATCATGCTTAATGCTCTTAATGCCTTTGATGAATATCCAGTAGAGAACTTCCACTCTGTGCTCAGAGGAAGGACAAAGGCAACAGATACTGGGGAGCAGATATTCTTAAAAGCCAGAGAAATTGATGCATGCAAACACCAGCTTCAAGATTTTAAATCCCGGTTTGTTCTGCAAAGAAGTTATAGCTACTCTCCAGCAAAGATCAAGATCCTCAAGCTGAAGGCAGCAAAATTCTTCATAGAAAAATTTGAAAAAATAAAAAATAGCCCCAGGAAAGCCTCAAAAATACCACTAGTTCCAAAGCAACGAAAGACGGTGACAAAGTGGACATTGCCAAACATCTTTGGTGACATGATGGTTACAAACCAACTATTACCACATGGATTCAATGATCCATCTGTTGCACCTCAACTGCAAAGTAAGTCACACAGTTGTTTGCGAATGAAAATAATTTGACAACCACAACGACAACAACATCATGCCAAACATCTAATTTAATGCGAGAAAATCAATGGGATCGGGGTTTTTGAGTTGGGATAACTATGACACTGATGTCAGGCACGGAATCTAAGTTACACTATTGCACTACAATTTAAACATTACCAAAGCCACTGCAATCCTGCAATGCTGATGTAAACAACTCCTTCATAGCTTCCCATGTACTCGCATGGCATGGAATGTAGAGTGTCAAGGTGCATGTTGAAGCTGTTGGTCTACATTTGCATCCTACAGGGCAACCGTGTTTGAAGCCAACCTTGATGGCATAGGGTAGACCAAGTGGTGGCATTGTGGCCGATCCAGTGATGAATTGTGCCAGATCTCCAATGGTTATGTCCACATCGTTCCCTGCAAAGGATTGAGGATTTGTTATTGGTGCAGCCCATATGCCGTGATTATTGCACTAAAACAATTTGTGCAACATACAACAACAAGAACAGACAGAATTCAAAACCAACTTGTGCAACATACAACAACAACAACAAATAGAATTCAAAACCAAGTTGAGCAACATACAACAACAACAACAACAACAACAAACAGAATTTAGAGCCAAGTATATATTGTTACTAGCAGTACTTCACCTTCCACAGACATTTGCTCCACAAGATCACTAAAGTACCTGAAGGTATCAACCTCTTTATCAAATGCATTTGAGCCAGCAGGTGAATAAAGAACCTCGAGATTTGCTAACAATTCTTCAGGCTCTCATTTGAAAATATGACCATGCATTGTAAAGAGAGATCTACATACAGCTGGTGACTCTTTTATTGCCTGCAAGACTCCAAATAACCCCAGGCCCTCCTCAAATTGACGCAGAGATGTGTACACAGGTGAGATAATCTGCTTGTAGAACAGTGATCTACAAAACGATTGAAAACCAATACAAGACATTACAAAGCAAAGTAGGATAAGTTTCCGAACATCCAATGTTTTATACCAGCAATGGTATGATGATGTGGATACATACTGTAGCAGTTTGAGCCTTGATGTTAGTTTTGTGTAGCCAATGAAGCCCAGCACATCAATGCCAATATCACTCATCAAAAAATCTTGATATTCTTCCTCTGATGATGCATTTGTTACCTGAAATAAATTTATGGTGCTGCATGTATACAATATATAAATATAATGTATATACACATGTGTTACATATATGTTTACCATCGCAGAAGCAAGTACCTCATAGTTACCTTGTAGACAAAATCATTATATTTTGCATCCATTAGATCATAGTCAATAGGAAATACTCTGGTCTGGAAGCCTATTGTTCTAGTTTTTGTCAGTCACATGACCCAAAAGTGTGCATTGCGACGCCTTAGCAAAGCCGCGAGCACTGTGAAATGCTTACAAATCACATTGGAAAAGTTGAGAAATATTCTTCAAATCATATCTTCAAATAATACATTACGGTTTGTTGAGTGGCAAGAAGTTATAAAACAGTTCTTTTTAGAACTTGGTCAAAATTTATCAAAACAGTGGCTATGGCTCACAATGCGAACGGTTTTGTGAGTGGAGATACACTTGACCTCATACTCGATTGGTTGGATGACGATATTTTGGACACAGAGTTTGAAGAAGAAATTGAACAAGAAGCAGAAGAGGTACAAAGAATTCTACCACAGTAGGCTAATTTGTTGATAAATTGAAACTCATTTATAAACCCTTCACATAAGGACACTACTTGCAGCTGTTATTTAGGTGATAACAAAATTTTAGGCCCACTAGTACAGACAGTATTTTATCAGTTTTTGAGTTATTTTATTCGCTCTTTAATGATCTTAATACCTATTTCCAGGTAGCAAACACAGGCCAATTCTGTTGCACGTCTTGCTCCAAAGTGTATAAAACCAAAGGTGGACTTTCTCATCATGTGAACATGAAACATAACGCAGAAATAAAAAAGGCAGATGAACTTGAATGGGAAACATTTGACAGCATTTTATCTAACACACAACAAGCGATCGCTAAGACAAATGCTATAAAGATTATGTCAGAAGGAAAATTGGTATTTGCCAGCTTACTGAAACAGAGAAGCAAACTATATATTCTGCTGTACAAGCCCTATATGTAGACCTCGGTAGAACTGATAATGCAGAAGAATTTTATTCTTTGTACTGCAGTAAAGTGATTTTAAACTCAAAAGAATTATTTCCAAAACTTCAGCAGCCACTTTGTAGTTTGTTTGCAAAAAGGCTGGGGGACAAGCTGTTTGCCAATGCAAAAAAACCTGTTCAAGGCCCAACAGAGAAGCCACCTCCAATCACAAGCAAAGGAATGGGAGGACTTCAATTCCTTTCAGGTTATGTTGTAAGAAAATTTTTGAAAAAGTCAAAAACTAATAAAAATTACCTCAAGCAAGAGCACCAATTTATTATCAAGGTACTCACCACTTTGATTACATGTAATTATGCAGATCAGCCACTTATTCAGGCAACAAGTCAAGGAGGGCTCACAGCTGTGAGCCAAAACATGCAACAAATTTTCAGGACAGCTGAAGAGAAGTTCAGGCTGGAGACTTCAATACAGTGACTTAAAAGAATTGATACCTGCAAGATGACTGAATGCCTCATGAGAGATACATGAATTGTCAGTGTATATGGGAACATTATTCAGGAAAGTGGAACTGACATTGACCAAGAAATCAAAAATAACCTTCTTGAGAAAGTGCTCAAGTTATATTTAAGATTTCGTGCTTTCTCTTTAGCCAAGGACATTACTAGCAAGCATCGTGTAGCTATAAAGGCTAAAAAAGCAAAAAGTCTCAGAAAAAACAATAAAGAAAGCTACTGATAAGCCTGCTATAACTGATTAAAATATCACAACTATGTAATATAACAACTTAATGTAACATAACTATGTAATATAACAACTATAAATTATGTTCCATAAGAAAGTATACACTTGTTAAAATGTCTCATTATGTACCAAACCCCTACCCTAATTGTTTTGCAAAAAAGCTGCTGGGGTTTGACCAAGATATCTTTTCTGCCATGGCTGATTGTCTACATGATACCATAATACATGGCGCTTTTTGTTGTAGCTGCCTCTAGTGTTGCCTGTCACAGGAGTAATTGACCTTTGCATGCAGATGGTATTGGACTGATAACCAAACTGTTGTATGGAAGGGTTATCACTTTTTCGGCCAAGAGCACGGTGTGTTCCAAAATATCCTTCCAAAGTATCTTGATTAAAGTTTTCAGTCAGCACAAAAGGCATTCCATTTTCAAGCCAGAATCGAGTGGCCTCTATGACTGAATTTGCTGTGATGATCAAGCCTTCGTAAGTTTGATTGGATAAGAACATTCTTTCACGATCATTCATTGAAAAGTTTCCATTTCTTTCTTAGACACACTTTTTCCAATTCTTCAAAAAGGTTAGAAATTGATTCTGCAGCCAATCAAATCGATGATCATTGACAGATCGATAAGGTGCCAGAAAGTCTTTTCTTTGGCCTATGCCTTCAAACTGATTTCTAACATTTAAACAATCGAAAAACTGTCCATGCACTCACACAATTCAGCAGTTGCATGTGTTGTGGCTGGGTAAAAATTTTGTAAAACTTTCGAAACACTGCTACTCAAAACCTGGACTGCAAGGAGAACATTCATCACTGAATATGGTGTAAGGTTGACATGTTCATGTGTTAGTTTTGGTAACAGCTTCAATCCATTGTTTAGCTCGTCATCAGCCAGTTTCACAATATGATACCAAACAATATCCTTTCCATTGTTCCATAATCTCCGAGTATTTTTTCCACTTCCTAAAATTTCAACAGTATATATATTACTAAATATGACTTTGCTTTATTTGTACCTAAACATTAGAATATTTGGGTTGGTATTTAATGAAATATGACAGCATAAAGCCAAAATACCTGAGTGGTAAACACAATTCCTTGTAGTTTTCATAAGATGAGGTGCATCTGCAAAGAACCAAATATATCTGCGTGTTGTTGCAAAGAAATTGATGGTTCTGTAAACAACATCACTTTCAACTTTATCATCCAACAAATGGTGCATTTTATAAGTATGCATTTTCTGTTGGGAGAAGCACCATCTGAAACTGCAGCAATGGCTGGCAATTCACATGTCATCTCTAAAACTGCAACTGCTTCCCAAAATGTCGGCATGATTTGAAAGGATGTGACACCTTTTGTACCAAAATATGCCAAACTAAACTTGAGATCAGATGCCAATCCTCTTAAATAGTACACTAGGGCATGCGTGGCTAAGTCATTAACATTGGTGAACGAGGATAGTTCAGGCCAGGGTCTCCAAGGTCAACATACCCAATCAAATTTCCAGAGTATTTATCAAAGACCAGATTTTCTTGGACCTTGACCTCATCAAAAGACAACACAACATACCGTTGGTAACCAGTAAGGCTTTGTGTAGTCTTGACTAATTCAGCAATGACTTCAGCATTGAATCCAGCAGACAGTCTTATTGCATTTTTGTAATCTGGTAATGTTCTTCTAGAAGGCAATTCAGCACTTGCGATGAACGTAACTCTTCATATGCTCGTGACGATTTTGAAGCAAGAGAGAGGCAAAACCTTATTATCATAGGATGATATCTAATCTGGCCATTAGAATTGGCTGCCATCCTTTGTTGTTCCCAAAACAGTTGCATAAATGGTGACACATTTTGTTGATTTTCAATCATAATTTTATTAAAATCATCGCTCATGTCCTGGCTTACTTGAACACCCTTTGATACAATTTCCCTCTTCATGCGATAAATTTTTTACTTGAGCATATTTGTTTTTGCCCTTTCTTGCATCAAGGCAAGCTCTACACACTGACGGTTTGTTCGGGACAGTGGTGCAAATGGCTTGGCAGGAGTATTTAAACGTTGTTGTCTACTGGCTGCTTTCTTCTTGCTTTTTACCTCGAAAGCTGCACAATTGCTGCAAGAATCACTGTTCTCTTTTGAATGGACAATCATGCATGTCTTTACTCTGCTGACTAGTTCGTTCAGGCATGGTGTCCCATCAGTAAAATTGCCCAGATCAATGTGACAAGGAATAACCTGACTTGTAAGTTCAGAAGTTGAACCAACTTCAGAAGAGTCAACAGCTACACCAATGCAAAATTTGTATGACTGAATACAGGACAAAAGATTTGAAATTGTAATGTTCCTTACTGATCTGTAGTATTTCTTGCACAACTCATTGTCACTTGGAAGTGGCCAACCAAAAACAATACAGCTGTAATTCAAATCTTCATCAACAATGATTTCTTATTTTAGCAATGCATAAGGATTCATCATCTGTTTGAAATGAACTGCATTATCAATGATTTTGACATCCCAAATTGATAACTTCAGGTTCTTGGTGCGCTTTAAGAAATCATCCATGTTTTTATAGATAGCTTTTTCTTTTGGGGCTTCAATCCTGTCCTTTACAATATTTATATGCCGTCTTTTGGTAGATTTCTTGACATCATGTGACTTTATGGGAAGATTCAGAGTGGGGACAACATCATCTTTTAGCTTTTTCATGCCAGTCCCTGATAAAAATAACAGTTAGCTGATCACAATTAAACGAAAAGTACTGCCAAAAATATTTATTACATATATGTTAGTGCCTAGGGCAAGCAAGCACAAACATGTAAATTCACATGTAAATTAAAAGCAATAACAACTCTTGTCAATTCAAAATCTTCATCTGAAAAATGTCGTTCGAATATGTAAACATTGCCAGCCAAAACCCTTTCCCTGAAGACATTATCTATCACTCTGAACCTGCTAATGATATCCACCATGTCCTTTCTCCATTTGGAATAAAACTCATTTTTCCTTGTTGGTATTTGGAAAAGGTTTAGGCCACCAAACTTCGTTGCCTCCGAGACGGAGCACTGCGGAAAAGCGCAGTTCTTCCCTGGCATATTTCAACTTTAAATGATTATAAAGTTCTAAAAAAACTGTTTTAAGACACTCAAGAAACGTTTCTGTACAAAATGAATGTCAGTTGACAAATATTCCTCGATCGATTACTACAATAGGGGACAAAAGTCGTGGGACACCCAGGATTTTAGCAAGTTTTACACGCATACATCATCCCCCTCCCCCCCACAACAATGTTGTTTGTAGAGGCGGTGTTTTTCAATATCGCCGAAATTCTTTTGGCCCGACGACAACAAAGGACTGGTGCACAAGACAACATTGTTTTGGGGGGAGTGGGGGGTCGCATTCTGCTCACAGAGAACAAAGTGTGCAGAAGCACAGCATTATGGGATGAAATTTTCAGGTGTCCCAAGGACTTTTGTCCCCTATTGTACTTTCCAGCAAAAAATTTACGTGTTTAATGTGTTTTACCATTGGTTTTACAGTGTTTACGGAGTTGCTAAGGCGTCGCAATGCACACTTTTTGATCATGTGACAACTTTTAATCACTGACTCAAGCTCCCGGCGGGAACAATAGACCAAAACAATAGGCTTCCAGACCAGAGTATTTTCTATTGACTATGATTAGATCAACATTGTTTGCAAACTTCACATTTTGCAGCCAATCAACCAGGCAATCGTACACCCAACAAATTTGGTGATGGTCCTCCTTGACAAATTGTTGTGGCACAAAGCTCACCAGCAAGCAAGAAATCTTTGTTGGCAATGGCAATAGCATTCTCTTTCGGTATCATTCCCATAGTTGTATTCGTAAATAGTCTGCTTCTCATTTGCTGCAATGCCCCTGTGAAAAAATAAATATCTTCGATATCTTTCGCCTTTTCCCATTTCACTCCTTCCACACAAAAAACACATTTAATTATGTTATCATATTCACATCATCCACCCATTAAATGTTAACTTGTCAAACAGTAATATACCTGCAAAAAATTCTCTGCGTGGTCCACCCTCATCCACTGCAGCTTCGCCTACAAAAACCAGAGTGAATGCACTGTTGTTCTTCACCCACTTCTTCTTCCTGTAGTCCACATAATCTTGCCACATGGTCTTTCTTTGCACATACAGTTGTCTCTTATTTCCTGCCAATTTTTCTACCAAAACAGCTATCTCTTTTCTAGCCTCAGCTGGTGCCACCCATTCATGTGTGGAACGCACAGTAACAAGCTCTTCTTGTGGCTTCTCGGCCTCACTGCAACCATCACTGCCAAATTCAGAGAGCCGAATGTCCTGAAAAGTCAGGTCATTGTACAATTCTTTTTCTGGTTGCATTCCACTGTCAATGCAATCATTGGTGTGTGATTGTATAATATGTACTGGAAAGTACACCAAACGTACTGGACACTGCCTCTCTGATGTGTTGATGCCTGAATTCCCACGGGAAACTGTGCCAGTTTTCTGCTGCTCAGACTGGCCACAGATCTCTTCTATGTCCACACTCTGTTTATTTTCTGCATATGGTGCTCTAGATATAGTACTGGCGGCCACTGTTACAGAAGACTGGGACTGTGTTGTGATCGTATCTGCAAACATTGATGTCAGACACAGTTCATCATCATCATCAACATCATTATCATCATCATCACCAGAATCTTTCAGGAAATCCTTCATTCTTCCTCTGCCCAATCCAACATCCAAATATCTGTAAGAACGAACATACAGAGGTCCTTGACCAGTCTGATGCTTCAGAATCTTATAATTCCATTCGGGTATTTCAGGAACGGAAAAAAGCCGAGGACCCACAGCTTTCATTATCTCGAATTCTGGTTTCACAGTCAATTCGTTGAAATGCGGAATGGAATCTGCAATGGCTTTTCTTATCTCGTGTTCTACCATGGTTGACCTGAACGCAACGTCTGAGCCAATGAGCCCAACATCGTAGTAATGTTGTCTATCATGCCTGCGGGGAACCTTCGACATTCTCGGATCGTTGATAAAGAAAACATCTTTGTATGCCATAGTTTCCTTCTCTTCCACCACCCGCTTTCTTTTGCCTCCCTTTTCTGCCCTGTTGAAAGGATTCCTGGATTGGTTCCGAGCACGAGCAGAGGATGGTAAAGGCAAGGATAGGAAAGAAGGCAAAGATGATGCCGGTGTACATTGTGGTCTGTTTGATGCCGAAGGTGCGATCAATCCTAAGCTAGGATACAATCTACACAACACATCTTCACTTCTATTTCTTGGCTGTTCTACACTGCTCTTAATTCTAGTATTTTCAGTTTGCTGGTTAATTGCGCTAGATGCTGCACTAAACAGTTCTGTCAGCCTTGCAACCATGTCGTTTGTGCTTCGTTTCACCATGATTAAAGTGCAGCATGTGTGACATGTGGTATCAAATTTCGTATTTTGGTATCAAATGGTATCAATTTTTGTATTTCAGAGTTTGCAGTTTTTGCATCATAAAATGCGCAATTTTTCTATCAAATTTCGTGTAACAAAATGTCGGGTTTTCGTATCATAAAGCGGTATCAATTTCCATGTCATAAAAAATGGTATCAAATCTCGTATTATGAAATCTGCACTTTTCGTATTAAAAAATGTGCGGTTTTCGTGATATAAAATGTACAGTTTTCGTATTATGAAATACGCCACTACGTCGTATACAATTATCACTTTGGCAGTATGAAATAGGCGTTGATGTTATCAAATTGACATTCGCATCATTAAATTGACATTTGTATCAGAAAATCGACATTTGAATTATGAAATTGACATTCGTATTATAAAATGGCACTGTTCGTATTATTTTCCCTTTTGGCACGCCATATCAATAAATCCTTTTCAAATTATCACATTGAAAGTAACTGTTTTTATGAGGGGGTGATTCATCGCCCAAACTCCCTCTCAGTTGAGATTATTCACCCCTAAGGATCAATAATCTCAACATGGGCGAGTCGAAAGACCTCCCGCCAAAGAGCCCAACAATACTCTGGTGAGAGACCCTCCAACTCGTCCCCGGAATTGGCAATGAAAATCTCAGGGGAGAAGATAACTTCCCTCCCCAAGACCCCCTGTGCGGTAATTGGAGTCACCACCTCAACTACCCCAAGGTCATCCAACTCCATCCTACAGTTAGGACAAGTTGGCCTCATTGCTGACTCTAACCACCTCATAATAAAGGGGGGTATGGAAGATACCCCTGCAAGAGGGGCATCTTCGCATTTCAGGATCGCGAGTCTCCCGTGCGAAGAGTCTACTTTGCTCAATTGCTAAAAAGAAAAGAGAATGTTCATTAATTCATATAACTATTACAGCCTGTTCATATGGGGCGGGCTAGCCCGGCAAAACGGGCCAGCCTGGTTGGGCGAGATATTTTTTGTGCATCTTCATATGGAGGCGGGCCAGCCCGTTTAGGTGATTACAATTTGGCGAGAAAGTGAAATATGGCGGGTTTACACGAAATTACAAGTTTAGTTACTACAACTTCTTTGGCTCTTTTGTCGTTGATGTTACAGTTACATGGCTTAGTTTTACTTTGGAAAATACATCCAATCAGGCAAGCTCAGCTTATCAGGTCATATATCGCAAGAAAAAGAAACTTTTTTATTCAGAAGCTCAAGATGGCAAAGAGGAGACGTATGCTCAGAAAGAAGAGAAGTTGTTTGTTTAAGCCTGGCAGAACAGACCAATGGTGGCAGAATATGATTGGAGGCCAGCTACCAGATGAAAACTGGAAAAAGAACTTTCGTATGCAAAGAAATGACTTCTTCAAGCTCTGCGAGGAACTGAAACCTTACATTTCTCCACAACCATCACCAACTTCAGGGCATTGTCAGCAGAGAAAAAGCTTGCGCTTACCTTACGAGAGAAAAAGTAGCGGAATTTGAGGCTAAATTTGGTATGGCACAAGCTTTTGGGTGCATTGACGGCACCCATGTACCTATTCTTTGTCGTAAAGAAAATTTTCAAGATTACTTTTGTTACAAGCAGTATTACTCTATTAATACCCAGCTGTATGTGATTACAAAGGGTTGTTTATGGATGTTGAGTACATGTGGCCAGGCAGTGTGCACGATGCCAAAGTGTTTGCTAATTTATCCTTAAACTTAAAGCTTCAAGAGCGAACCTGTAATAATACTTTCAAATCAGTTCTGCCAGGGTGTCAAAGAATACCTAGCTACGTGATTGGCGATCCTGCTTATCCGCTAACCCCTTATTGTTCGAAAGAATACCTGACTTGCAAAGCAACGAACAAGTTGTCTTCAACCAAATGCTGAGAGCTGCCAGAAATCCCATACAGTGTGCATTTGGGAGGTTAAAGGCCAGATTGTCAATATTAACAAAAAGAATTGACTTAAAATTGGAATCAATACCAACAGTTATTTACTCATGCTTTGTTCTACACAACATTTGTGAACAAAATCAGTCATATGTTGAAAACGATTTGTTATATTAACAAGTTGAAATGAACAAACAAAGGCTGAATTTCAAAATTTGCTTGATCCTGTCTATTCATGTAACACCGATGAAGGAGAGGTTATTAGAGCCACACTCTGTTCTTATCTTCAATTGTGTCTTCCACATTATTGAACATGTTGAAAGAATACATTGTAATGTAATATAATGTAATAACAATAAGCAATTCTTAAAAAAATTACAAAAAATGCTGAAAAGTCAAAATGTTTCATCATATATGCTATCCCTTCCTGGTGGGGATGTTGGATTTTGCTTCATGGCCTGCACAATCAACACCATGTACACACAAGCTGGATGTTGCACAATCACGCAACCAGTAATTCCTGTAGGATCAGAAGAGATGGATGATAACTGTTATTTAAACGACGAAGAAGAATCATTTGTGCAGGACATCATCAACGAGAGGGAAAACCCAAGTGGTTTTGAGATCATTTCTTCAGAAATTGTAGAAAGTATCAGTGGTGAATCCTCCGAAAATATCAGCAAGCAGGACAGTTCAATACCAAGTACTGGAACTTACTCACACTGCCAGTCTGGTGATTTGTATGATGAAATAAAAGTTATTGAGGAGGCAAAATGCTTTTCATCCGTCAACCAATTGAAAGCTCTTGTTGGCAATAAATTCCGTGAGAGCAATTGCAATAGCCAAATTATTGAAATCCTTCACAAAATGTGTGGTTTCTGCACAAAGCTTGAGTGGTTCTGTGGCGATGGTCATCGAGGCATATGGTACTCAAGTGCATTTTCTGCATCTGGCCTGGCCTTAAATTATATAATTGAAGGTGCATTACTTCTGTCTGGTGGGCAAATTAATCATTTCAGATGGTTCTGCAATTTTGTAAATATTGGAAATTGTTGCCCATCGAGTTTCTACCAGAACCAGCGGTTATATGTCACTACTGCACTTGACCAGGAATTCAATGAGTTGTGAGAAAAGATTGTAGATGAAATGCGAGAAGGAGAGTCAAATATTATATTGTGTGGGGATGGAAGGATGGATTCGCCAGGCTTCAGTGCCACTAAAGGCAGCTATACAGTCATGGACTATGCAACAAAGAAATTAATAACAATGGAAGTTGGCGATAAAAGAGAGGTGCAGCATATATATCTAAGTTTTCTCTTTAGAATTCAGCTAAGTAAATATGATTAAACCCCTTTTGCACTCTAAATGGATGAAAAGTAAACAATGTCTCTTTGATTTCCATAATAAACTTATATTTTTATAAATATTCATAAAATTGTACAATATTCTGAAATTAACACTGTATCTGTTTACAGTTTACAGTTTAACCTCAAATCAATACGCCTTGAGGTACATTTAATTGTCAAGTGCATGAACTGGGTACTTAACAAGTTGGATGGCTTGGTTAGTGAGGTTTGCACTCATGCACATAGCAGCATATCGAAACTTATGCGTGTGTTTTTATTCACAAATTTATCTTTTTACTCAGTGCCTAGTGAATGATGGTGTACTCTCTGGAGTTTTTTAAATGACTCACTAGCTACTACATCTCATAAAGTTTTGATGTTCATAATTTTCTGCTTTGCACACGGGTCAGGAAAAGGGGGAGCTCAGTAGGCTGTAGCATCTCCCCCCTTCCATTTCAATTTAAAAGATGCTCTGCAAGATAGAAAATATAGAAAAAGTGATGTTTCCATTTAACTGCAGGGAACCACACTGAATTTTCCAAGCTATTTCATAGCCTTGATGTCTGGCATAAATCTTCAAAGTTGTCAAAGAAGCTGACAGTGGTAAGGACAGTTCTTTTTCTAACAAATGTATACATGCCACTGAAAAATCTACATGGATAATGGAAATGCACGTTTCATATGAAATTTGTTATTTTTATTCTTATTTCGAAATTTCATGCCGAACTTTTCACTTATAGCTTGCTAAAAAAAAACGTAATGAAGATCTGGCACCATGGATTGCGCCTATAAGGAATCATTTTTGGTATTGTTGTAGAAGTTGTGAGGGGAGTGAGTTGAAATTGAAATTGCCATGGAGTCGTCTGTTACACCACCTATGTGGTGACCATGATTACTGTGACCATGGTGAACTTGAGGAAAAGGGCCCAAACGAAGAGAGGCAATACCTGTCTTCCAAAGAGAAAACCATGCAGCAATTACGAGCGATCATTTTGGATCCAAAATGGCTAAAATCAATGCCAAAATATGTAAGGAACAGACACACTGGTATGCTTGAAGTGAGTATTTAAAAAACATCCTGGATCAATTGCGGCAAACTGTTACCCTCATTTGCACTATAATTACTTTCAATTTCTTTTATGTCAGGCATTTCACAGTCTGATTCTCGAATACTGCCCAAAGCGCATTGGCTATAAGCATGATGCTTTTACATCAAGATATCAGCTCGCATACATTGATTACAATCACCATTCAGGAAGGTCCCAAATGAAGACAAAAGGTGGCGAACTGGTTTATATGCGAAAGTGGGGTAAAAGGACAAAGAACTGGCATGTTGTTCCTGTGGCCGAGCCAAAGAAGTACAATTACATCAAAGGTACTATAAGTAATATCAATGGAACTTTGTACCCCTTGGTAAAACAAACAGAATCATTTTGAGTATTTACACACAATAATTATTATTTTTAGGTCTACTAGCAAAAACACTGTGGAGAAGACATATGGATAGAAATAGTGTCTTGGTTGGCAATGTTGCAAGAGCTGCCACCAAATGTTTGGCGAAAAACATTGCTTTACTTAATGCACCTGCAACTGCAGAACTACTTGCCAAACATGTTGACAGGCTTCAAATGAAGCAAAACGAGATATAGTATTCCCAAACAGAAATCACAGATAATATTCGTTGTCCATGAACCCTGTGTACACGGCATTGTGATCTGGGAATCTCTTCCTTATCTTATGCACAATGCAAGAAGGTATCACCTTCCTGTTACTTCTGCCAAGCTTGCCCCAAACCCAAATAGTGTACTGTCTATAAGCAGTATATCGCCAGCATGCATTGTTACTTGGATCAAATGGATAGTTCAGATGATCTGCATTGGACTGCATTGCCAGTTCCAAGTTATGTTCAGTTAAGCAATGATTTTCGAAGAGTGGGTGTTCGTGTTTTTTTGCATCATTCTGGCAGCAAGCCCTCTCTGCCTGTGTTGGCATCTCAATGCACTGGCCACACTTACACCAACTAGGTGTCTCCACAGGTGTGTTGTTAACATCTCCAATGTCATTATTTCCTTCTTGGGAATGTGAGGGCTTTTTTACCTGATCCCAAAGAGCAGGGGAAAATTTTGCCATTCCTGCCAGAAGTTCAATTATTTCCTTCCTCTCTAGCAATTCACATTGTTCCTGAGAAATAAAAAGTATGGGATTTTATTCATGAACACGAATTTTCACAAATTTCTAAATTTTGTTGGATGTTATTACAAATTTGATATTTTTGGGGTAACAACCCTTCCCGAGCTACTGCATACACGATGATAGTGATAGTGATGTTGAAACCTTTAATGGAACAAATTGTTTTTGTGTTAAATTGTATTATTTAAGTATACCTTTGCCTGATTATAGGCAGCATCTGATCTTATGTTTTGCTTTTGACCAATGGTTTTTACGTCGATGGACTTAGCTGTTGTCTTTCTGACTGGCCCATGTTTCTCTTTTCATTGCATACATTTGTCTTTTGCACAAGCACAAAGAGAAATGCTGCAAAATACATTTGCTTCCTTGCAGGGGCATTTTCTTTGGCACTTTCCCTTGCATTGGCACTTCACCCTGCCAACGTAGCTCTCATCATCTGAGCTGGAAGAATTTAGCTGCAGAAATAAAACCAAAATTTCATTTAACTTTTGTTCTACACTACACAAAATATTTTTTATCATCATAAAATTATTTTAAATGGGACTTGAATGTCATTAGGTAACAATGATATCAATTCCAACCTCTGAAAGGGGAGATAAAAGTTCTACATCAGAATCTTCACTATTGCTGGATGTGTCAGTTCCATCTTCGAAATCTTTTTCTTGCACTGCGGCCTGACATTGAATGGAATTGCAAAATCAATAGTAGAAACATTTGTCAATACAAAAATGTTACCAATGCATACTCTGCAGACTGGTGGTAAAGGTGGTAAAAGATGTTATTTGTCATCCCAAAGAGTGTGCATGGTAGTTACAAAAGGAATAACATAGTTCCACATAATTTGCCTCTTCTTTCTTGTTTTGGCATTTTGCCTTACTGCATTTACATCTCGATCCACATTTCGTATATGCGGAGAGGCAGGGACATTTTCTTTTGCACATGCCTCAGCACTTGCATATATTTGTTTCATGTGATCGGGCTTCTGACATTGACAACTCCAAGAACGACCAATTCAAATCCGTCAAATTCGTCCCCGTTTGTGCAGCACTGAAAAGGAAAATAGCCAGCTACATGTGTCTGTCCTGCCTGCTGTATAATATTTACTGTCAAATATTATGAATATATGCTAGGACCAGCAAGGTAGGCTGTGAAAATTAACAGGATAAACAAACTCGTAGTCATATGGAAGTTACCTTTCACTTAGTTCGGGCCTGGCATTATTTCCAAAGATCAGCAACGAACTTCTTATTGCCGAAATATCTATTGTCTCTAAACCATCAATTGTTGGAATTTCTATTCTTCTGCGCGCCATTTTGCATTCTCTCCTCCACTGACCTCAAAATTTTCACGTGATCAGTTTATGTGACGCTTACTGCGCATGTCTACATTGAATTGAATTTCGATCTATTTTTAAACACAGCCTATTATGCTTGCACATTCCCTTTAGGACGTTTAATATATATATACATTTTTCACTTGGTGATGAAAAAATATGATGGCAGGCATGATCTAATTGAACTGCTTCACAACCCCAATGATAATAAAATAAACTCATATAACTTTTGATCGAGATGTGTTTTGTTGAATGACAAGGTTATGTTATTGAAGCTGCTTATGACAGTTTCGCATAAACATTGAGTCCCTTAAACTGTTTTAGTTGTTTCACCATCCACTGCTTCATAGCTGGAATATCTAAATCTTTGAAGGTATTCTCAGGAAAAGTTGGATAAGCGTTATGCTTTCCGTTGGGTTTTTCCATGAAAATTTCTTGTTTCACGAACTGTTTTGCGAGAGCAGCAACATCTTTGTTGAAGTTTGGAATTGGATGTTTTCCGGATTGCCGATGAATCCCTAACACTTTGTCAAAGCCAGAAAGAATTGTTTCCATTGGTTGAAATGAATCACTCGCTCGCTTCATGCTTTTCTCTGTTATCTTCCCATTGAAGAATTTGCAGTCTTTCTTGAATATACAGTTCCAGTGTTCCACCTCCCGATCAATTTCTACGTTTGTATATCTTTGACCTTTGTTGTTCGTGAACCGATTATGAACTAAGTCAAATGCCATCTTTTCTGGGAGAAGATAATGAACCTGACAAAGGAGCTGAAATGTAAATCAGGCATATTTCGTCCCCCCCTTCCAGTTTGAAAAGTAGAAACAGATATTTGTAAAGAGTTATCAATCTCTTTCCATCTCCACATTTTCTGGCTTCGTTGAAAGTATACGCTAGTAATCCAAGAAAAAGCGCACACTGCCAATATTGAAGGACAAAATTCTTGCCATCGTGCTCTGCAACACACTCTTCTGGTGGAACATCATGTGGCATCTGTTTGACAACTGCAGATTTCTTTACCATCATCGCAATGAACTCCTCATCATGTTCCAAGTTTGTTCCAACATGATCAGTCTTTGCATGTCTTTTTGTACAAGCTTCCTTTACATAGACCTTGCCACAATCTTTGCACTTATAACTTGAAACAGGTGTAGGTTTTTCAACATTCCTTGCATTGCCAGTCCTTCGAATCCTTCCAGTCAACGGCAAGACTTGGCATAACATATTTTTCCAATATGGAATTGAGTATAATTTCCATCGTTAATTTTTGCTCTTCTGCGAGTTTGTTCACAGAAAGATTATGTTTTTCCTTAATGACTCCATATGCTGTCACAATGAGGGCTTCCGTATACTGCCGAATCAGGTCATAAGTAGCATCGATGTCTTGCATCGGATTGGATGAAACATTTTTTGCATTCGAAAAATTTTTGGCTGAGTACAGTGTACCTTGGTCCGCAGCAGACTTTGAGTCATACGGAATGCTCCAAATTACCTGGAAGATACATTATGAACGCTAATAAGATAAAACGTGTCATGGATTTTAAAGGTACATGCGGATTAGATAAAATATGTTCGAAGAAAGAAAGTGTTTAACGAAGCCTCGCTTCAATCCCCATATGACAAGCTATTTTTGTGGTTTGTATGGCGTCGTGTTTTGTGTAGTGGGATTTGGAGTTGGTTATGACTTTCTTATGACAGGAGGCTCATTTATTGCAGGAGGGGAAAAGTCACGTCAGAATTAAAAAATCAGATCAACTTTGATTTAACTTGAATATACCTACCGTCAAAAAGTTTCCAAAAGCATGGAAATCTCCAATGCATGGGACTAGTTCTTCCAATCTGTCAACTGGCAGTGGACCATCGCGTTGGTCTTCCTTGTCCAGAAGCTCAAGGGGGAGTATTGCCACCCGACGAAGGAGTTTACCAGACCAAAAAAACCAAAGATAGGGACAAACAGGTAATCTCTCTGCAAATGACTAACCAAAGTGGAGCTTTATCAAAAAAACTGTTTCTAAACCAGTTTTTAGTGCAGAATTCGAATATGGATGTTGATCAGGGGAGCGAGGGCATTTTCCTGAGATTAGGGGGTTTGTCCAAAAAATGCGGAAAAGAGATCAGTAGACTGAAAACTGAAATTTTCAGGGTTGCTTCAGTAGACAACTGTTTTTAAACCAGTTTTTGGAGTAAAACTTCACACGATGGTGGGGAAATTACCGATATAATATAGGGGTTTTATGTCTAGAAATGTCCATAAACATGTTGTTCGCTGTCAGAGGTGAAATTCTTGGGTTTACGAAAGACGAACAACTGCGAAAGCATTTGCCAAGAATGTTCTCATTAATCAAGAACGAAAGTTGGAAGCTCGAAGACGATCAGATACCGTCCTAGTTCTAACCATAAACGATGCCGACTAGGGATCAGCGGGCGTTATTTAATGACCCCGTTGGCACCTTATGGGAAACCAAAGTTACTGGGTTCAGGGGGAAGTATGGTTGTAAAGCTAACAGGTCTGTGATGTCCTTAGATGTTCTTGGCCGCACGCACGCTACACTCACGATGGCAGCGAGTTTTAACCTTTGCCGATAGGTGTGGATAATCTTCTCAAACATCGTCGTGATGGGGATAGATCATTGCAATTATTGATCTTGAACGAGGAATTCCTAGTAAGCGCGAGTCATCAGCTCGCGTTGATTACGTCCCTGCCCTTTGTACACACCGCCCGTCGCTACTACCGATTGAATGGTCTAGCGAGACTTTCGGATTGGCACCGCCTCGGCCGGGAACGGCTGAAGTGGAAAGCCGAGAAGTTGTTCAAGTTCGATCATTTAGAAGAAGTAAAAGTCGTAACAAGGTTGCCTTGGGTGAGCCTGCGGAAGGATCATTACCGAGAGTTGGGAGTTGCCTTGACAACTGTGAATTTGTACAGATTCGTGTGAGGTGGCTGGAGCTTGACCGGTCCGGCCTTGAATGACAGGCAGCAGTCCTGTCGGCCTCACACGCAGACCTTTTCTATATTTTTGAGAAAATTTTTTGGAGAAATATCATGAGTAGGAGTGTTTTCTGTTTACAGAGAGACTGTAGTTGCAAACATATGAGACAACTTCTAACGGTGGATCTCTTGGCTCGTACATCGATGAAGAATGCATCCAGTTGCAATAAGTAATCTTTGGAAGCAAATGGCGCTGGTTGGTCTCCCAAGGAGCATGTCTGTCTGAGCGTCATGACAAAAACTCACGGACCCAGCCTCGTGGGAGGAGTTGCAGCATTGAGACGTTGCAGCCACGGTAGTGCTATGTGCCTTGAAATTCAGTGCTTGCAACCCGGCTGGCCTTCTCTCTGAACAGCAGGGCAGCGAAAAAGCCTTTGAACTCCCTCGCTCAGAGCACTCTCCAAGCCACTCTCTGACACGCTGACCTGAGATCAGGCAAGACTATCTGCTGAATTTAAGCATGATAATAAGCGGAGGAAAAGAAACTAACAAAGATTCCCTCAGTAACGGAGAGTGAAGTGGGAATACCTCAAGCTTGAAATTTCCGTTGCTTGCAATGGCGAATTGTAGTTTGGAGAAGCATTTTCCCGGTGGACTTGTCCTGTCCAAGTTGCTTGGAAGAGCACATCCAAGAGGGTGCCCAGATAGATCCCCACAAAGTCGTTCATTTAATATATAGCAACAATTTAATGTCTACTCTACACTGGATCAATAAAATTTCGTCTGGTAACGTTACCCCATAAATAGCAATAGCTGGGTGAAAAGTTTTTGGACAAACCCCCCTAATCTCAGAAAAACGCCCTCTCCCCCCTGATCAATATCCATTTTCGAATTCTGCACTAAAAACTGGTTTAGAAAAAGTTTCTTTGATAAAGTTCCACTTTGGTTAGTCATTTGCAGAGAGATTACCTGTTTGTCCTATCTTTGGTCAAAAGCCCCCCATACTTCGGAAAAGCGTCCTCTCCCACCCAATCAACATCCGGATTCGCATTCTACACCAAAAACTGGTATAGAAAAAGTTGGTCTGGTAAACTCCCTCGTACGGTGACAATACTCCCCCTTGAGCCTCTGGACTATCCTGGGCATTTTGCTCACATTTGCAAGTCGATTCGTCTTCAAAAGATAAAACAGGATGTATTTCTCCAGCCTCTTCAGGCACAAATTTGTGGAGGAAGTGCATTATTTCAATGATGTCTTCTCCGACATTCTCATCTTTGTCAAGAACCCTGAGGCAAAGCTGTGTGATGAAAATATTGCACTATACATACATCAAAAATACTAAGGATTTGATAGTCTTGTTCTGCTAAGAATAACCTTGAATTTATATTCTTTGCAAGCTCATGTTAAAGCAACAGCTTCACTACACACTTTTTATATAGCAATATAGTCTAATATCTGGAATCTCATTTAAGAGATTGTGCACATTATGTTAATTCACACACCATGTTCGGAACGACTTGAAGAATAATGTTTACTACTTGAAGAATTACTACTTGAAGAATAATGAACCAGTCGACCTCTTCAAAGTGTTTAATTAAGGTTTTCGCAATTATGAATTTGAAGTCCAATTTCAGCTGCAAGTCATCATCCTCATTGGGAAGGAAAATACTCAATGGAACATTCTCTGTGCGTTCATCTATTGGTAGCCTATTTTTGAACGTGCCACTAACAAATGGCACTCTTGCTTCACTAGCAATGCAGTTAAATATACTTAGTTGCTTGTATCCCTTCTCTCTTGATGTATGTTTGGCTTTCAAACTCAAATTGACGTTGTCTCCTGCCAGAATTAAAGTGTCTATCTTTTTTTTGTTTCTTTGTCATTCAAGCTTTTTTCGGAATGATTCTCCATATCATTTGAAATAGAAACTTCTTGTAAAGTTGCTGAAATGTCCAGAATTCCTGTGTCTTGTCCGTCTCCTGGGATGCTATTATTTGCAATATTGTCTTCCACAGATTGCGATAAAGCATCAGTTAAGCTCTCATCGTCGTCGCTCCAGTTAATTTCAGAAATTTTCAAAATTTCAGTTGCAACAGCTTCTGC
Organism: Sanderia malayensis; assembly: GCA_013076295.1. Classification (NCBI taxonomy): domain Eukaryota; kingdom Metazoa; phylum Cnidaria; class Scyphozoa; order Semaeostomeae; family Pelagiidae; genus Sanderia; species Sanderia malayensis. Next base: position 4,997,745 of record RQOL01000718.1, read on the forward strand.
ATTTTGCATATTGCCGTTGCCATCCTCGTGCCGGGAGTCAATTGCTGGTGCTTCATTGGAGCCATTACACCAACTTTTTATAATGTGGACAGTGTCAGTGCCCAACTGCCCCTGGTACTTCAAAGATTCACCATATGACAGACAAATTGCTAATCTGTTGAATGGTTTGTTGGTCATCTTGTCAGCACCACCCCGTCTCAATGCAAGTGCATTTAGTGTTGCATTCAGGTTAACCTATCTATTCCGTGTCCGAAGTATCATGGCCACTAAGGATAGCAAAGCTGGTTTTATGAGTTCACATTTTTTAAACTTATTTCGTAACATTCCTCTTCGTAACATTCTTCGCAGCAAGAACAAATTTCCAAAGCAACGGTGCCTCGTTTTCAAGCTCCTCTTCCTGTTTTGTAAATGTGAATTCTTCCATTTTTTTCAACACATCATCCTTTAGCTACTCTGAAATTAGATGATTTTTTTTAACACAAACTATTACATTCTTTGGCGATGTCCCTTCTCACGTTATTTATAATTTCTTCCCTAATATTTTCATTTTTCCAAGCGCAGTGAGGAATTGCTTTGATATTTCCATCACTTATACCATGAGTAAGCGAATGCAAATTATCAGGTGCGTCTATTTTGGTGAGACAGCCAGTACTGGTGGATCTGAAAAATTCAGTTTGTGAAGTTTAGTTTTTATCATTTGGCCATTGTTTGATATTTTTTAACAAAACAACAGGCAGTCATGTGATATGACCATGTTTAGCAAGTGTCCTGTGATCATAACCTTATTTGCGGCAAGGGGGGATTAATTAAATCACTTATATACCTTAATCTTAGTATCTGCTGTTGAAGACTACGAACATTCAGTTCTTGCAAATGGGAACTCGTTGTCTTCTTCCACGATTTTTCTTCTGGCCCCAACACGCTTGCACTCATATTGGGGTCGCTTCGATTCGTTTCCGGGATGCGTAAATTGGCCAATTGCCTCCCCTGCAACAACGTAACTTTTCCGCCTGATTTTTTAAGCCTGTTTGGATACTTCGATTACATGCCTTGCATATTACTTTGAAGCCAGTTTCACTCAAATCCACATTCAGAAATTTTTCGATATTGATGCATAAAGGTGCTTTCAGCCCATCTTTAAGCCACAGCTGTATTTTGTTGTCTTTTGGTTCCTTGTATGCTGTATCGATTATGCTGTATCGATGTTTTTGAGCATACAACACAAAATTTTAAAATGTATACGACGACAAGAATAGACATGAGAAAAACCAGAGACAAATTCAGTTGTTAATTGACAAATCCATGAAATAAGTAAAAAACGACATAACCAGTAAAATTCACATAACGTTTCGCTGAGTAACTGTCAGCATCCTCAGATGACAAGAAGTAAAGTAAATGCAATATTTATATATTAGCAAACAGAGGCATAACTAAGAGAAAAGAATACAATCATGAAATAGTTGAGAGGCAACATACAAGTTAAAATGCAATTAAAAAACAAAGAAAACAACAATAAGTTAATTAAAATAGCTGCAGGGGAATGCTAGAAAACACAAAACGTATGGCTCACCGTTGGTGATAAAGATTCATTCATTTTCTTTGGAGTTTCACTAACAGCCATTACTGCATCATTTTTCAAACCTGATGATTTAAAATTAGGGCCTGTTCATAAGAAGCGAGCTAGCCCACTCCATATGAACAGGCCCTTAGAGAGTAGGTGTGAAAGTGATGAAGCTAAAGATAGAGTAAAGTTACTTACACTCTCTCTGTGTCGCTTGACTACGTGAAGCTAAAACATAAATTTCAGTTGATTTAGAAACGTTCAAGTTAAGAGTAAGTACTATGAATCATAACAAAGTATCAAAAACACTTACATCTTATAGTTATGATCTTGTTTGGTGCTGAAATCAGCGAGGGTGGCGGTGGGGCTCTAGGATCTATGACAGAAGAGGAATTTTATTAAAAAATGAGAACTAGAAAAGAATTCCAATCAATTTATATTAATAATAATGATGAACTTACGAGGTGGGGAGGAGATGGGGCTAAGCAACATCCTACGGGGCTTCCTGAATACGAGTCTTCTTTGGACTATCAGAAAAGGTTTTAAAATTAATTTCAAATGATTAGAGTACAATGAAATTTATATCAACTTACTAAACTTGTGTATTTATTAAAAAATTATTAATTACTCACTAGGTGCGTGGAGTGCCACAGCATCCTCCCCCTCCTCATCCCCAGCACAACCTCTAGGTGGTGTAGTAGGTCTTACTGTAGGAAAGAAGACAATTTAATTAGAAACTATAAAAGGTCAGTTCATGTCTTGATATAAAAATTGTCACTAAACTTACTTCTCCTTTGCCCTTGAAAAAAATTGAAGACGTTGTGTTCCTCTGATGATGATTACATACCTAGGAGAATAAATTATAGTTTCAGCAATGTCGAGGAGGAATTCAAAGCAAATGTCCATCTTCAGCGTTCGAATATACGATGAGACGCTTCGCTTACTCTCATTTATCAAGAGCGCACATCATGAAGAGAGTAAGAGAATCTAATTCAGGTTATGGACCTAAAAAGAAAAAATTTAAATGTAGATTTACAACATCACAAGCATATAGCACATAATGATCAAAGAAACACCATATCTGGTGCTGGAAGGAAAAAGAAGAAAGATGAAGCTTATCGGGTTTTCATCAACGAAGAACAGTCACTAGATCAAGGGAGACGTGAAATAGCTGGACAACTCTATAATGAGTTATGGCCGGGTTACACAATCATTGTTTACTTTTTTTGATATTGGACCAGCGTGATAAAAGGTGATCGTGTAACATGCAAAATGATGGATTTTCGCAGCAGATTTTAATGCGCTTGCGAGGTGTTAATCCTCCATCATTGAAAATTTTACTCTGAACGAAAGCAGAGTAAAATCGATCGCAAATAGGCCGTGATCTGTGTTTGATTTTTATTCAGTTCCGTTGCCCCCATTCGGGCACTACTTTAAATCAACATGTTTGAGCGTGTTTTTTAATACTGATCACGAATCCACTTGTTGTCATTTCTAAAAACCTGCATTTCTCTTGAAATAAAGTCTCAAACATCTCATTTTCTCTCTCTTTGCGTGCGGCTCCACTCCATCGTTCGTGTTTTTAATAATGCAAGATATAAAAGATGGAATACGTAAATATATTGTTGCGGGTCAATTTTTAATGCGTAGTCGCTGGTCTGGTTAATACTAAGTCTCATGCATTCAAAACGAACATGGCTGCAAAATGGATCGGTCCTTGATACATTTTGAAGGAGAAGAAGGTGATTTGACACGTACCACGGAGAAATCTTTCCAAACATTTTTAAATTATTGTAAACAATGGCTTTCTCTTGATGGTGAACAAAACAAAATTGCAGTGAGTACACTTGCATCCATCGACGAGCGAATAGTCGAAGCTTCAAATTTTTTGGAGGAACCAGCAGCAGAATATTATTATCACAGAAACTGTTACTCAAAGTTTACAAACAAGACTTTAGTTAATCGTGCTGAAAGCAGATGTAAAACGAAAAGAAAAATCGACTTGGCCGATCACGGTAGCCAATTGTCTGTTGTTTGTGATGAACCAGTAAGAAAAACAAAGCTGTTGAGATCATCTGCACCCTCAGTTGTGAATCCCCAGAAAAAGCATGTCTTGGCTCCACGTTGTATCATTTGCAAACAAGAAAAGTCATACTACACAGACTCAGTATGTATTTATTTATCTATTCATATGTTCATAAGATTGATGATCGAATGATTGATGATGTAAATTTAAAGAATGTTTGCTTTGTAATATAAACATATTTCTTTTCTAGAAAATGAAAACCCGCAAATTGGATAAAATGGTATCTGCAGAGACATTAGATGGAGGACAGTTAACAGAGGCGGCAAAAAGGAAAAATGACCAAGAAATTTTGATTCAAATTGAAGGCAAAGATTATGTTGCACTTGAGCTGAAGTACCATAAGCGTTGCTACTCCAGTTACACATCTTTTTTGAGGCATGAGCGCCAGGATCCAGAAAGTTTGCCACTTGCGTCAAGGTTGTTTGCCAAATCTTTTGATAAATTTTGTCAGCAGGTGATTCAAAATAACATAATAGAAAAAGGAAAAATCTATTACATGAAAACATTGAAAGAAAAATTTGTGAAGACAGTTGAGGAGATGGAAGACTGCAGTGCTTCAAGCTATAGAACTTTTCGTTTAAAGGAGAGGCTGATAAGAAAATTCCCACAGTTAGTTTTTCATACACCAAGAAAAAGGAACAAGAGTGAAATTGTGTATGCAGAAGATCTAAGGAAGGGTAGTGTTGCTGAAAGTTATCTTGAGGAAAGAGAAGAAGGAGTATTAACTGATATTGATAGTCAGGACGAAGGTACTGAAACTGTGGAACAAGGGGCTAATTTTCAAAGGAATGCAAGTCTAAGAGAAATATATTCTGTTGCTCTTACGTTAAGAGAATGTGCCATAAACCAGCAAGCAAAATGGTATGATCAGTGGCCCCCACTGTCTTCTGACATGACACAAAATAATGTAAAAAAAGTTGTACCACCCATTTTGTTTAATTTTATTGCATGGATGCTTGGTTTGTCAACAAATTCAGAAGAATTTGTTCATGTTGATGTTGATGAGAAAGTTTCTTTCAAATTGTTTTCAGTTTGCCAAGACCTCATCTATATTGCCAGCAGAGGAAAATACCAGACACCAAAATCCCTTGCTTTAGCTGCAGCTGTGAGGCAAATTTCAGGGTGCTCTGGACTGATAACCCTTTTGAATGGGTTGGGACACTCTGTGTCACTTCCCTCAACTATGTCCTTGGACACTGCTCTTGCTCAACTTGCCATTGACACAACCACAATTATTCCAAGAGAGATTGTGACTGGCAAGTTTGTGAACCTTGTTTATGATAACATTGATTTTGGAGAGGAGGTTGTGAAACAAACACGTGACAAATGGGATAATCACACAGAAGATGACAGAGAGAGATCACAGAATACATGACAATGTGACAATTATAAAATCTCAAAGATCTATAAAGGTGCCTTATCCAGATATTATGCCTTATGTTATTGGGGCAAAAAAACACCAAAGTTCCACAAATCTTCACTTGATGAACACATTGAAAAACTCAACAGATCTGAGTCTAGTAACAGTGCAGAGAGAATTGATCTTGCTTATGTTTTGATTAAGTATAACAACACAGGTGATTTGTTATTGCCAGGATGGAGTGGTTTCAATATAATTCTGCATGAAAATGATATTCCTGAAGAATCAAGGGTTGGCCCACAGAGTATTCAACTTTCAACAGTACCCTGTCATTGATGCATCGCCCACAGAGTATTCAACAATCAACACCATTTTGAATAGAAGCACAAAAATTGCCGACAAATTGGAATTGAAATACAGTGTTTTTTTATGAAGCTGTTTATGCCAAAGTGCAACAAGTGAGGTGGAAAGAGAAAGCATATTTTGATCGGTTTGTTGTAAGGCTTGGTGAATTTCATGTGATCATGTCTTATTTGTCTGCAATATCAAAGATTTTTGGAGATGGAGATTTGAAGGTTTGTTAATTTATTCTACCTTTTTTATGACCTGAAATATAAATGTTCTGTTTGTAATAAATGTTAATAACAAATGCTAACACATATAAATTTGTTTATTGATGCGTATAATTTTGAATTTATGACCACACTAAGCATCTAAGCATTTTCTTCACACTAAGCATTTTCTTATTTCAGGATGTTTTTATTGAATCAGGAATTGTCAGTGAAGGATCCATAAAAGGAGTTTTGTCAGGGAAGCACTATAATCGCTCAGTTCGCTGTCACAAGATAATGTATGAAGTTATGGAACGTTTACGATTTGAAGTATTCCTGGATACTATGAGTGAGGAGGAGCGAATTGATACAAATGATTTCTTTTTGAGTATGGCAGAGTCATTTCCCAATGATCAATTTCATGATTATGTTGAAAGTCCTATTTTTCAAAATATCTGCTCCAAGTACAACCAGTTTGTGGCTGAATCATTATCAAAATCAAAGACTTTTGGTTTCTGGATCATGTACATCAAGATGTCAGGCATGTCTGGCATGGACTTGTCTGATTAATAAAATTTTAATTTGTTTTTGTGAAGTCGTGAAATTCCTTTTGCAGTATTTTTTTCAGTAATTTTTGATTAATTTTTTGCAATAGGTGTATTGTTGCAGTTCATCAGAGCCACAAGGGTAGTTGATTGGGATCTTCATCTGTCAACCTTCAGGGCCATGCTGCCATGGTTTTTTGCTTGTGATAGAATTAATTATGCAAGGTACGGGTCAGCATATTGGCTGGAGATGATTGCAGTGGAAACAGCACACCCAGGTTTGTTATTTTTGTAACATGCGAGAAATGCAAGAAGACTGGTTATGTGAGATAATTTGCATTTTCTGAAAACACAAAATGTGAACTAATTTTGGAGAATTCTATATAATAAGGGAAGTTTCTCTATAATTGACTGATTGACAATTTGCTTGTGTTTTTTGCAGGAATTCTTCATGACCTGAGTACCAACTTTGCTGTCCAGCGTCAGAGCAGCCACGGATTTTCTGCAGTGGCATGTGATCAGACTATTGAGAAAACTGCCAATTGTGATTCCAAAACAAAGGGTGGCCTTGTTGGGTTTTCAATGAATCGTGGTGCAGTGCACAGATGGCTCATGTCACCGCCGGAAAGGGCTGCAATAACAAGGCAGTGCAAGTATATGGCAGGGATACACAGTGTATCAAGGTAAATCTTAGTTCACTGACATTAGGTAGGCAGGCAGATAGATGGGCAGACAGATAGATAGATAATATTTGTATTCCAAAACAACTTGTACAAGGCAATAAATAAATAAATATACTAAACATTTTGTAAATCATTGTCTTCAATCTTGTTGCACCCACAAAATTTTTTGAGCAAAAATTATTTTTCAGGAAACGCAAGGACCTTGCTAAAACTAGATGCAAGGAACATAAAAGATCAGTAAATGATGTAATAGCAACCTTGTCCAGCATGGCAAATCCCTTTGACACAGAGAATTGAGAATTGGTCAATGTATCAAGTGGTGTTGTGATTGAAGACAAGATTGCAGATATAATTCTTGAAGCAGAAAATCTCGGTGAGGAACAGTTTTCAAGCTTTGTGAGGACAAATCTCATGGGTGACATACCAGACATTTTTGCAAAAATCAAGAGGAACAACATCTGCTCATTTTCATCTTCAAAGACAAAAATTGTTAAGAACAGCAAAGGCAAAGAAATTAGTTTGAAGACAAGTAGGGATTTTTTTGCTAGATTGTTGGTGATTGCCAAGAGTCGTGATGTGATTCTCAGGGAGGTGCTGTCCTACAGTCTTGGTGTCTACCCGTTGTCGCTGAGTACACCTTCGGGTTCCCTTGTAAAAACTACGAAATCCAAGTTGTTTGAGATAGTTGAAAATTTGGCCGATAAACCAGAGGTGTACATGAAAGCGTTTCAAGAAAATGTTCTCATTGTGGATGCAATGGCCATACTTCAGACAGCAAAGGGCAAGTGGACAACTTTTGGTGAATTAGCGGATGGTATATTCAAGCATTTGTTGGGATTCGCAAAACATTGGAATGTGGCAAGAATAGATTTCGTTGTTGACAGATACCCATCCATCAGTATCAAAAATACAGAGCGGTCGGGAAGAGCCGAACAGGGAGTCCAGAAAATCCAAATTTTCAACAAGGAACAAAAGGCCCCAAAGCAATGGAAGAAATACATGGGCTGTGGAGAAAATAAAGAGTCTTTTTTGGCATTTCTTTGTGATCACTGGAGCAAGTATCAGTCATCTCAGCTGTTTCCTGTCCACGTACTGTTTGTTACAAGTAAGGAAATTTGTTACAGTATTTCTGCCGGTGCATCTGCAAAGCAACAAGTCACATGTGAGGAAGTACCTGAGTTACATTGTAATCACGAAGAGGCAGACATGCGTCTGTTACTCCACGCAAACTACGCAGCTAATGTGCATCAAAGAATAATCATCAAAAGTTCAGATAATGACGTATTCTTGCTTTGTATTGCCATGCAGCACACAATTCATAAGGAACTGTTTATGATGACAGGAACTGGCAACAAATTCCGTTGTGTGCCAATCAAACCCATTGTTAGAGTGCTTGGCGAAAATCTTTCTAAATATTTGCCTGGATTTCATGCATTTACAGGTAAGCCACTATTTTATTGTATTCTTTGTTAATTATATTAAACTATGTCAATTTACCTCTGTCGATTAGCATGTAATAACAACCTCATTTATACCTTCGATGTATTATGCATAATCTGATAAAGTTTATTTGGTTGAAGCAAACTCTTATCTCCTATCAGGCTGTGATTCTAATAGTTCCTTCTATGGGAAAGGCAAGGTGAAAGCTTGGAAAGTATTACAAACACATCCGCGTTTTACTGAGAGCTTCTCTTCGCTTGGTCGTTCTTTTCCTCCACCAGATAGGCTCATTAACGAATTGAACAAGTATGTTTGCCTGCTTTATGGAGATGTTGTATCGGGAGATGTTGACGAGTGCAGATATCAGATTTTCAAAACAGGCAAATACTCAGACGACGCATTACCTCCAAACCGTGACACTTTATGGAAACACATTGAAAGGGCCAATTATCAATCAGCGATATGGAACAATTGCCTTGCAGCTGAGCTCCAGATTCCATCACCTGTTGGCAATGGATGGGAAATTTTGGATGGCCAGTTGACCATTGTATGGATGACACAGCCACCTGCGCCTGATTCGCTTCTGGACTTTGTCAGCTGCAAATGCAAAACTGGATGCAAGTCGCAGAAATGCTCATGTCTGAAAGCGGATCTTCAATGTACGGAATTGTGCTTATGTGTGAGCTGTCAGAATTGTTGCGCCGCCACTGGGAATGATGATGAAGATGCAGTAAGCTGTTCCGACACAGATGAAGAATCTGATTCTGACGTTGATGGATTTTAAAACTTTGCGTTTTTAATGCTGCCAAAGAAGGGGTTGTTAGGTCAAGATACTAACATGAACCCAGAAAATAATACTTTTGCATTAAATGGACGAAAGAAAATTTGTTCCACTGATTTACACCCACTTTAAGTCTCTTACTTCGCTCCCCACAGTCTCCATACTCCACGCTCTCCACACACTCTCCACACAATCTACGATCTCCACACACTCTACATTATCCACCCGCTCCATCATGTCTACCCTCTCTACTCTCTTTGCAGGAACGCTGTCTGCTATCTTCACCCGCTCTAGCATCTCCAGACTCTCTACATTCTCTACTCTCTCCACCATCTCCAACCTCTCCACCATCTCCAGCCCTTAATACTCCCTCTTTGTGCATGTATACGCTGTTATGAATAACTACTTTTGTATTTATCGTATCGCTCAGCAGCGATTCAGAGCTTTTCAAAAGGCAAATATCACCCGTGATGACGTCACTGCTGTTTCAAAACCCGTCTTTTTCTGAATGGCAAGGCATGTAATCGAGCTACAAATTGCATATTTATATTTTAACTTTTAGTGATCCAAATGATAGGAACTTGTTTTCTGACAAAAAATATCATTCTAATTTTATTTTTATATTGATGACGTCATAAAACGTTAAAAACTACCGACCCCCGTATCTCACAAGATGCAGGTTTGTGAGAATGACAACAATTGATTTTATATTCAGTATGATGCTCTAAATCAGAAAAAATAATCAAAAAGTAGTGCCCTGATGGGGGCAACGAAAATCAATTTATGTGCATCTTTTTGAGTCACAGATCACAGCCTAAAACTTGAAATTGTGCCCAGAAACATGAATATTTGCATGAAAACGAATATTAATAATGATCAACAAAGTACAAAATAACCTTGAGAAATACAATTAATGTAAATAAAGTGGTGCGAAATGAAATGCAATTATTAATTGTTTATCAGGGTATCGAAATATAGTTCAAAATGTCAACCTAACATTGTGAACGATTTGTCAGAACATCTGTCCTGTTCATAGCCGGCGTCACAGACCCAATCCTCGAAGGAGAATAGGGTCTGCGAACAATTGACGAAAGGCTTGTTCTCACATAAATTATTTCCACAACTTCGTGGAAGTAATTTATGCATGGAAACAGCAATACGCAGTTAATTATAACAAAAGTCCTGCTCGTTATTTTCAAAATATCTGCCAAGTTCACTGACAAAAGATTTTAAGAAGCTTTGAAATTAGCATGTGGAAGGTTTTTCTTCTTTGAAAATTTGTATGAGCAGTTGCGTCCAGAACAGATACTTGGGTTGAGAACATTACTGGAAAAAAATGATTTGTTTTTCAGTGCTCCGATGGGCTTTGGAAAATCCTTAATTTTTCAGATTTTGCCAATCATGAGTGATATCCTTTTAGATCATCTCCCAGGCACAAGCATAGTAATTATTATATCTCCGTTGAAATCTCTCATCATAGACCAAGTGTCGTATTTAAATGAAGAGACGGGAATTAGCACAATTGCTCTTACAGAATTGGAGATGGAAAGCGACACGTTATTTGAGCATATAACAGAAGATGGTATTTCATTGATTTACTCATCGCCAGAGGCTTTGCTGTCAATAAAACGTTGGAGAGCCTTGCTATCATCTCCTGTTTTCCAAGAACAATGTGTTGCATTGATTGTTGACAAAGCTCACTGTCTTATTCACTGGTAAGTTCATCAGTTTCATCGAGGAAAATATGGTATGGGTCGCATATTATTCTCTGCCAAGGGCAGAGACAGAATAATATGCTACCCATACTCTTATTCTCACCCTAACCACCTCAACTCAATTTAATCCAATGAAATTTTCTTGTAGGGGAACATCACCAGATACAAAAAGTGTACCATTTAGACATTGCTATGGGAAACTTGTGGACTTAACGTCCTTGCTACTTGATAAGACACCAGTTGGAATTTTTACTGCAACAGCAACTAGAGATACCAAGCTATCATTATTTGATATGCTTCAACTAGATGCTAGGAAAACCTTTTGTATAGAGAGAAATCCAGTTTGACCAATTATAATGTATATTTTTCAATATTTGGATAAAAATAATGGAATGGAAGAAATCTTTGAGCCAATAATTGATAAGGTGCTCAACTGCAAGTCACATATGACAAGAACAATCATATTTTGCCAAACAAGAAAACAATGCTTTATGTTACACTTAGCTCCAATAAGTATGAAAACGTCTGATGAAAAATGGCGTCTAGAAGTGGCCCTAGGCCTGAGAAAGAAAATTTACATAACAATATAAAATTACCAAACCGGTTTCAATAGCAAATATTTTTAGCATAAATATACTCAAAATTTCATGCATTTTCAAATGAAAACATAATTTAAACTATATCATATTGTTTTGCAATAATATTAAAAGAAAACTGCGAAGAGGTCCCTTAAAAAATGTTTACGAAAATTTATCGAAGTGGAGAAATTAAAACGCCAATAATTATAATTTATTTCACTCAAAGCCTTGTAAATTCTCTCTCATTTAAAAGAGAATGTTTTAACATTTTGAAAAATATAAAAATTATTTAGGTAACTGTCTTGACTTTTTACAATTCACGGTTGAAGTCTTTGCTTACAACTTGAGAAGCACATGTTTTGTTTTCCAAATTTCAAATTGGGATTTAAAAAATAAAATTTTCGTTCACTTCAGAAAATGTTATGCCCTTAAAAATTATATCAAATTATAATATTTGAAACAAATTATAGGCATATCCATGTCTGATTTTTTGTTATGGCGCTTAACCTTCTTTTTTACTCTGGAAAAAAAATTACGGAAAAATAGGTTTTGTCCAATCACATTCCTAAAATGATAAATAAAGATGTAAACCTTGAATTGTAAAAGGTCAAGACAGTGACATGAAAAATTGTTTTATTTTTCAAAATTTTAAAACATTCTGTTTTAAATGACAGAGAATTTGCGTGGCTTTGAGTGAAAGAAATTATAATTATTGGCGCTTTAATTACTCCATTTCGATAAATTTTCGTGAACATTTTTTAAGGGACCTCTTCACAGTTTTCTTTTAATATTATTGCAAAACAATATAATATAGTTTAAATTATGTTTTCATTTGAAAATGTATGAAATTTTGAGTATATTTGTCCTAAAGAAATTCGCTATTGAAACCCGTTTGGTAGTCTTTCATTGACATGTAAATTCTTTTGCTCAGGCCTAGGGCCACTTCTAGACGCCATTTTTCATCAGGCGTTTCCATACTTATTGGAGCTAAGTGTATTTAGAACATTCTCAGTTTCTCTTGGAAACAATATTTTTTCCTGCCATAAATTGTCACCAAGTAGCCGATTCGTGGACATGTTTCATGCTGGCACTCCTGAAAGTGTCAAATCCCACATCATAAAGGAAATGGGTAATGCTGAAAGTTTTTTGAGGGTACTGATTTGTACCATTGCATTTGGAATGGGTGTTAATTGCAGAGCATTTCACAGAAGTATTCACTTAGGTCCTCCTAAGTCAGTGGAAGCATTACTGCAAGAGACAGGACGGCTCGGAAGAGATGGAAAGTCAGCAACATCCTATGTGCTGTATAATGGTATCCTGAGTGCCCGGTGCAATACAAAAGTAAAAGAACTGCTACACCAAGAACTGTGCAGAAGAAGAGAAATTGGGAAAAATTTTAGTTCATTCTCATCATTAGAGGCCCCAAAGCAATGCATGTGCTGTGACAACTGTGCCATGCAATGTGACTGTGGTGAGGAATGCCTGAAAGGTGATGGCAAGTTTACCCTATTTTCAAAGAAAACTGAAGCAGAACTTGGACTACCAATCAGGCATGGCAACATCTCAAAAGAACAAAACCAAGAGCTATGTCCACTCTGTTTGATTTAAAAGAAGAAATAATATCTGGAGTAGCAAATGTAAAACCCATTGGAACAATGAGCATTAAACTTGAATTCAGCAGTTTTCAAGTTAACCAGATAAAAGCTTCATGTGAGCATATCTTCACTATTGAAGATATGTTTAAATTTGCAGAAATCTGGCAACGCAGTCATGCTTCTAGAGTGCTGCAACTGCTGCATGCAATCTTTCAAGATTTTGAATTGAGGGCAGAAGATCTTGAATATGGGGAAGAACAATCGCCAGAAGAAATGGTCCTTGTTCACGAGGATTGGGAAAGTCTGCAACATGCAACTACCTTTAATTCTACGACATCCAGTTTACTTGTTTTTGAAGAAAGTAATATCACAGGAGTAACAGCCAGCGAACATGACTTTAATGTATCTGGTTTTTTGTCAACATTCATTGATAACATAACGAAAGAAATGGATATTGATATGGAAAACTGAACTCTGTAAACTATGTAAATATGCACTAATTACACACTATTAATGTTTGTTATAGTTTCAACTGGTATTATCTTGGACACTTTTTTGCAAAATTTTCTTTTTATGGTCATTAATCCACTTGAACATGCCATGCATGTCAAAACCATGCAGCATGCTGTCAGCAACATCAGAAAAGTGCTTGTACTTCCTATTATTCTTTTGTGTAAATGCATCATTTTTACAAGCTCATTCACAACTTTATTTAAATCTGCCTTTTCACATCTGCGCTTGTGGTCACCAGAACGTTTTTTGAAAAATACTTGCTGGTCAAAACTGTCAAGAACATCTTTGTTGACTCTTAATGCTTTTATGAACCGGCTCAGACAATGCTTATTTGTTGCATTTGGTCCCAAATTTTGCATCAATGTTTTAATCAATTTGTTGTGATGTTCAAGGGCAAGTTCCAAAGGTATGTTTCCTCCTTGTCCGTTTTTGTTTTTACAAAATCTGTTCCATTTAAGCTCATGTGCAGCCTTAGGTGTCAGAAGTGCATTCACCTGGCACATCATGAAAAATGCTTCCAGTGCATATTTGGAACTTCCTTTTCCGTCATTGCGCAAGTATGGTAGAAAAAATTTCCAGCTACGCAGAATTCCTTCACCATCACCTTCAGAAATCGCATCAAAGAAATTTTGGATGAGCATACCAATTTCCAACAAAGCCAATTGATAATTGTACATATCATCCCTGTTTTCAATTGTTGTAGGTGAACTTTTGCAGGATTTTATTTCATGTGTAGCTTCATGCTCTTTTCTTGTCTTACCGTCATATTTAAAAATTTTATTGCATCCAGGGAAACGACAGTTAAAATTCTTTTGTCCTTTCTGCTTCTCGTGCTCCCTTTCAGTTTCAATTTTTTCCAAGGTTTGCTCAACTTGTTCAGCTCTTAAGATGAATTTATCAACTATCTCTGAAGCAAGGGAATGGAGAAAATTTTTTTTTCCCGCTTTTGTTGATTTTTCATTGACTGTAATGATGGTACATTGTGTTGGCAAACCATCAACAGATGTCAAATCCAGCAATTTCAATGCAGCAGGAATGACACGAGCCTTAACTGCCAAATTCAGGAACTTCTTTGATTGACTGACACGATGCTTCACATCTGTTGAAATGTTTCTTCTGTCAATTACATTCCTTTCACAGTATAAAGTACATTTATCACTTGCAGATTGCGAGTGATAAAATGTCTCGTAAATGAGCTGTGAAAAAAGGGGATTGTTTAATTTTAAAATCAGGAATTTTATGAGGGTTATACCAGGTATAGGGTTATACCTCCAAAAGGCACTTTTTACTGCCTCTCGCATCCCTGTTTTCAATGAATATATGAAAGTGAAACTTTATGCCACCATGGAAGTCTGCAATCTCAACGTGAAGTCCTTCTCTTCGCTCTTCAGATGTGAATCCGTTGGAAACGTCCATCAAACCATTCACCCCTCTTTCCACTGTCAACTGATCACCTACAATGGCCTGGCTGCTGAATTTTTTGTCTTCCTGATCCTCACAACATGGGACGTATTGATGCATGGTCTCCAGGATCTTTCCCATTCCATCACAAGTATTCTCATTTTCATAAATAATTCCAAGGTACGTCTGGAACATGAAAATGAATGCAAATGAGCAATGACTATTTTGAAGTGCTCTTTCCTTAATCCATTCTGTTTATTTATAGTTTTAAATGATTAAATATGGAAGCAGTTTCAATATTGAAGATAATAGTAGCAGCAGAAAACAAAAAAATTTGCAACTTGCATACTGTGTCGGTTTTCTGTTTTGTCTCCTCTGTATATATGTGGGGAATATTCCTTATTACAACACCTTGTGAAAACTTCGAACACTCTATCTCATCTGTGATGTATCGAGATACTAGCGTGATATAATTGTTTCTCTGATGTTGGTGTTCCGATTTACTTGGACTGAATACACCATTTTCCAAGGACATAACATCACCTATTGGTTTTGTATCGTCCAGATGTTTACCAGAAATTCTATTTTCAGTTGCCATGTGACTGCAGTAGTGAACATCATTATCCTTGTGCGTTTCTGTCATATCATGGGTAATTTGATGAAAATCATTCTTATCCAGAACAATTTTTCTTCCTTTGTCACTGCTGATCAACAAGCTGATTGGTGACTCAAATGAAGCAACAAAATTTTCAGGTTCGGCTGCCTGGACAGACTCTCTTATTCTCTCAACTGCAATTGAGTTATTCTCACTGTCATCCCTTGTTAACATGTTGTGTTTTCCTTAAGGGTGAGATACACGAGTAGATATTACATTAGATATTCCTTTAGGTAGTTGTTTTCGAATTATCTAGATGAATATCTGATCGTGTAACCAACAAAAAATATTGCTTTAGATATTCAAAAACGATTGTGGAATATCTAAATGTTGCTCGAATAAAATCAAATTGATTTTATTTTATTCTGAATAACTAATGCAACATCAAATGATACCGACAGTATCTTTGCACAAAGTACTTCCTTATGAAGCACATGTCAAACATGGCGGCTTCTAGTTTTCAGATGATTGAGCAAAACGAGAAAACAAGCACCCACCAAAGGTACGTTTAGCTTGTAGTATATACGTAAGAACTTGATAGATAAGAACTAAATGCCACTTTCTATTTTTCGCGATTTAATTTGAGGGCTTTGTGTCTTCTAGTTCTCAGGATGCTGATCTAGGCCAACAAGCGTGGACGACCTGGAAAAAAAGAGAATAAAGAATGGCAGGATGAAGAGATATTCACACTGATAAATATTTGGTCAACTAAGGAAGAGCTGTTTAACTGCCGTGATGAGAAATATCTGAACAGAGACAACCGATCAAAAGCGATAGATGCAATAAGAGATGCTCTGACTGCAAAAGGGTGTGAAGTTGATAATAAGCAAATACAAGATAAGATTACAAATCTCAGAAATTATTTTGCAGCCGAACTTAGAAAGATTGAAGCATCAAAGAAAAGTGGGGCTGGAAGTAGCTCTGTTTATAAGTCAACATGGAAATTCTTTCCTCATCTTAGTTTTCTGCAAGATAACTTCATTCCACGGCAGACAAGCAGCAACTTATCTACACCCCCAGACCAAGATATTGCAAATACAGCATATCCTGTCAGTAATGCTCCATCTGCAAAAAAAAGAGAGAACAACAGTAACTGCTACAGAGAAAGTGATGGAAACAGCAGTTAGAGCACTGGAAAAAATCAGTGAGCGCAAAAAAGAGAAATGTGAGCCTGAAAACAAAGAGGATCGATGCTTTGTTGAATTGATTTATCAAATGCTGACTGAGATTCCAAATTGCGAAGAAAAGGCAATGGCCATGCTTCAAATACAGCAAATGATAGTTTGTTTACGCTATAAAAGTCAGCAGAATGGCACACTTGCATATGGTATGCATGCTCAGACATATCCTCCCTGCAAACCAAAGAAGCCCCACTTCAAGCCCAGCATCTTCGATATCTGTACCCTCTGACTTATCCATGAATGTTGGCACATACCAGAGAATGATTAATAAAGAACAATGGTGAAAACACAGTGACCGATAATTCATTTTGTAAACTTTATTTTATAAAATTCTTAGTATATACCCTGTTACAATATCGTGAAATCTTTGCTTCCGTTGCTGTCCTTTTACTGAAAATAGTATTTCCCATTGTCAAGGTATTTGCTCTGGGCCATAAAAGTGATCTGCTAGCATGTCTCGATATTTTCTGCAGAGTTACTGGCTCGATTGCTTTTTGTTTTTGGGAGTGGGTTCGCAAAACCAATGTCTTCATCCCTCCAATCTCCAAGTTGAATAGCTCTGGTGGAAGTTTCCTGCTCAATTGATCCTTCTGGGGTGTAGGACTCTTTAGACTCAGCTCTTAACATGTTGTGAAGCACTATACTTGCCGTTGTAATATCTTTGGCTTTGTCTGGTGGCAACGCCATTGACGTTGTGAATACACGAAAACGATTTGACCATATTCCAAACACATTTTCACTTCTGTGACGCATCTGTGACAATCGGTAATTGAATATTCTCTTTCGATCGTTCAAGTTACATTGAGGAAATGGCTTCATACAGTTCCTGCTTAATGGAAAAGCATCATCAGCCACAAATAAGTACGGGACTGGATCGTCAGGTTGATCAAATTCCCATGCTGGATCTTGCAATTTTGGTAGTGGTTCTGGGTCAGGAAGGTTGAGACTTCCAGACACAAGTGCACTGTAAAAAGATGAGTGTCTGTAAACACCACCATCGCTTATGTGCCCTTGGCACCCGACATCAACATAAATAAACTGATAATCAGGGTCAACGAGGGCTAACAAAACAATACTGAAAAACGCTTTGTAATTATAAAACTCGGAACCACTACCATCTGGATGACGGATGCTGATGTGCTTTCCATCTGAAGCACCTATGCAGTTAGGAAATTGCCATTGCGCTTGTGTTCTAGATGCTATATTCTTCCATTGCTCTTTTGTATCCGGAAGTTTAAGATATTTATCTTTTAAGCATTCAGCATTGCTGCATACATATGGGACGAAGCGTGCTATAGTTGTACGGTGAATTCGAAAGTGAAATTGCAAACTCTCATATGATTCACCAGTAGTAAGGAAACGTAGTGTTGCCGCCAACTTCTCTTCAACAGACAAGGCTTTCCGCATCACAGTTGTAGTTTTCTTGATATGTGGCCCAACCATTTTGATGAGTTCCTGAAAGAAAACATAGTCAAGTTTGATAAAGAACTGGCAAGATTGCCTGTACAAATGTTTAAAAAATAATTTTGTAAAGCTACACACCTACAACCAGAATCCTAGTAAATCTTTGAAAAACTCACAGACTGAAGTAATGCATTTGGATATCTAAGTATTTCGATTTTAGTGATGTTGATTGATTACACCCCAAATATGAAACCCAATATATATATATTTATAGCGTAGAATACCACGATGCAATATATCGAACATGGAATTGTTTTTTGATAAGAAACATACCTCATAAACAGCTGCATCCATTCTCAGATATTTACGAAAGGACGCATCTTTCAATCTTAGTTCTTGCCTGATCATATTATAAGCACCTCTTTCTTCTCTTCGAAGAAAAAAATCCTTAGCCCAAACATTTCTTTTCCGTTTTTTCACACCGCATTTTTCATACCAATGCAATACGCCGGTACAAACAACAATGGTACAATGGCACATTTTCTCTTTCCTGAATGAGAAAACCTCTTGCATTCTTTGGCGTACTGCTTCTAAAAGATTTTACCTCTCCTGTGTCCACAAGAATTGTTTCATTAAATTCTTCTACGCCACCGCTCACCAACAATGCTTTCAATGTTTTTCAATGTTTGCCAGTTGCTTTCTCAGAGTTTCACGTTTCTTCACGAGGGCTGAACAGCTTCAACAAATGTATTCCGAAACGATATTAATTTCAAAGGGTAACTTGTTTAAATCGTCTATGATTCTTGCTTTACTGGGTATCAAATTTCTATCTTGAGGTTTCTTGAGTTCGTGAGAGCAAACAGTACAGATATCGACACAAGGAATAGACGCCATTAATTTTCGGATGCACATGGAACTGAGGCGCATAAATTATTATCATTACCAAATTAGTTCCTTTGCCCTTCGCATAATTTACGGTCAAGAGAACAAGCTTTTCGTCAATTGTTCACAGACCCAATCCTGCGTCACAGACCCAATCCTCGAAGGAGAATAGGGTCTGCGACGCAGGCTAACCTCTTCAGAGTGAAACGAAATATTGTAATGCGCTCTGGGATAAGCTCTGCTGTAATCAAGTGAGGGAGGTGTGTCATGTGAACCGCATCTCAATTGTTGCTGTTGTTGAAGTGGTTGTGGTGGAGGGTACATCACAGTTGAGGGTTGCATTGGTTGGCCGTGTTTCAACTGCATCAGCTGACGTTGTATGTCCATTTTTGCCACATCTTTTTCATAGCCTTCAGGAATTTCTGCCAGCATTTTCCACACCATTTCCCCAAATATTTGGTCAGCTGTTCTTTCTCGTTCTGCTGCCCTTGGCTTCTTGAGTGCGTCTATTGCCGTCTCTATCAGCTCATCTGTGCGTTTGGGCTTTTTCGATCTTTTGGATGATGGGTTGTTATCGCCGATATGATATGTGTACTGGCTGTTTTGGGCATCTTGAGTTTCTGTAGATCTTTGTTTCGGCAAGTTTGATTCTGTTGTACGTGGAACAATGTTATCTGCCAGAAAGCTCAGAGACTCAAAAAATTGCCATTTGCTTCTGTACACATCATCTGCCCCAGCACCACTGACTCCACTCTGGTGGGCCTTGTTTTTCTCGGCAACAAAATAGGTTCGTAGAGAGTTCATTTTTTTATTAGCATCTTCGTATGTTGGCAAAGTAAATCTGTCTTGCTCTTCCTAAACATCAAGAGCTTTTTGTACGGCGTTGCGTCGCTTGTCCTTTAAATGATAGTTTGGGTTGGAGATATCGTACAGTACAGGGTGTAGCTGCAATTGATTTATCATCTCTTCCACCAAGTCATCGGACCAATTGAACGCCTTTTTTTTCTTTTTTGATGCTTTTTCTGCAGCTGGTTTTTTCTCAGCAGTCTTTTTTGATGCTTTCTTCTTTACTGGCAATGGGATTGTCACTTCATCGTCACTTTCTATTTCAGAAGCTGCTTCCTCAGGATCCACCCTGCAAAACAGAAATTAATAGTCCTTGAAAATAGCATCAATGTTTGTGTGTTACATTTTTGGAGTGAAATCAAAGCTAGCATTCTAAAAAATATCTTACCTTTCATTTATCACATGTTGACGTACATATTCTTGGAAGCTGATCTGTCTTGCATCCATTTCTTCAAAGCTTGCAAATTTTCTTGATAATTTCTTGTGAACACGAACTGGGTGAACTAAATCGTCGCGAAGAACTTGTGTTCAGACAACGTTTGTTTGATTCTTTAAATACTATCTACATGGAACATGAGAGAAAGGAAACAGGAACACGGTGGGCTTACGAGATCCGTAAATCTAAACTTGCAACACTTGCAACACTTGCAACACTTGCAACACTTGCAACACTTGCAACAAGGAATCAGAAACAGCACAATGTGTAAGTTTTAAAAATTACCCCGCGTGTGTTGACAGCATCAAGGAACTAGAGAGAGGAATCAGAAACAGCACAATGTGTAAGTTTTAGAAATTACCCCACTTGTGTTGACAGCATCAAGAAACTAGAGAGAGGAATAGGAAACTTACAGCTGCGTTTTCTACACTATTCCTATGTGCAATTACGAATGAAACATTTAGTGTAAGTTTATGATGGATGACCTTCAGGAGACAGCTGTGTGCGCAATTTTGATAGCATGTGCTTTAAAAATAAAGAATCGAAAGAAAAGAACTGTTTGGTACAAGGATTGGCTGTGAAAAAGAGATAATAGTGGTTTATACACTCGTCTTGTCAATGAATTGAGGTTAGCAGATAGAAGTGGCTACAGAAGATTAATGAGAATGAATACATCCACGTTTGAGGGATAACTTTAGTCAGTGAACAGCTCTTTCAAGTCTGACCTATCACCAGATCCGCACATTCTAAATAGCGTTAAACAACAATTCTAAAATTTAGAATGCTGTTTGTATCTATGACAGTTGGCTGAATTTACCATCTGTTGATTTAGAATATAGACAATATACTATTATCTAAATCATCTCCCATTGGCACTGCCAATTCATATTTTTTATAAATTGGCGGAGATGTAACAATAGCCCCAGCGTGTGTGACGGTGTGACCACAGAGCGCCGACTGTGTGTGACGGATTGTTTGCGCCAGGCCAGGAGACATTCTTTTTCGAGCCCGCGGACAATACGAAGACCTATTTATGTGTGCTTCGTGGATCGTGTGTGTGTTATCGAGATTATCGGAAGAACGAAAATCAGAAAGGTAAGTGATGTTTGAGTGACTTGGTATGTTAAATTTGTGTTAAAATTAGTTAGGTATAAAGTTTGCTTTGTTTTCCCACACTCAAAAACCTGTTGAATCATAGAAGGTAGGCCTAGCTAGCTAGCCTAGATAGGCCTAGGCCTAAGCTGAAAACCCCGATCATCGGCTTGGTTTGGTGTGGAAAAACTATATTTTGGGCAGACAGACTTTACGTATAGTTTATAACAATTAGCTAGCTTGGCCTAGCTGGCTAGGTAGCTAATTTTACATCTCAGTGGGTTTAGCTAGGCTTGTCTACCTAGGCCTTAGCTCCTAAAAATGAAACATGAGATTTCATTTGTCAGTATAAATTGCCAATATGGAAATAAATTTTGAAGATTGATAATCTTTATGATTTCAGCAATGGACAATAAGAGACCAGCCACATATATGTTAATTTCTGATGATCAGAAAGCAAAATTGTTGTTTCACTACAACAGTGGCATGAAATCAACTTTGGACTCAGAAAGAATTGATACTGCTGCTGAAGAAACTGGTCTTTCAGCTCAAAAAATAAAGGTATTTGTTTACAAAATTTTATGCTTAGGCTTATGAAATTGATCAATTCACTTTGGTTTTTTACTCATTTTCAGATATGACCCTTGCCGCTTAATTGTATTTTTAATTCTTTTTAATAAAAGCAAGCTGGTTTCATTTGTCTCATGACTTCATATATTAATATGTATAATGTCATTTTTCAAGAAATGGATTGGCAATCAAAATTTAAAATCTATGAAGAGAGCCAGAACAGAAAGTGAGGACAGAAGAGCAGAAGAAGGATGTGCAATTAAAAGAAGGAAAGGGGAGAGGAAATTGACAGCACAGAATGTGTATTATAGCAGATTGTCCAGAGAAGGTATTCACATTTTAAACTTTTAAACCAGGCACTACAAGTTACATAATTTACATCTAGCTATTTGATATACTGGGTGAGTCAAAAAAAGTTGCAGCGTTTGTGATTTTTTAAATTGGTAATTTTTAGCATACAGTTCTCTAATACCTAATTTTTCAAAACTAGTGTTTGACAGAGATGTTAAACTGGTATTGCAAAATTTCTGATCAAAATCGGACATTTCTTCTCCGATTTATGCGACAAATTGTAAGGAAGTCTGTCAAATTACAAAAATGGACCTAAAACAATTAAATATATATAATTAGTAAACCTCTCATTTTCACTATTGTCAGGCTGTACTGAAACACTGTCGGTTTTGATCAATACTTTTAGGCTGTTTTTGGAGATTTAACAGGTGATAGATTCTCAAAATCATCCTTATCACTTAAAACATGCCAGATGTTCACCAGATATTTTTTATTGCCAATTTCACATCCCAGCCACATACTGATTCCAAAACTTTTGGAATTGGAACACACCAATTTGAAAATTTTCAAGCAGCACAACTTTTTTTGACTCACACAGTATTATATTTATATATATAAATATAAATGTCCAGCTGCATATATATAAATAACATTTTACTGCAAATAGAAACATACTATATTTTGATGCCTAGTGGAAATTCCATAACATACATATATATTTCTAGGGAAGCTAGCTGGATTCAAATCCAATGCTGAGCGGCACACATACATGTCAACAACATGGCATAATTTAAGCCAAGCTGATCAGCAGTCATGCAAAGAAGAAGCAGCAAGACTTAATGAAAATTCTCCAGATCTCACAGAGGATGAGAAAATTGTTCAAATAAAGCACATCAAGAAGAAGCTTATAAATAATGTATATGTTTGCTATCATTTGTCTTTTGTAGACATTTATAGTACTTTTTCTATGAAAACTGTCTTAGGCTTTTCAACTGATTACATTTAATTACTTGTTTGACCCCTTTTGTGACAGTTAAAAGACCCAAAAATTAGAATTTGTGAAAATGTTTGTGCACTGCTATACCATGTTATATTTTATTGTATTATTGTACCATTGTATTGTTTATGAGTTTCAAATTACTTAAAATAAATACTGCTTATGTTTCAGATAATGCAGCTTGAACAACTTGGAGTTGAGAGTTCCAACATTGTATTGGATAAACATGGCGATATTTCTTTTTTTGGATCCAGACGTGGCATAGAATTTCTAAGCAGTGCACCTCAAATTGATTTTGAGTTCAGAAAGTGTTTTGGTAAGCATTTTTTTTTAAGTTTTTATATACTTAGTATTTATATAAAGATGTCTGAGTAGATGACTGGGAGTTGCTGGTATTTTTATTATGAAGTCTTGACCAAATAGTCACCTTTCGGACACCTGAATTCATGAAGCCATGGTTTTTTCTTTCTTAATATTATTTGGTGTGTGTATGCAATGATTCCAGGACAGCATGAAGTTTGAAGCCAATTGCTCTTCTTTTTTAGATGTTAAAGAAAAAGAGAAAAATTTCAGCTACAAAGACTTGCAAACTGTTTTCAATGAAGCATATGGTATGTTGTCTTGTGACACAAAGTTTCAGATATTTGTGCAACAACATATTTTTATTTGTGGATCTAAGTTTGGTTTGTTTTCACTGTTGTTTTGTTATGTGATTAATCAGTTGCTACATAGATGTCTTTGTTTTGTAGCCAAAGCTATCAATTGCAAAAATGCCAAGGTTCCTTATTTGAAAGGAAACTTCTACATAGAAGGAATACCGGACAACATCCCATGGAAAAAGGAGAATGGACAAGTGAAGAAGCCAACTGATTATGGACAGGCTCAAATTGACAAAATAATGAGCAAAAAAAATGATATCGTTTTCAAGCCTTTCATGCCAGCGCTTGTTCCCCCCTCTTCTGCCTCGTCTGGAGCCACATGTAATAATATGACGTCTGTTGCTCCTCCGACTACCGAGTCAGATAATGCAGAAAGTGAAGCTGAAGCCGAGGAAAGCCATGTAAATGTGAATTTGCCAGTTTGCATGCTGAAAGTAGTCGACGAGGAGGTGGGAAAGAGAGTCCTGAATGGTGGTGCAAAGATCCAAGAGACGGAAATAGACATTTTGAACAATTTACGGAAAGGTGAGCTCGCTGAGCTGCAGAATAGGTATAACGAATACTTTACTCAAGAGGCGTTGCATGCTCTAACAGCGAATTATAATTCCCTGCAAGGTGGCATTATCTTTGCAACCTATACGGAAAATCCCAGAGTATTTTGGCTCTTCTACTACGAAGGCATCGAAGAAGACATCGAGAATCTAAGCGATGATGGCACTGTCCCTGGTTGCTGGTTGGACAAAAAGAAAGGGAGATGCTATCATTTTCTGAGCACACCCACGTCCATCAAGAAGAAAAGCATAATAAAAGATACACGTGGACATGTTATTGCTTGGAAGCACAAAATCGACGAAGGAACAAAACAACTTGCAATCGACAATGATTTTCTGGCTTTATTGAAAAAAACTATTAGGAAGTAATAAATTTAGTAGGTAGTTTTGTTTCCGTACCCATCATTGTCATCAGCAATGTAAACCTAACTCTGGTTATTTACGGGATTTATGGGCAAAAAGTCAGAAAATATAACTTCGCGTTTTTTCTAAGCGTTTTATTGTACACAAAGTCTGTCTGTTTCTATCTTTTTGTTAATATCATGTTTCGTTAGACTTTATTATATTAGAATTATTAAAAGTTTATCACTGAGTTTCTTTGTGTCTTTTTTTCGTTCAACCGTGAAATAAGAAAAAGGCTTTCCCTTACATCTACCTTAAATCAGTGATAAAAACAATGACAGAACAATATCAATAATTTGAGGAATTGTAAATTGTTTCTTGTCACTGCCGCCTCTTTTCAGAATTGAGACCCCGATTATACTATGACAACAGTACAAAACACTGAAACATTTTTGTAGCTGGCATAAAATGAAAATGAGTTTGGAAACGGCATTTGATCCGTTATCAAAGCTTTCCGTTTACAAGAGTTAACACTAGAACGTTTTATGATCTTTTCGATTCGTGTCTATCCAAAAACCGTTTTCATTTCATGACGGCAACAAAAGCGTTTCGGTGAAAATGTTCTCACAGTTATCATGTCTCCTCATTCGATTACCGTAAGTCCTCAAAGAAGCCCTCATGGGAGGTTATTCGATTCCAGCAAAAATATCATATCTTTAATTTTTCTCAATTATCAAAGTTCTCACTCAATGTGGAACAAATTCTACGTTAATTGGTCGTTTCAAGGGCGAATTATAGCAAAAAAATCGATTAAAGGGGCCTGGGGCGAGTCAAAAAATACTCCTAAACTGTGTCAAATAGCTTGAAATTCATTCTATAATGGGCTGCAAATTAGCTGTAAACAAACAAGCAATCTATTCGCGCATCACCAAGAAATTTCGAAGAATTTAGAAAAGAAAATTTGTCTTCGAGTTTCAAGTTTTTTCTCAAGGGCTTTCCTTGCCTTGCAGTGTGACTTATGGCCGAAGACTTTATTATTTAAATAACTACATGGTCAAATGGATTTACAAGTATAAAGGCTAGTTTTTTTGGTAAAATTGAACAAATTCTACGTTAATTGGTCGTTTCAAGGGCGAATTATAGCAAAAAAATCGATTAAAGGGGCCTGGGGCGAGTCAAAAAATACTCTTAAACTGTGCCAAATAGCTTGAAATTCATTCTATAGTGGGCTGCAAAATAGCTGTAAACAAACAAGCAATCTATTCGCGCATCACCAAGAAATTTCGAAGAATTTAGAAAAAAAAATTTGTCTTCGAGTTTCAAGTTTTTTCTTAAGAGCTTTCCGTGCCTTGTAGTATGACTTATGGCCCAAGACTTTATTATTTAAATAACTACATGGTCAAATGGATTTACAAGTATAAAGGCTGGTTTTTTGGTAAAATTGAACAAATTCTACGTTAATTGGTCGTTTCAAGGGCGAATTATAGCAAAAATATCGATTAAAGGGGCCTGGGGCGAGTCAAAAAAATACTCTTAAACTGTGCCAAATAGCTTGAAATTCATTCTATAGTGGGCTGCAAAATAGCTGTAAACAAACAAGCAATCTATTCGCGCATCACCAAGAAATTTCGAAGAATTTAGAAAAAAAAATTTGTCTTCGAGTTTAAAGTTTTTTCTCAAGGGCTTTCTGTGCCTTGTAGTATGACTTATGGCCCAAGACTTTATTATTTAAATAACTACCTGGTCAAATGGATTTACAAGTATAAAGGCTGGTTTTTTTGGTAACATTGAACAAATTCTACGTTAATTGGTCGTTTCAAGGGCGAATTATAGCAAAAAAATCGATTAAAGGGGCCTGGGGCGAGTCAAAAAAATGCTCTTAAACTGTGCCAAATAGCTTGAAATTCATTCTATAATGGGCTGCAAATTAGCTGTAAACAAACAAGCAATCTATTCGCGCATCACCAAGAAATTTCGAAGAATTTAGAAAAAAAAATTTGTCTTCGAGTTTCAAGTTTTTTTTAAGAGCTTTCCGTGCCTTGTAGTATGACTTATGGCCCAAGACCTTATTATTTAAATAACTACATGGTCAAATGGATTTACAAGTATAAAGGCTGGTTTTTTGGTAAAATTGAACAAATTCTACGTTGATTGGTCGTTTCAAGGGCGAATTATAGCAAAAAAATCGATTAAAGGGGCCTGGGGCGAGTCAAAAAAATACTCTTAAACTGTGCCAAATAGCTTGAAATTCATTCTATAGTGGGCTGCAAAATAGCTGTAAACAAACAAGCAATCTATTCGCGCATCACCAAGAAATTTCGAAGAATTTAGAAAAAAAAATTTGTCTTCGAGTTTCAAGTTTTTTCTCAAGGGCTTTCTGTGCCTTGTAGTATGACTTATGGCCCAAGACTTTAGTATTTAAATAACTACATGGTCAAATGGATTTACAAGTATAAAGGCTGGTTTTTTGGTAAAATTGAACAAATTCTACGTTAATTGGTCGTTTCAAGGGCGAATTATAGCAAAAAAATTGATTAAAGGGGCCTGGGGCGAGTCAAAAAAATACTCTTAAACTGTGCCAAATAGCTTGAAATTCATTCTATAATGGGCTGCAAATTAGCTGTAAACAAACAAGCAATCTATTCGCGCATCACCAAGAAATTTCGAAGAATTTAGAAAAAAAATTTGTCTTCGAGTTTCAAGTTTTTTCTTAAGAGCTTTCCGTGCCTTGTAGTATGACTTATGGCCCAAGACTTTATTATTTAAATAACTACATGGTCAAATGGATTTAGAAGTATAAAGGCTGGTTTTTTGGTAAAATTGAACAAATTCTACGTTAATTGGTCGTTTCAAGGGCGAATTATAGCAAAAAAATTGATTAAAGGGGCCTGGGGCGAGTCAAAAAAATACTCTTAAACTGTGCCAAATAGCTTGAAATTCATTCTATAATGGGCTGCAAATTAGCTGTAAACAAACAAGCAATCTATTCGCGCATCACCAAGAAATTTCGAAGAATTTAGAAAAAAAATTTGTCTTCCAGTTTCAAGTTTTTTCTCAAGGGCTTTCCTTGCCTTGCAGTGTGACTTATGGCCCAAGACTTATCGTTTTGTTGGTAAAATGGAACATGATACCACTCATCACATCATGATTTACTGTTCATCATAAATGAGGTTTCTAAATCGCACAATTGCACTCAGTGTCAATACTCATTTCTTAACCAGGCAGCAGCACCTCTCTTGTAAAAAAGTTCTCTATGGTACATTGATGACAGAAGACTCAGTCTTGGTTTTCCTTCATTTTTCCTCTTTTTCAAGAACATTCATGTTTTCTACAAATGAGTAAAATAAAATTAATAGCACAAAAGATAATCTCTGTTTTTCATTTCAACCAAGTAGCAAAAAGGAAGTAATGCCAAACAATGTTAAATTAGAGTCACTACGTATTGGCGTACTTAGTAAGACCAAAGCCTTTTACATTGCTTACCATCAGACAGTCCTATCTTCTGTACACACTGAGTTCCAAGAGCTGCCTGTACAAATTTGCATCAGTTAAAGTAACACACCATGAAGAGAGAGGTCCCCCTTCGTTCTTCAAAAACATAGTCACACAGACGTACGTTAAATTTTCACAAATTTTTGCATAATTCGCAACATATATGTCCGATTTCAGCCAAATAATTTTTCATAACTAATTCCACATTCCAGCCACACGTTAGGAATTGGAGTGTGTTATCAACAATTTAAAAAATCACAAACGCCGAAACTTTTTTTTGACTCACCCGGTATAAAGTTTCATATAATTCAAAAGTATATAAAGTTTTTTTAAGCACATACAGCTTGCGGCAGTAATTTGAATGCTTCATCGAAAGTTCGCTTTCTGGTCAAGGGGTCAAATATGTTACGAGTACCTACAATTAAAATAAGCCACCATCCAGAAAACTGTATTCAAAACCGAATATCAGTTTAAAAAAATACAAATTGCATATCAACAGACACCAGTCAATTTTTTTAGTTAATACCTACTCAAAATTAATAAATTCATACAGTCTTTAGCAAATGCTTAACATGTTGTTATCAACTTTCAAATGTATTATCAGAGTCCGATTCTTCATCTGTCAACCCATCCAGTTCTTCAAAATCATCATCACTGTCACTGTCGTATTCAGCCTCTCCAGAAAAAGCGATATCCGCTAAAAATTCGCACCCCGTGTGGGTGACTGAGAATGGGATCTCTTGTCCAAATTTGTTGTATGTAGCCTTTGTGGTTATAATTTCATTTTTTATGATAAGAACGTGCTTGTTTAGAATACTTTTAAGGCCCAGTGAATTCGAGTCCTCGTTATCAGACAACTGGCCCACCTTTTCCTTCAACATGTTGACATTCTTCAACTTCGATTTCAAAAGAATTTCACATTCTGCATGTAAAAGATTTCGTTCTTCTTCACATCTTTTTTCCAACTCCGACAAATCAATAATTCGTCGTTTGATAGCAAACGGTACTTTGTCTTGAAGACTTAAGGAAGTTTGAGTATCCGCATACTTTTGATAAAGACTGGAATTGGGATCTTTGGCTTCTTCAAATGACACAGACTCTAGCAAAGAAGGAACATGTTCTTTCAGCAATGAGAGTTGTGCATTGTACTTGGATATTTCCAGTTTTAGTCGCTTTGTTTGCTGGGTAACTCTGCGTGCAAGTCGAATAGCTTGTTTTTGCCCTTCTGTGAAACAAAATTTTGAAATGTTAAGCAAAAATTAAAAATAACTAATCAACATTCTTGTTATCAGAAAAGGTTCTAGTTGCATTTCATCTAATTCCTTTTTTGACACAGTAAAGTAAACTAGTAAATTAAAAAAGCATTTTTATTTTAATTAGTGCACCCGTCGACTTTAATTAGTTTGATGTACATTTGTAAAAAAAAGCAGTCCAGATTATTCATCTATCTCATCGATGTAAAAAAAGCTACATCAATAGTAACAAAATCGATATTTAAATCGACATATAACATACGCGAATATCTCTCCTTTAACATGAGTTGCAAATGACGCTCTACTGCCATTGAGCGGAGATTCTGTAGGAAAGTATCCCTCCTTGCAGTTTCAATCTCTTGCATTACAGAAGTAAATCTTGCGTTACTCAGCTTCCAGCGACTTTTCATTCCTTTTTGTTTTTCAATTTTTGTTAATTTGCAGTCAATCCTGAATAAAATACACAAAATTAAATAATAAGCAGAAATAACAGAAAGATTTACAATATTAACATTAAATAGCTGTAATGGATGGTACATCAAGCATAAAAATATGTACAAATCAAATATCAAGCACCAGGAACAGAAGTTTGCTTGCTCACAAAACAAAGATAACTCACCTTTTTGCCTTTAAGACTAAGTTTGAAGGGTTTGATGAATCGACTTCTGATACATCACATGACGCAATCGTGTTCCTGTGTGTTAAATTAACAACTAATTTCAGCAATCCAATTATTTTGGCATCTAATCCAATTAAAAAGTCGAGATGCTACATTTAATACAGGTTGTCGACATTGCACTTGATATATCTTACACACGTCATGGTTAAATTATTTAAATAATTATTTGCAAGCTTAAGTGTTGCTATTGATAATATTTTACCGTATTTGGTTGTGTTGCCAAAGTAGCTGTGCATACTCTTGCTCCCAAGACAAAGTAGATCTAGTAGCAGCTGCAAAAGACATAATGCGAATATATATAGTGTGCACTAAACTTATTCAATAATGAGATTGTCCGAGTGTGGTACTTACCTTTATTTGCACAAACCAAAGCCAGTTCTTCTTGTTTCCATTTAGAAACAATTGTCTCTGTTACTGGTTTCACATCAGCTGAAAAAAGTAAGCTTCAATTAAAATTAGCATCAGTGATTTGCAACATTCAACTTCAATCATGGTAAATTTCTGCCACCATGCTGCAATTTCACAATATACACAAAGTAATAGATATTTAAAATAAAGAATATGTAAGTACAAAAATCACACCTGGCAGCCCATCGATGATTTTGTTCTTTTCCATGGCCGATTTCACCTTTAAACATTCAGACTTCTGCAGACCTTGCAAGAGATACCTACCTGTTGGCATAAAATTTTAATTCAGACAGTCAAATAAAAAGATTATACACAATATTTGAAATGTTCGATTACACAAAATAAAAATAAAAATTTCAATGTCATGAAAACAACTATATATCAAATGTAAACCTTGATTCCTGTTAATTCTCCTTGCATAATGAAGAAGAGCCTCTGTAAGTATGTCAGTCCGCCGACTTGGCGCCATTTCTTTGGTCATGTAGCAGAATTTCCTCAAGTATGACCAAAGGCGTTCTATCCCCTCACCATCTGTCAAACCAAAACCTTCATTGCGTCGGGGTGAATATAAAACCTAAAAAAAATTGCAGTACTATTAAATATCTTGCAAACTACACATCATATTTAGCTAAAGAAATCATTTACAGTAGTTCAGTAAAGAAAGCATGACAACCAATAGTAAAACGAAGCTCAAAATAAATTAATTACCTGACACTTTGAAACATGTACGTAAGCATGAAATAAGGGAATTCCAAATTTTACTCTATCAATCACATCTTCAAGTCCGTAACTGGCATAGTTTACCTTTGTTAAAAGTAATGAAAACAGATCATAAAAAACATCCTATGGGTTTCTATTTCAAAATTAGGAGCTGTGGCAGCACAATTGCAGGCATTGGCGGTATTCGCACACTAATTTTCTGTTCACTATTAAAAAGAAAGCTTCAGGTTATAGCTCAAAACGAAAACTTAAATAAATACCTCCAGATGTCTTTTTAGGATGCAAGCAATGTCGTACATACACTTCAATTCAACATCTTTGGAATTTATATATGGCTCTACCATTCTCTTCAACTCATAAACAGCATATGCAATAGTGGAAAAAATAATGTCACCATTGATATATATATATAATTGATTCAATGCAAGAAAAGAGAATATTTAGTGTTAAAAACTGAATTCAAAATGTTACCGTTCTCCGTGTTTGAGACTGCTGAATCCCTTTGGAAAGCCATGTCTACATATTCGTCCAAATACTGCTTTTTCATCATATCTGTCATTCTTTCCCTTTGATCTCAATGAAGTTTCAATCTCCCCAGCTTTGTATTGATTGCAGGGCTGTGAAATCACAATAAAAATGACCATTCACAGAAAAACTAATGGCAACAGAATCTTTGAGCAACAACCAAACAATAATTTTTGAAGACTTGTTCAAGAAACTAAAAGCTTTCTAAAAGCTATTATATTCAAAATGTACAACAAAGCACAAACTGTGATTTAACTAACATTTTCCAACTTCTCTGTATTTTTTGTGTGTTTTTCAACAAAATTATCAACATATGCTTGATCTGCAAACATATCACATTCAAATCGGGGTGCATGAATACTGGTTCCTGCACTTTTCTTTCTTGGAAAACCAAAGCATGCATCCATCATCTCAATAATAGTTCCACTTTCACCAGGCTAAAAGTAGCAGTAAAATTTGATTTCAATTCAGACAAAAATTATTGAACCACCAGAAAGTATCTCAGTATTATTATTATTATATAATCATACACACTTATTCATCATCAGTATTCAATTAAATAAATATATTTAGGAAGCAGGATCCATTTATAAGTTAGACGCAATACTTACTGATGGGCACAAGGTACAGTTCCCATTCTGAATTCCTTGAAAGAACTCAAATAGCCTAAAAGTAAAAAACACATATGTGTATATTTTATAAATAATCAAGCAATTTTCTTTAAAGTTTCATTTATGCAGTAAAAAGTAAAAAAACTCAATCATTGCTGCATTGCTAGTCCCAGTTAACTACATTGATTCAGTAAATCAAAGCAAAGGAGTAAGTAAAACAAACAGACCTGAATTCATCAAATGCAGGACCATTTAAAATCTTGTAGATGTTTTTGACCTGCAAAATAAAAAGAATTCCTACAATGTGTGCTTGTTGTTGTCATTGAATTGAAATCTACACATATTTGCATTTAAAAGATTGCTAAAAATTCTGATGTAGTGGCAAACACATTGAAATTGAACTTACATAAACAGGAAGCAATGGGTTTTGTAACAATTGCACAGCTGCACAAAGTTTGTCCAGTGATGCATGACACTCAAATAACAGGACATTCAGGAGTTTGAGGAGTCTGATGTCAAATGCTGTTTGAGGTTTATCACCTGTACTTGGCCAAAATCCCAAGGACACTAGACTTTCAGCTTCACTTTGACATTTGCAAAATAACACTTTTTTCAAATGTTGTCTTCCTAAGGAAAAATCCAGCTCAGAATTATCTCCAAAAATAACAATTTTCATGTGTTAAAATGTAATCAATTGAATTTGCTAGTTCTCAATTAATTTAACCAATTATGACAGATCATAGAATATAGTAGCTTGCTCCATGTTGCCACTAACATATTGAAATTGCCAAAAAAGTGTTTGAATAAAAGCAATACGTAATAGCAACGTGTGTGCAGTTAAATGGATATGGAAAAATCTCTATTTATGTCCCCATTTATTCATTAAAACCAATGCCTCTCTTTTTAATACCCCATCCATCCATTAATGAGATTTGAGATGACCATATAAAAATAGATCCAACAAGATTACCTTGGAAATCGATGAAGATCATCTGTTTTGCATAATTTGCATCACGACAGATTTTATGTCCAGGAGGCTCCAACAGAAAGTTATTCACAAACAGGGGCAGAAATGTACCATTCTAAAAAATAGAACATGTTTATTATTATCCATGCACAGTAGTTGAAGCTTTTCCAAAGCACATTGCCAAACCTTAGAATGTAGTTGCCTGTCAATGAGTAATATTAATATTAATTAGATATAAATTTAATATAAAAATAAAAATACAAAATTAAAAGTCATCTTTACCTTCCAAATCTCTAAAACATGAAACATGTTTTTGTTGTTATGTGTGGCTGTGGCACATTCAATGCAATAATTTTGTTGCCAGCCACAATCCTGACATCTGCATACAGCTTTTCTTGGTTTTGTGCTTTGATCAATGCAAACCACACAAGCTGTATCAGCTGGTACATACTCTTGACTGACATAAGCCATCTTGATTCTTTCTGTTATATTTTCCCAGCAACTTTCTTCTCGAAATTTTCTCTGCTCATATGCATTAAAAGTGTGACATTTATTTGCACCTTTTTTCTTTCCATCCTCTTCACTTGGTCCATCCATGGGTAAATGTGACGGATATGTTGAATCTAAAGAAGATTCACAGAAAGCTGTTATCATGACATACATACAGATACAGGTACACTATTTAATTAGGTAGGTCAGCAGTGGGAGCCTTTTCAGGCTGATGTGGGGCCTGCCTAAATCCCATCCTAAATATCAGTGATATGGGCTTTCAGTAGGCTAGGCTAGTGAAAGAAAGTGTCACACACATTTTGTACACAGCAGCTTATCTTCCCTTTGATTTGGCCTAGCTAGCTAATACTAGGAGTCTTTAACTATTACTTGAGAACCAACAATATAAATTACACGCACCTGTTGCATCAGCCATTATTGGGCCTACGCCTAGGCCTAATGAAGCTGAAGCGGACCCCACACAATTTCCCTTTTTCTAGACATCGTGGTCATCGGACTGTGGATTGTCGCTCACATCGACTTTTATGACGTATTGCCTTCGTTTTGTGACTCCAGATCCAATCTTTAATTTGTAGCTGTGGTTGAATTTGCGAAAGCTCTTCCGAGAAGGACCCATCTTAAAACAGTAGCCTACCGACAGTACAGACGGCACGGAGCTTGAGTTGCACGGCGCTGTTTTGTCTTTTGTTTATTAGAACAGAGCCACAGCGAAACCTTGGCAACACTGCAGCGGTCAACGCCACCACAACATTCCTGGTCATATAGCTTTATACTATTGAGAGATGATTTAGATAATAGTATATTGTCTATATTCTAAATCAACAGATGGTAAATTCAGCCAACTGTCATAGATACAAACAGCATTCTAAATTTTAGAATTGTTGTTTAACGCTATTTAGAACGTGTGGACCCTGTGGACCTATCATTTACATTGTGTAGGGCATAAATATAAGAACAGGGATTCGGAACTTGCCCCATTACAGCCCCAAAGTTGTCAATCTACAAACAAGCACCCCTTTGGCTCTACAAAGGACACCATCGTTCAAGCTTAGCAGTAATCCCATCCCTACATAAACAACTTTGAGAAGAGACCAGACATAATCAACAATCACAATTTATTTAACTTTCTGTTACTACATTCAAATTTTTCCAAATCTATATACCTGTAGGAATTGCTGTTTAAAGTTCGAACACATATATAAGGGCAGTCAACGAACATGAGACAGCCTATTAGTGCTGAAGAAAAGCTGGCAGTCACATTAAGTTTCTTAGCTACTGGAGAGTCATACCAGAGCTTACAATTTCAATTTAGAATGCACAGAAGCACTATAGGCTTATTCATTCCAAAAGTCTGCAAAGTCATCTATGAAGTTCTTCAGCAGGATTACTTCTCAATCCCAACAACAGAGCAGGAATGGATTGATTTAGCAAATGCAACCGAGCAGAAATGGCAGTTTCCAAACGCATTTGCAGCTGCAGATGGCAAACATATAGCCCTTTTCTATCCACATGATTGAGGGGGCACCTTCTATAACTATAAAAGTTTTTATAGCATTGTGTTAATGGTTTTTGTTGACTTTGATTATAAGTTCCTATATGCAGATGTTGGCTGCCAGGGAAGAATAAGTGATGGAGGAGTATATAGAAACTCGTCATTTGCACAGCAGCTTTCATCCATGGAGCTAAATTTGCCAGCAGCCAGGCCTTTACCAAAATCTAAAAATCCAGCGTGGCAGCCTTTTGAAACGGACGACCTTGTGCCATTTGTATTTGTCACCGACAATGCCTTCTCTTTATCCAAGCATTGCATGAAGCCCTTCCCCGAGAAAGGCTTGGATGACAGACAATGAATTTTCAACTATCGTTTGTCACGTTTTTGTGGAATTTCTGAAAATGCATTCGGAATCCTCACATCCATATTCACAGTGTTTGGTACAAAAATGAACCTCCTACCCGACAAAGTTATTGCAATAGTCAAAGCAGCACTTGTCTTGCACAATGTACTGCGATCAAAATTACCAGAATCCTACACCCCGGCAGGATTCGCTGATGAGGTGTCTGGTGAGGCCATTGTAGATGATCAGTGGAGAGAAGGCAATGCTGGCACGTCACTTGAACAATTGCCACCGAGAGCCAGAGGAAACCGGCCAGCTGCGTCTGCTGAAAATGTCAGGGAGATCCTTGCTGATCATTTCTATGGTCCTGGGCAAGTTCCTGGGCAGTGGAAATGTCTTGTTTGACAACAGCATTGAACTGAACTGCAGATATGCATAATACAATTATTTTGATATCTTGATAAACAATAGCATTTCATTTCGCACAACTTTATTTACATTAATCGCATTTGTCGAGGTTATTTTGTACTTTGTTGATGATTATTAATTTTCGTTTTCATGCAAATAATCATGTTTCTGGACACAATTTCAAGTTGTATGCTTCTGTTCTCGAAAATCTAGGCCATTTCGTCCTTTACCAAAACACTATGTGACGTAAGAATTTGTCGGCCTCTTTGAAAAAAAGTGATGGACTTGATTTTACTCTGCTTTCGTTCAGAGTAAAATTTTCAATGATGGAGGATTAACACCTCGTAAGCGCATTAAAATCTGCTGCGAAAATCCATCATTTTTGCATGTTACACGATCACTTTTTATCACGTTGGTCCACTATCAAAAAAAGTGATGGCAAAAAGTGATTGTGTAACCCGGCCTTTAGAAGAACATGACCAGGGAATAAAGTATTAACTTAGCACAGAGATTGTTTTAAAGAAATTACTTGGTGATGTTAAAACTGATTGACCTCCGGTGTTCAGATCGAAAGCACTTTCACAGTTAAGAATTGCTAGCATTGAAGATATTAGAGATCAAGTCCCAGAAGCTATTGATAAAATCCATGAAGATATAAGTGAATATACAGAAAACGGTAGCGGATGGACATTGGAAAGAGTGTTGAATTATAAGATTCATTTCTTCAATTATAAACCAATCAAAGGCGGATCTTAGATACCAACACCAAAACTCTTGAGTGCAAAGAAAGCAATGCTTAACGTACAAAATAGAGATGACAAGTGTTTTGCGTGGGCTGTCTTGTCTGGTTTGTACCCAGTAGATAAGGATTCTGATAGAACAACAAAGTATGATCAAAGTCAACTGAATATGGATTGTGTGAAATTTCCAGTGAATCCCACAAATTTCAATGTGAAAGCGAAGGGAATCAAGAAACTTCTGGTGAAGAAGCAGATACACCATCAAGATGGCCAAGAATCTTTAACGATGCATCAAGTTTTTGTTCAGGAACAAGGTAATATAATCTCAAAGAATCAAATGACGTATAGTGTGAAGCAGAAAAAGACATCTCTAGCATCTTTTGATGATAAGCGCTACCCACTAGAAGATGGGATACGAACACTACCACATGGACACTATTTGTTGAAACAGTAATAACATAGAAGGATTCGCTGTATAATAATTTATTGTAAACTATATCTTTTTTTAACACATTGTCGAACGTATACATCATTTTGTAAATTATTATTAACATTA
Organism: Sanderia malayensis; assembly: GCA_013076295.1. Taxonomy (NCBI): domain Eukaryota; kingdom Metazoa; phylum Cnidaria; class Scyphozoa; order Semaeostomeae; family Pelagiidae; genus Sanderia; species Sanderia malayensis. The sequence goes on from RQOL01000718.1 coordinate 5,035,164, forward strand.
AAATATCTACTTATTAACGCGTTCATTGTAAGTTTATTTTTGTTCTATTAATGAGGAAAAGTATACAAAGTTGTCCACATGTGTCATATGATTGAATCTTTGTATCATTATAAACCAAGATGTAGGGTTGAATGAATTGCTTGAACTCTTTTAAGGCAGGCTTTCTACCAAAGGAATCGTAGAATTCCACATTTCTATCTTCATCAATATAGATGGCTACCGAATGTGTACCCTTACCAGTAAAATTATCCTCATTGAAAACGAATGAACAGGGAAGTGAATGTATATTGATGTTCTTAATTTCATCCTTTCCAAAGACACCATGGAAATGTGGAAGTTATATCCTTCTTTGCTAACAAGCTATTAATTGTAACATCATCCATTACCAATTACGGATGACGTTTTTGTGAGCATCAATTTTAATCACTCTATCAGACTCTCCCAAGATGATTATATTCAATAGAGAGTCCACAGCATCTGCAAAGTTTATGCTTATCCTAAGATTGCCCTCTCGTTTCAATAGATTTTCCCCATTTTCACAATTTCCCTTTGGAGTCAAATCAAAACCATAGATTGTGGAGCCTTGCTTGAACGTGGTGTAATCAATCAAGCTTGGGGAATTGTTAAGTGTAGACACCAAACGATTGTAAGCTTCCAAATAATCATTATCATCAAAGTTTAACCTGAGAGGAGGTGTAGTCTCTTGATTATCAACAGTTACTTGTACAGCAGAAACATTATTATGTTCGAAATTGAATGGATTTTGTTCAGGCATTCCATTATATGCAGAATGTTCAATGATTCCAAAGAACAACCTATTCGGAACTTTCCCATTGAAAACATTATCCTGTACCCAGCTATTTGTACTACTAGGGATTAGATAAGTCATGATGTGTGGTTAACAGACTGGATACATGGCTGGAGATTTCATCAGAGTCCTTTCTATACCCTGTAAGATGGCATCCTTGATGTGTATATGTCACAGTACCGCTTTAACTTCTTTTATATGTAGGTTCACTGCAACACCATTTTTACTCATTAAACAAAAAGCATTACTGTTTGGACTCAATCTCCATTGAAGGCGAACTCCAGGTAGTAGGTATTTGAGTTTGTTACAGATATTCACATGTGGCTTTGCCATCACTTTAGCAGTTGCGCTGTTATCAAATGGCGCTGATCTCTCATTTAATCCGGGGTTTTTGGTAGAAGCAATAGTGGGATATCCAGCACTTTCTTTACCTGAAGTCTGTCATACAGAAATTAAAGCTGGCTCTAATTGATCCAAATTTTGTCCCAATAAGAGCCAATTGCAATAACGCTTAGTAAAAAGTGATTTTCAAGCAAAATGTTATTCAAACAACTTTGCACAACACGGGTCCATTCTGCCATTGCAGGGATATTTATTCACTTAATTCTGAAATGCAGATATTGAGGTTGGTTCTTGTCGATCCAAAATTTTTAAAAGGCACTGAAATAAGGCTTAGTAAACAGTGTTTTTTCAAGCAAAGTTTTATCCAACAGCTTTCATGAGGAAATCTGATTCTGTCATCCAGAAATTAAAGCTGGCTCTTGTCGATCCAAATTTTGTCCCAATAAGAGCCAATTGCAATAACGCTTAGTAAAAGGTTATTTCAGAGCAAAATCTTATTCAAACAACAACCGCAAGAAGGGCATAAATTTAGCATTGAGATCGTTTCACGTAAATGTGTAATCATGAAGAACATTGCACAGATAATCAAAAGTGTCCTTGCGGCTTGCTCATCCAAAAATTTACATACCAAGAGTTAGCAAATTCACAATTTCGTCTGTAATACACCCAAGCACGTCGATGTTGATAGAGAGATAGAAAATTTTCTACCACCAACAACTGCATTCGCGTATTACGAAGCAATTGAGAAATGTACAAATACCAGAAAAATCTTCGGTACCCTCGTTGCCTATTGGTTTCCAACAACAAAAATAAAGCAGCAAAAAGCTGAAATATTAGGTGGTCATCCATTTTAAAGGGTTTATGCAGCCTAAAATCACATATAGTTTTTTTTGCTGAAAAGTATGGAATTCAACATGCTTATCAACATGCCACAGATAGAATATAAAAATATTTTGTAGTTTTTGAGTTATTCATTGTCAAAATAGGGAATTTGGACAAATTCTGTTGAAGAAATTGATGTCAGAATGATGCGAAATCCCAGACACCTTTGCATACCACGGCCAACAAAACAAGAAACCGGGCAGACTGAACAACGTCACGTCAAAATGTAACTTAAAATAGGGAAACAAATACTAATAAAGAGTATTAAAAAAGCATTTCATGGTCGATCATGTGTTGTAGGGGAACATAACAGCGCGAGTTGGACCAACACTAAATTCATCTCGCTCCATAAGTCTCGAAACTCTTCTAAAGACCTGGATTTGACCGTAACAACTGAAGACAAAACAGTACAATGAACAAAACTCATATGATTCCATAGAATTAATGTTTAACAGTTGCCAACAATTTATTAAATAACAAATGAACTAACCAATTATCAACATAAGTTTTATTTTCAAAATGGGCATCCAGCTCTTTCAGAGATAGGCCTTCACAACCCGATCCTTTATTATCACTGCCGTACCCAGCTCTGGGTCTTCTTGCAAGAAGAGGTTCTCCTTCGTACAAATTTCGACTATACGAAGACTACTGAATAGTCTTCATCTTCTTCGCTACCCTCAAGAAGACTTCTTCCTTCGTTGTCAGAGGAATTTGTTTTAACTAATATTTTCGCAATCCGACATTTTGAAAAGATTTTAGCCAGACACTGTTTCAACAGGCCGGGCAGCTCTCGCTCAGAGAACAATAGTTGAAGAACAATAGCTCGGTTCATTCCGACGTCACATTTCACCAAAATCATGAAAATTTTATTTTTTTCGAAATTTGTCAAAATTTCTGTGTGTTATTGAAAACAACGGAAATTGGCTCATAATGTGAGGAAAATATCGCGCTTTTAGCCACAGGTGAGATAATTGAAATCGGCATTGCCTAAATCGAGTTATTAAAAAAACTGTGGCGTGCGGTCAATTTTTCCCATACTGAACCCTATAGAAAATGATTTGCGTGTCATCAAACTGACGGCACAGCTCTTCAACAGACCTGGGTGTGTTTGAGCTTGAAAAAAACATACTTATACTCGTCAGAAAACACTCAAAATAGGTTCATAGTGATACTCAGATCTTTTTCTTTTCATTTCCGTAAAAAAATCGATATGTCATTTTAGGCTGCATAAGCCCTTTAATGGAAGAACCAATTTTGTGCAAATTTGAACACAAATTTAACAGAGATGAAAGTTGTGCATCGATTAGGCACGAAAGGATTACAAGACAATGGTAATGCTTTTGGCTAATCGTTTTGAGTACCTCCAGAGGTGCTCAGAAATGCCCAATCGGTATCTTTAATGTTGTATCAAATTTCGGGCAAAAGGAAAAATCGAAAAAATAGCATGTACACTGTGTCGGGAACATTTAATCCCTTAACGACTCAAGAAAGCCCAATTTTTCTGTAGTGTACATGGGCCCATAGGTCCATTCTCCCATTGCAGGAATATTTATTCACTTAATCTTGCAATGCAGATATTGAGGTTGGCTCTTGTCGATTCAAATTTTGTCCCAATAAGAGCCCTTTGCAAAAAAGCTTAGTAAAAAGTGATTTTAGAGCAAAATTATATTCAAACAACTTTGCACAACATAGGTCCATTCTGCCATTGCAGGAATATTTATTCACTTAATTCTGAAATGCAGATATTGAGGTTGGCTCTTGTCGATCCAAATTTTGTCCCAATTTGCAAAAAAGCTTTGTAAAAAGTGATTTTTCAAGCAAAAGTTCACTTACACATATAGGTATATACAAGTAAGATACATTTGAAATCACTCAGTTTTATTATTCTAAAATAACTAATCGCCTGAAACAAATAAGTGGGAGTCCTTCAAGCTTTTGAATGATCAATGTCGCAATCTGAAAGAAGATTGAAATAAGTTCGATTATAAAAGTAAACGAGAGGAGAGGTCACCTAAGTAGTGGCCAAATTAGATTGATTGGTCCCTGAAAATGTAATCTGAATGTTGGTTGAAGATTGGAGGGAAAGTTTCCCAGATACGGGGGGGGGGGCGAAAGGCTGAGAGTATATCATTCAAGCTGTTATAATTGGGTAAGAAAATGCCCGACAGTAATACTAAATATAAATCAGTTGCTTGTGCGAGCTGGCACTCTTGAGTACTTCACTCCAAATAAATTAACTGATTATTGAAATATCACGTACCTTTTCCTCTGGTGCAAAAACGGATGTGTTCAATGTTATTCTCATTGATATGTTCAAGTTCTTGTATTTGGCTACTTGGTTACTTATCCGAATGCTGTATTCCACGATATATTCCCACTAAAAAGAAAGATTTGTCGCATTTGGTCATGATGTTCAGTTTTGCTGCAATGCAATTTAGAAAATATTTTTACTACTCAGAGGTTTACTGTTTAAGGCTAATCTATCAAGAATAATTACCATTTCATCATTGAACAATCCTGTTGCGAGCATCTTTCTGAGTACGCTTTCCGCTCTTTTATGAAAGAGGCAAATTCTTGGGCAGTATTTTTTACCCTTTACTATACTCGATAGGAACTGCTGGAGAAGGAAATACCTTATTGGCCCTTTTTACGCCGGCCCTAAATGGCTTTAATTTTCGTCGTGCGGCGGAATAAGGGCCGGCGTTAAAAGGGCCAAAATTTTACAAATTTTCTCAAAAAGCGGCGTTAATTTTTTATTATATTTTTTGCTAACACGCACCTTATTTTAGGCTATATTTGGATATAGTAATGTATATTTAACCAAAATTAGAAAAGAAACATCAACAAAACAGAAAGTAAACTACTATAGATTAGTAAAGTTAGTGTTCTTTAGTTTAAGAGTTACTAAATCATATGTCGATGTCCTGAAATGGGTTTTCGCACAAATGGGATAGGTTTGAGGATTGGGTAACTGCCTCAGTAATGTGTGCCTTCCTAAAACCGGAAAGAATGAGCTCTTTAGATTCCTTAAAGTACTTATACATTTCAATGATCCACTTTGCGTGCAGAGGCTTTATTGCGCTTAATCGAACATCCACAATGCTGTGTTGAAAAAAATGGAAAACTTTGTAAAAAGACAGGCAGAAAAAATGTCTGAAAAATTTGATTTCGAACAGGAGCTGGATTTGAGAGATGAGACTAGGGAGGAGCAGTGTGAATATGAGGTGGAAGAAGACGCCATCGAAGTGCAGTCGGACGAAGAGGTAGATACAGAATGCATCGAGAAAGAGACGATCGTAATTGACTAATTTTTTCATGATAGTAGCTACTTTCTTATCTTTTTCAAGGATAAAACACGTCTGTAAAATATAATTTTAAATTTTTTCTTTCCTCGGTCTTTGTCCGGCGTAAAACGCGGCCCTAAATGGCGTTAGAGCAGATTCTTGGGGTGGCGGAATTAGGGCCGGCGTAAAAAGGGCCAGCGTAAAATTAGGGCCGGCGTAAAAAGGGCCGACAAGGTAGCAATAATAACAACAGTTTAATAATAAAAATTTAAATAACATGTTGGTGTGTCAATAAACATTTGAAAAATGTATAACTCAACCAAAATCTTCAAAAATGCTTACATTTATATCAACTGGACATTCATTGAGAACCCTTTTCACTTCAGGAAGTGACTTGAATGTTTGCATGCTGACAAAGAAAATAGGGAGATGAAGATGGTGTGATCTCTTGTAAATTGATATTGCCTGTTGCACATAAGAAAAACAGCAGCAGCATAAACTTCCCTTACCAGGCTAAATTTTCAATTTTTATATGGCAGCAGCATGACCACTGACCATTTTCAACAGAAGATACCACCGCACAATCAGTGTGGCACTCCCTCAAGCACAAAAAACATTTCACTGTTGTTGGTGCAGGAGCTCTGCCAAATGATTTCATGCACAGACTCCTGCCATCGAATGCAATGTCACACTCTCCATCGTCTTCCAGATCTTTTCTTTCCTCTTTCCCGAAGTTGACCAATGGTATGACATGATTGATCACACCATTAAGTGACGATGGAACCCACATTATTTTAATAGACACCGTCAAATTCTCTTGAGCAAACTCCTGACAGAGCAATTGGTCAGTTGAGAAGGAAACCAAAGGTGGCGGTACCTAGAATGCAGGTTCACAGTCACACATACCGTATTTCCTCTTAGAAGAGCCCAAGGCGCTTATTAAATTTTTGATTGTTTTGGGCGCTCATTGGGAGGGGTGAGCTCTTTAGATTTTTCAACATTTTACTTAAACGGTATGTAACAAAAAAGATAGTTTGAAACCAAAATATTTATCAAAGTTTAATTAAAAGCTAGATATTGTGTTCAGACAATGTTCATACAAATGTTCATCTTTTTATGATCATCATCATCCCCGTCCTCAACCTCCCCAAAATTCTGGACCGGGGAGGGGGGCGCTCATTCGAGAAAATACGGTAATCTTAAAAAACATGCACGCTTTTTATAAAAATAGAGTCTACAAAAATATTAAGGCTCAAATTTGCTGAAATTGAAGAATAGTTTAGGAATAATGCCGGGCTCAAGCTTCATAAAGACTTTGATTTTTTAAAATTAATCTCATATTTTCTGAAAAGCAAAACAAGTGCGACTTTTACGCTACATGTTTTAAAATGCACTCATCCGGTCTGAGTCATAAGTTTATGATGAAGCAACACATCAAAAAAAGATTTGAATTTATTCTTGATCTTCAGGCAAATTTACATCTTGTATCAGTTAAGAATAATTCAAGAACAATCTTAGGCTCAAATGAAAAGAGATGTAAGAAAATTAAGGCTGGAAAAAATTGAGGTAGAATCATGTTCGCGTTAGTTATATTAATTTCCTGTGATATACTTGTGACTGTGCCGTTTGTCTATGTTATATCCGTTGTTGCTGTCACTATTGATTGATGTGTCATATTATGGTTGTTTAAACTTTTAACTTGTGTGAAATTGTAATTGCGCATTTACTGGCCGGCTCTCTTGGTTCAATCCATCAAAGAAAATCCATCAAAAGGGGCGCTACTATTGTAAAACAAGTGACTTTTAAGGAAATATCAGGAAATTTTGAGAACATTCAGCCTCGTTTGAGGAAAGCGTTGGTTTCACTTATGGAAGCAAAGCAATGCTTTTGCCAGTTTGAGATCATTCTCTCACGACCCTGACATGGAGAAGAACGATGGACCTGAACTGATAATGGTAAGTAAGCGCCACTTTCCATAATCGTAGGAAAATAATGATCTATAGATCAAAGTTTATCATGGTGGTTTATTTCAAGTTTTTAATGAAATCAAATGTTTAATCATAAAACTTTTGCTAAGACCTGTCATTCCATTTCCCTCTGCCAATATATTGATATGTTAATTTTTTTGTATAGCTAACAGATGATGACGATGAATTGCTTGCTGTCAATGATGGAAGTACTGAGTCAAACTTTCCTAAGTGGTAAGTTTCTTAAATCTTCTGTTGACTTCCTTCAAGCTTTTTAATGCAATGAACATGTAAACGGTTCTTCACAAGTTTACTTTTAGGATGACCAACCACAGGAATATACACAATGATCTTTCGCAAGCTCAAGGTTATATTCTTATAAACACTAACACGACGTACACGAGGCCTTTCGCAAGCACCACGTGCACTTAGATACATCGCGTGACAACTATAGGATTAAAAGACAAGACTAAAAACTGATTACACAAAAGGCTAAGGCTTTAAATATACCCTGACGTACACCCTACGGTAAATCCGATACATTGTCATTAGTAGAAGTGTAAAGCAAATAAGGCATACCAAATGATACAAACTATAAGTTACAAAATGTGATTAAGTGATGACTTGGACAATAGAGTATTGAATCGAATGAGTCTAACGATAAGCAAGATAATCTTGAGGCAAGCGAATTAGGTATAACAATAAACAAACAGATAAATGAATAGATAGTACCAAGATAAAATAAGAGAACTAAGATAGTCTAACTAAAAATTCTCGATTTACCTTCTCTTTGAAAGGCACTTTTTCCTTTACCGAAAGGTCCATTTGTCTTGAAACGGCCATCATTGGACACAGCAAAGCACGGCGATTCGCGTGAACCGCAGCTTTGATCCTTTCATTCTTGTCTGCACGGTTTCTAGCCTGTTTTCCACAAGGCATTTTCGAGCTTTCCTGTGGCCGCAACTGGGGCAAAGTGACGATCTGACCAGGCCTGTTTTTATTTTTGGAACAATCAAATCGCGAAAGCGAGACTCCCTTCAGACCCCGCACAGTCTGCGCATCAGTCGATCAAGGGGGTCAGCTCATACAAGTTTAGAAACCATCCAGGTTGTTGTCACTGGTGATTGTTGATGCAAATGTAATGGCTGATTTTGTCCAACCTTCGGAAAGTGGAATTTCCAGCAGTTTGAAAGCGAAATTGAGAGAAAATTTGAGGGGAAAGAGTCAGCAAAGGAGGGGAGAACCGACAGAATCTTTGTTGTCGCGTCTTAAAACAATTTTTGAAAATAAATCCACACTTGTGGTGAGGGAAGAACAGCTGGAGAAGAACGGTAGAATATTTTTGGAACTGTGACGAAGATTCGCAGACATTTTTGATTTGAGTAATGGAGGACCACTGCATTCAGCTAGAGCTGTTATACATGAGAATGGCACTGCACCTTTTCAAGTTTTGCATATGGCCCATTGCTCCATTGAACTTTTAGGAGAGAATAATATGGTCAACGATGAAGCCATCAAGAATTTATTAGATTCATTTCAACCTCGGTACTTTTGTTGTGTTGGATTACGCTGTTCTGAATTTGAAGAAATTGCAAGAAGTGTCCACGTAGAATTAAAGAATAAAGAAGAGTTGAAGTACCCGTTCCAAAGAATAGCCAGCAAGAAATGTTTACGCTGGTTTAAAGCAGGTCAAAATATAAGTAAAGGGCAGAAAGAACACGGGGCTACTTGCGGAGAATGCAAGTCTTTCTGTTGATATGTGAGGGTAATGAAAGTTAGAAATGAGCAAGAGTCAACTGGGTTGCATATGAGAAACCGTTTGAAGGCATCATCAAACTTTGCAATTTCAAAATTGATACCGATAAGCAAGCAACGAAGAATCCTTGCAAATTCATGGAAACGAGAAGAGCAGCGCAAAGAGTTGAGAATTTATGAAGAGAAGCTGCAGGAATTTGATGTTGAACTGGATGAAACTCAGAATTCAGAAATGAAAAGTGTGGTAGAATGGATTAATCACAACGCTGTGAATGACTTAGAGACACTGTTGGCTGATTGTGAAAACCAAGATATCAGTGATGCCATCACAAAAATGTGGTACAAAGATACAGAAGACAGAGGAGAATTCTACAGGGATCAGTTTTATATTCAAGGTTAGACACTCAATAATTTGCCTTTTGCAGCATAAATCTGCACAATATTGTAACAATATTGTGAATTCTTAACAATTTTTAAAGAATTTTTAAATGTTTAGAAAATAGTATTCCTGTTAAAAAGATTTGCTTCCCAACATTTGGAAGAATTCTAAGAGTTCAAAACATGTTGCATGAATGTTGAACTGTACGTATATGAAAATTGTGTTGTATGTATATACAGTAACTGTGCTATTAATAAAAGATTTAATCAAATAGGAAACAATCAAAATGCTATAGTATACAACTTTTAAATGAGATTTTATTTTTCTTCCAGGAAAAGAAAAAGCAAATGGTCATCGCTGGAGCGTGATTACATATAGAAATCTGGTAATGCAAAAGCTGCACATGGGTATCGGGACACACCATTATATGTCAAAGAAAAGATACTAAAGCGAAAAACCAAGAAAAGTAACGTGAAAAAGTGACAAATAACGTTAATCACGAATCTGAAGCTATTTGATCCATTGTAGTATATGCATACAGCATTTTGTGTTCTTGAGTGTAGTACAACCGTTTATGTTTTCTTTGATCATTTCCCTACTTGATACAGATCATCCCTTATGGTTGTTCCACCTTTCACCAGGTCACCTTTAGAATCTGCAACTAAGCTGTAATGACTTTGAATTAACTGCCCAACTCTAGAGTGAACCATTTTTCTTTGCCACCAGGTGAACAATTTTTCAAAATTCTCAGAAGAAAAGAGCCTTTCGTTCTTTACAAAATTGGTATTTATGTACTGCATTGTTTGAATAAATATCACCTTCAATTGTCCACAGTTGTTCACATTGTATGATGTTATCTGTGAAAAAATTAAAATGTGTTTTAAAACCAATTAAAAACACTTTTCCCTCCATCCATTGAAATCTCAGCATAGCACTTAAAGTTTCTTGAGTTGCTTCCGATTAAATTTCTTTTATTTTGTCTTGGTTTTAGCTTTTAAGTCTTAGAGCTCCTGAAACATAATATTAAAAGAGTTTCTGCAATTTTTAGGCCATCCCATTACAGTGAACTTTAAACCAGTTTCTCATTGAAAACTGTGCAATGAAAATACTTTAGTATCAACTTTCCATTTCATTCTTGACATAAAAATACTACGTCAAAGATTTAATTATTTAATGAGTTTTATGAGAACAGTGAAATAAAAATGCAATTGGCCATCAGTTTTTTATGTTTACTTTACCTGAATGAGTTTATCTCCATACACTTTCAGGCCACCATGATTAGCTGTCATGTTCAGAGTTTGATCCAGCAATCTCAAGTAGGGCAGGAAGACCCATTTTGGAACAAAAAACCATCCTCTGTCTCTTTCCATTAATCCAGTAGCGATCGCAGGGTTTTTTTCTCTTCTGGTGTCATCACAAGGCAGTACATAAATTTTCTGAAGTTAATCAGTGACTTCCATTTAGACCAGGCGACAAAGGGGGGTATCGTCAAAGTCGGAGGAACTTTACCCCAATAGGTGGATTTGGTCAATTTGGGGGCGCTGATTCCGAATATGGTTGTTATACCAAAGGGCGTGGCGGCGTTTAGCCTCTATTTCAATTTTAAACCTCGTTTTCGATAAGAATTGTGAAACGTCTCGTTGAGCTAAAATACGTATGTAATACAGTTAAAATTGATGTTACTAAAGCAAATGGAGGATGCTGCATTCAAATTTATTGGTTTCTTGGACAAAATGTTGACTTTTCCTCATTTTCATACTGAGCCTCGTTTCTGAAACTGGAAAAAATATTATTTGTGGAAAACTTTACAGCGAAACCTAAATCTCCCACACATCTGAAGTATGATGCACCTATTTGATAAATAATGTTTTATTTTTAGCAAGAATTGAAGTTTGTTTATAATTTTAGGCTCATCTTTCAATCAATTGCATACTTTGCGAATAGTTTTGGCAGAGCTGGGAGATGTTTAACTTCTCAGTTTCACTATAAGTATTTTATTTTCGATATGAAAAGTGATGAGGTTTACACTGTGTAGAAGCATGTACTGTTATTGAAAGCTTTCGATCGCATTAAATTATGAAGGGTTAAAAATGAGTGGAAGTCCAGGTAGTTGTGTTCCCAAAATTGCCTGTATCGTGCACTACAAGAATATAAAGGAAGAAAGTATCACTCGCTTGACGGAAAAATCTCACAGTTCGTTGCTAGCAAGTAAATCGATAAGAGAAAGACTTGGTGGAGATAACTGGCACAAGGAGCAATGCGAAGGTATTCCTCAGGTATTTTCTGATGATCAGGGTTACCATAGATCTTGCTATGCAAAGTTCACGCTTGCAAAATCCTACGCTAAACGCAGATCTTCAGATTTTGCAGAAGGTGTACGAACAGACAGCCAAAGAAGCCTGCGTTCTTGCGATCCGACAGCTTCATCTTCTGCAGTGGGAACGATCCTATTTCCAAAGCAATGTATGATATGCAAGAAAAGTACCCCGAAATCGGTGAAAGGAAAAAAACAGCCTTTATCTTTGATCGTTACGAAGCAGGCAGAAACTACTTTAAAGCAAGCAGCAGCTCTCCATAACGACCAAGAGCTTCTGGTGCAAATACAAGACCAAGATTTGATCGCTAAAGAGCTCTTAAAACACAGGAAGTGCTATTTGGACTATACACGGATCGTGGGCAAACTTGTCGAGGATAAAGAGCTGGAAGATGCAGAAGTTCCCAATAAAACAAATTTTTCAGCTGTTTGTGAACTTGTGCAAACGAACATTCTTGAATTTCAGCAGTCGATATCTATGGAGACATTAATGACAGTATACGGTGGATCAAAAGAGAGACAAAATAGGCATTTGCTGAAGGACAGGTTGTCTAAGCAGTTTCCAGGTCAACTACTGTTTGTTAAAACTGACTACCACGAGCCACATATCGTAATTAGTGCCAGTTGCATTGAAACATCTGCTTTCTCTTCAGTACCATTATTAGACAAGGAATTCTACATTAACAAGGCTGCTTTCATTCTTCGTGATGAAGTGCTTGACTTTGTTAAAAGTCTTCCTGAGCTCCCCTGGCCACCGACTGTTCAATCAATGAGCGCAGAAAATCGGCTTGGTCCAGAACTATTGTTGAATTTTTACAAGAAGCTTCTTGCAAAAAAGGGATCGCATCATTCGAGTAGTCCACAAGTGAGCAGCTTTGCAGAATCCTTCTCTCAAGATGTTCTTTTTGCTGTAAGCAGGGGTAACTTCTTGACAGCAAAGCATGTCTTGAACGGATGTGGAATCCATAGTTTGACTGGCCAAAAGCTCCCTATCAGCATACTAGCTAAGCAAGGGCACAGTGTGACGTATGATACAGTCTGTGAAATCGAAACATCCCAGGCAGAACTAACAAGAGTGTTTCAAAAAGAAGGAGCAAGCTTGCTATTGCAACCAAAGGAGGATTCCAGCATAGTCCCGACATTCTTTTGGTGGGACAACTTCGATCAAAACATAGAAAGCATGACTGGTCACGGGACGATTCATACAACACATGGTGAAGCTTTCCAAGAGCATTATCCAAGCAGCATTGTTCGTGATGAAACACGTAGTTTGACAAGATCCAAGAGACGTGCTCTTGCTCCCATTACTGAAAAACCAGTTCCACAAAAGCGAGTATCAGCACACACAGAGCCGCCACCACTGTCAACTGCGACCAGTGTCATTGGTATTGAGGGAAATTTGCATTGCAGAAATCTCCATTTGCTCTGGACCTTCGCGCGGAATGTAAACAACAATGAGCAAACCTGTCCCCGATTCATTGGATGGATAACCCGGACGTTACAGGATAAAGAAGTTAAGAAAACTGAACTAACGTATCTGCCACCCATCCACAAACCCATTACGGAGTACGGAACAATGTTTGAAATTTTCTATCAATCACGCAGGTTAGCAGAACAATGCAACATGAAATACACACACATTACTATGGACTGTGGTGCTGCAATGAAAGCGTATCATGTCCTCTGGAACAACCCAGATACATTCTCTGACGTTATCCTACATTTAGGGGATTTCCATGCTATGATGGAGATTTTCAATATCATTGGCACCATAGTAGCAGGGAGTGGTTTTGAAGACATAATATTCCAAGCTGGCTTGTGTGCATCTGGAAGTTTGAATGGTGTTATGAAGGGAAAGCACTATAATAGAGCGTGGATGGTTCACGAATCGTTTGCCGAGGCTGTAGTTAGGCTGTTTCAGGAACGCTGCGACATCACATTGCCTGAGGGGCTACGGAGATATTGCCACAGAGATTGGGATCAACGCGAGGAAATTGGGAAGGTTTTGGAAAATGAAAAAGTGAAAAATTACATCAAAGAGTACGATCGTTGTCAGAAGAAATGTCTTGAAGGGGAGTTCGGTAAAACTGCACAATTTTGGATGCAGTACGCTAATGCAGTCGAGTCCTTACACAGATTGAGGTTTGCCATATGCAAGAATGATTTTGATTTGCGCCTTCTTATGTGGCAGTTCTGGTTACCATTCATGTTCATGACGAATAAAGTTCATTACTCCCGGTATGGTGCATATTACTGCTTTTTGATGGAGCATCTTGATGCAAACTATCCAGGGGCCCGAGAGGAGATGGAGATGTATGGATTGTCGGTAAAGCGAAACAATCTGGGAATTGGACAAGCAGTAGATCTGGCAGGTGAACAGACATTCATGAAACATGCTAAAACAGCAGGTATGTATTCTTTTCAATTTCATTCTCCTCTTCCTTAAATCCCTTTGACGGAGGGTTGGGATGTGTCGCTGTCGCTGGGGATGGTGAAACCTAATGAAATATTGAAGGAGATCTCCAAAAAATCAACTGGAAAATGTGTAAGATAGATATGCATGTCATCTAATCACATGCATTGTATCAAAGGGAATAATTCAAATGCACCACTCGCTAAATCTTGAACCTGAGCTTAGCAAATTAAAAAACATAATATCATATCTGGAAATTTCTTCAATATAGCAGCCCGTATTGCCCCAGGGTAATTATTTACTTGTAATTTTTTTGGATGCAGGAAAACTCAAGGATAAATTTTATTTCAGGTGGCTTAAAACAGTGTCTTAACAGTGAAACAGCTTACGAGAAATGGGTCTTGAATCGACCCATGCAAGCCGAGTACACCGAGGGACTTATGGACTTGTCTGGCTTGTCAAGAAGTATTATGAATCCAAGAAAATGTCTTCGACCATCAGAGATCATCAAAAGTGAGGAAATGGTCAAAAGAGTACAAGGGATCATCACGGAAACTTTCGTCAATCCTTTTCAAGCTGATCTTCCAAAAGATAATCTTTACAACATCGTGTCCGGCAGGCCAGTCGACAGCAAAATACATTCGGATCTTTGCACTATAAGACAAGAAGGAGAAGTCAAGCTTAAAGAATTCACAAATAGATTTACTGGAGATGACAGCCAATCACACACAAAGAAGTTCTTCGATCCAATCAAACGCACCAAACTTAAGACCTTCAAAGAAAGCTTCAAAAGCCAGAAAAAGAAAGAAAAGCAACGGGAAATCGTTGCACAACGAGATGTTCTTGGGCTCCTAGCAGCAAAGTCGCACGAGAAAAACGCTCCAGTTGATTTTGACAAGGCTCTTAGTTATCCGTTGTCACCTGTTCCTCTGTCTCTTGCCACCGCAGATGGAGCTATAAGAAAATCAGCAAAAAGCAAATTGTACCAGTGTGCTTTTGATGATCTACAGGAGGTATCATATGCAGAAATACCTGATGTCAAGATCTTTATCCTAGATTTAGCCGCAGCAGTGCGAAGTACCAATGCCAAGCAGTGCACAATTCGACAGTTTGCGAATAGGATCCTTCAAGCCATCCCACATCAGATGGAGGTGATATATGTAGCTTGTGATATATATTCAGGTCACTCGATAAAGGAAGCTGAGCGAAAACGCAGAGGTGAGGGTGAGCGTTACATCTTGAATTCACCAGATGTCAAAGTTCCAAACGACATCAGTGGATTCTTGAGTAACGGAGAAAACAAGGAGAGATTGTTCAATCTGATAATGCAAATGTGGATGGAAGAAAAATACAAGCTCGGGAAAAAGGTAATCTACTTCTCAAGTAAGATCAATTGCCATCTTATTTCAAAGGAAGAGTGCAAAGTTGTTGAGGAGCTTGCCTGTAACCACGAGGAAGCTGACACAAAAGTTGTCTTCTTGTTGGATCATGTTTTGCAGAGATATGGTCAGCACAGCAGAGTGATACTGAGATCTCCATCCGGTGATGTTGATATCCCTATAATTGTTTATGGCAACCAGCTCGATACTGATCTCCGGATTTTCCTTGACAATGGTACTGGGAAAAGCAGGAAGGTTCTAGACATGAACTCGTCGCAGCTTTCATCCGTCCAAAAACGTGGTATTATTGGATTTCATGCACTGACAGGCAATGATTACGTTTCTTCTTTCTTTGGAAAGGGCAAAGCAAGCTGCTACAAGATATACACGAAATTCCCTCATCTTCAGGCAGCATTTTGTAATCTTGGAAACTCGTTTACCGTTGATGAACAGACCAAAGTGGCGTTGAGAGAATTTATCTGCAAAGTTTACGGAAAAGGAAGGCTGAATGACGTCGATGAGGCGAGAAGAGAGCTTTTTTGGAATCGGCTTCGAAGAGATAACCGAATTTCAGATCTCTCAGTGCTACCCCCTTGCAATCGCACAACGGAAATCCACATAAAGAGAGCCAATTTCGTTGCTTTGATGTGGAAAATGGCAAAGTCACCAATGCTCAACCTCGAGGACCCGAGTCAGCATGGTTGGACAGGAGATTTGGAGCCAGATTGGGGAACTGAGCCTTACCCAGAAGACATAGAACAGCTTTTAGTCCGAGATAACGTTGATGCTGCCAGCGTTGACAGTGATGACGATTCTGATCTAGAACTGGAAGACCTTGACTTGTAAAGACAAGATGGTATCCTGATAATTTGTTTAGTTTTGGTTATTTGTAAATATCGTTGTTTATGTTGACATAAGTTTTCTGACGATGGTCATACCGTATACAAACGTTTGCTGTTACTTCATGCAACAAAATGTCTGAAGTGAAAGCATCAACTGCAGGCAAAGAATGAAATTTCGTGCAAGTAACATTCTTACGTCATTTTGCCTAGTGTCAGAGTGAGGCTTTGTCGGAATTGATACAAATGTCAACTTTTTGTCCAAGAAACCAATAAATTTGAATGCAGCATCCTCCATTTGCTTTAGTAACATCAATTTTAACTGTATTACATACGTATTTTAGCTCAACGAGACGTTTCACAATTCTTATCGAAAACGAGGTTTAAAATTGAAATAGAGGCTAAACGCCGCCACGCCCTTTGGTATAACAACCATATTCGGAATCAGCGCCCCCAAATTGACCAAATCCACCTATTGGGGTAAAGTTCCTCCGACTTTGACGATACCCCCCTTTGTCGCCTGGTCTAATTCCACTTGTTTTTTTTTGTAAGCAAATCTCCTGAGTTTTGCAATTCTCTGTTTGACACATTTGTAAATTTTGCCAAAGCAGCCACCACCCAATGTTAACAATGAAAGAGCAGAATTCAATGTTGTTGGCTCTCCTGGATTTGAAAGCGGATCTTTCTTGATTTGCTTTATTGCAATCACTTTACTCTGGATAAATTTAAAAATAGCAGCTGCAATGGCATGGATGACGCAAAAGAAATCACCTTTGTCTCCGCTCATTTTCTTTGATTCGCGAAGCGTAATCAATGAGGTTGTGTTGCGGGAGAATTTCGTGTAATCACTTTAGCCTCGTTTTCCACCAACCATAATGCTTTGCGAGCTGCATGCAACTTTTCCTGAAGGTCAACCAAACCAACACTCCAAAAATCTTGTCTTGTCGTCAGTGAAGTTGTGAGGAAGGAGATTTTTGCCAAGAAGTAAGTACATTTGTTTTTCTATATTCTACATCACAAATATTCAACATCATATATCTGTATCCCGGTTTTTTGCATGTAAGGAATAAACTCGTTGTTTGTTTGTTGTCGTAAGTTAGACTCTAGTCTGGTTTTGTTAGTTAGACTGTTGTCTCTGCTCTGGGAACACGCACTGCACTGCGGGAGTTCTTTTGGATTAGAAACCTTTAAAACTTCTTATATTGTAGAAGTCTGAGTGGAAAGGTTTTAATAATTTTTTGTTTTAACACTGTTTTTGTTACATATCTCGCAACTGTATTCTGGATGTTTTGAGTGACTCGGGTAGACTAGTTGACTCGAGTTTTGCCAGCTAGACTAGGCCCTTCCTGGTTGTCTCGCCAGGTGGGCGAAACCTGGCAGAACAGCCTTTTGCATCTCACCAAAGTTTCACAATAAGATTTTCTTAGTTAAGTACATTGTTCACGTCAACACTATTTTTGTTGTGACTTGCACTTTTTTATAAGGGGTCATTAACCTAGACTAGTGCTAGGATTTCTGGTAATATCAATAGATTGCGTTAACAATAGAAAACAATAAAAAATTTGTATAACTTTCTTATAATAAATATATACAAATAGTTTTATGCCCCTTGTGGCACTCTGAGATTTTTCTCAGTTACTTACAAATAATTTTGATGCCCCTTGTGGCACTCTGAGACATTTCTCAGTTTCTTACAAATTCACTTCCTGTGGCACTTAGCCTCACATTGTTTGCCCCTTGTGGCATACTGCTGAAAAGCATATGCTAATGTCCTTTTTTGGTCCTCGCAGCATAATATTATAATTTTCAGATTGCCATGAATCCTTCTAGACTATTATGCATAGTTATTTTGGTTCTATTGGTGTTCATTAAATGCAGATATTCATATTTTAACAAAGAATATATTGTCAGTACAAAATTTGCTATTTCTCACCAAAAAAACTCAGTGTTGGGTACAAAATGGTTAAAGCAACAAAGATCAATACCGTGTTCTAAACTCTTGACATCAAAATGCCAACATGCTGCCATCAGAGCATTTTGTTCAATTTCTGTCTTAGTTGTTTTACTTCTTCAATGTGGTGATATAGAGTTGAATCCAGGACCAACATGCATTGGTACACTTTTGAATTCAAATGAATTTCAATTCCATCCCATTTCATCTGGATATCAGACCTCTTTATGTTCCACACTGAATTTACCATTGTTTAAAGCCAGCCGTGAAGGAAATGTAAAACCTTTGAAAACTCCTTCTCGTGTGTTTGATATATTTGGTGATGGAAACTGTCTTTTTCGGGCATTTTCTTATATAATTTGTGGTACGCAAAAATTTCACGAAATTATTAGAAATAGAATAACATCACATATGAAGGAAATAGAGCATCATTTATATCCTCATATAAATGGTTCTGTTGAAGATTATTTAAACAACACCAGAATGCAATTCACTGGAACTTTGGGGACTGATGTTGAAATTATAACAGCTTCATACCTATTTGAGACTGATATCTATGTCTACTCAAGTTATAGTAATGAACTAAAATGGTCAAGGTTTTCAATGGCAACAAGCTGCCAATCCAATGAAGACTGTACAGAAGCTATTTATATCCAAAACATCAATGGGGTACATTATGATGTTGTTCTGGATGTTTTGAGTCATGTTAGTCATGTAAGTGAAAGGGAATTTCCAGATATATCTAATGGTTCAAGTACTTGTGAGAAAATATATGGGCTTGATACACCAGATGAACGTTTGAAGCTAAGATTAGCCAGACAGGGCCTAGAGCCGGTTGGTGTAGCAGGTGATGGAAATTGTTTCTTTAGAGCAGTTTCACACCAACTCTTTTCCACTGATAAGCATCACCATCGAGTTCGCATGGAAGGTATAAATTATATCATTAAAAATCCTGAAGTATTTATAGATAGTATAACCGAAGAATCGTTTTTAACTTACATAGATACTATGTCAAAGCCAGGAACATGGTGTGAAAATATTATCATTCAGGCTGTAGCAAATGCAAATAATTGCCAAATTTTAATAACTGAATCTGCCACAAACTTGCAAGAACCAACAGTTATAAATCCACAAAATTCAACATGTGTACCTTCACAAATACACATAGGACATCTTGAACAACTACATTATGTTTCCACGATGAAAATTAAAAAAAGAAAATCTCCTTCAAAAGAGACAGAACATCTTTATAAGAAGCAAAAGAGAGCAGAAAAGACTGCTGCACAAATTCAACAATTGCGATCAAATCCTGTTTTCAAAGAGAACGAAAGGTTAAAAAAAAGACTTAAGTATGCCGAAAGGCTTGAATCTGAGGGAACTTGTGTAAAACGCAAGGCTGTTCCTAAGAGTAAAAATTTAAAAGATGAATTTTCATATTATGAAACCACTGAAAAAACGGAGAATCTCTTAAAAAGATGGAAATCCTATCTGCTTTCTACAGCCTCATTTCGTAAAACGAAAAATGTTAGTTGTTTGAATATAATGACTGAGCTTATTGCGTCTTTCAAGAAAAGCATACAAATTGGACCAGAATATATATGCACCTGCTGTGAGCAATTGTGGTATAGGTCATCAGTTTTGTACTCTTTTGCAAGTAGATATGATTTATGTGATAAAAAGATCACTGAAATATGTCTGAATGGAATAAACAGTGCTTTAAACTGTGAATGGATTTGTCGAACATGCCACCAGTCTCTTCTAAAGGGTAAAATGCCATCTTGCTCAAAGGCAAATTTAGAGAGATTTCCTCACAAACCGGATTGTTTGAACTTAACTCCATTAGAGGAAAGACTTATTTCACCTCGTATCCCTTTCATGCAAATAAGAGAATTGCCAAGAGGTGGACAATTACGTATACATGGAGGTGTTGTTAATGTACCTGCTGATGTTTCCTCCAGTGTAAACAAATTGCCAAGAATTATATCTGAATCACAGACAATACCTGTTAAACTCAAACGAAAGCTCTCATTTAAACATTATTATAGCTATGAGAGTGTCAGACCAAACAGAGTCTTAGCTGCAGCACAGTATCTTACTCAAAACAGCTCCTTGTTTAGAAGTGAAGGAGTCACAGTAGATGATGAATGGCTGAATAAAGTTGAAACTGACAGGTCACAATGGTCTAAATTTTCTTCTTGCAACAGTCAAGATAAAAGAGAAGATACAGAAAGTCAAAATAATTTTGATAAAGAAAATCAGGAGGAAGTGGAGGATGTTGATGAATATGATGGATGGACTGAAGAAGAAAAACAGCCATCAGGTGTTACTGACACTCTTTTACAGGAGCCTGACTCCACACAAGCCATTGATTTTATTATTAATGTTGCACCAGGTGAAGGTAATCATCCATTGGGAATATTTTTAGACAAGGACTCTGAATATCTAAGCTTCCCTACTATTTACTGTGGAATGCGCAGATCAAAGTCTTCTATTTCAAAAGTACATTACAGCACAATTTGTAAATGGGAGCTCCGGAACAGCGACAGGAGAGTTGCTAGATCCATTCCAAATATTTTTTTTAAGCTAAAGAAGTTACAGATCAATAGAATACAAGATACTGCTCAAATTTCACTGCGCAAATGTAAAACGAAGGGCCAAAAGTACACCGCAGGTGAACTAAAAAATAATGCATTTGTCAGAAATCTCATCAATCTTGATGAAGGCTACCTGGTTTTGAAAAGTTTGAGAGGGTCACCACCATATTTTCAGAAATGTCAGAAGGACCTTTTTGCTATGATCAGACAACTTGGATATCCAACATGGTTTGCATCATTCTCTGCAGCAGAAACTAAGTGGTTGCATTTACTGAAAATACTAGGAAGACTAGTAGATAATCATTCATATACTGATGCAGAAATAAGAGATATGTCTTGGTTGAAAAAATGTGAACTTATTCAAAAGGATCCAGTCACCTGTGCAAGAAACTTTGAGCATATGGTTCAGAATCTCATTCACAACTTCTTGAAAAGTAAGGAAATGCCTTTGGGTGAAATCATTGACTACTTTTATAGAGTTGAGTTTCAGCAACGTGGATCACCACATATACATGGCTTGTTTTGGATAAAAAATGCTCCACAGTATGGGAAAGATCCAGACAATATGGTAACAAGTTTCGTAGATAAATATGTTACCTGTGCTGAGAAAATTAATTTTGAAAATAGTTCAGAGCTTATAAATTTGCAAACCCATAAGCATTCTAAGACTTGCAAAAAGAAAAATCAGAGAATATGTAGGTTCAATTTTCCTCAACCTCCCATGCCAAAGACAGTTATTTTGAAGCCACTTGACAGTGTGGCTTTTCAAGCAAGTGAACTGGAAAATATAAAGACAAATTATCACAATATCCAAATGTTGCTCGATGAAATGAAGCATGGCCATGAAATGACATTTGATGAGTTCTTGAAAGTATTAGAAGTGGATGAAAACAATTACATTTTGTCAATAAGATATTCTTTGAAGAGACAAACTCTTTTCTTAAAAAGAACCCCAAAAGAAATCAGAATAAACAATTACAATCATAACCTCCTTGCAGCCTGGCAAGCAAACCTTGATCTTCAGTATGTTCTAGATCCATATTCTTGTGCTGTGTACATTTTATCGTACATCACAAAGGGGCAGAGAGTAATGAGTAAACTTCTAGAGGAAGCCAGTCTTGAAGCACATAAAACACATGGTGAAAATATTCCAAAACAGATAAGATATATTGGAAATAAGTTCTTGAATGCAGTTGAGATTAGTGCTCAAGAAGCAGTGTACCTGGTTATGCAAATGCCATTAAGAAGATCATCTCGTGCTATACAGTTTATCAACACAGCTCCTGCTAATGAAAGATGTTTCTTAATAAAAAGTAATGAAAAAATAAATGATTTGGCAGATTCTTCAACAGACATAGAATCAGATAATGTTATCAAACGATATCAAAGACGGCCACAACAACTGGAAGATATTTGCCTTGCTGATTTTGTTGCATGGTATGAAGCTTTGCCATCTGGAAAATATGACAGCTTAAACAGTATGCAAATATGGTCTGATTATCTGCCACATAATGACTCATTGGAAAATCACGATGATGATACGGTCATAGAGGATGACATAGTGTCCAGTTCTAAAACATACAAATTACCAGGTAAACTGAAACTAGTGAAAAGGAGCAAGGCAAAAGTGTTACGTTCTATTAGATATGATAAGAACAAAGATCCCGAAAATCATTATAGAGAGAGGTTGATGCTCTATATGCCATGGAGGAATGAAACCTGTGACATACTGCAAGACTCTCAGACGTTTGAAGAAAATTTTCTAAAAAACAAAAGAATTATTGACAAAAACTGTAGGCAGTATGAAACTGATAGTGCTGCTCTTGAGTATCTCTTGGAGGATGCTTCATATCATGTCTTTAATGAGCCTGAAATTGTTGCACCTGGTGCCCAGCATATTGATGATGATGATTTCCAAAGAGGAACACAAGCAAGCAAACTATATGGATGTTTTGACCCAGGACCGTCAGTCAACTTAAAATATGACTTACTTGATGATACAGGCATTTATCCAAGGACCTTAAGTGCCAACACAGTTGAAAATGTTGCAATTAATGATTTGCAATTCAGACAAAAAGTGCAGTTACTAAATAGGGAGCAGATGCAATTTTTCTATCATGTCTTATACGAAGTTAAATTGCAAAGAGAGCCACTTAGAATATTTCTCAGTGGTGGTGCAGGAGTTGGAAAGAGTTTTGTTTTGAACACACTGTACCAAGCAGTAACCAGATATTTCAACCAGTTATCTGGTGAAAACCCAGATGATGTTAGAGCTTTGAAAGTTGCACCCACTGGCAAGGCTGCTTTCAATATAAATGGAAACACGATTCATTCTGCCTTCAATATTCCTGCATCTCAAGGTTTCAATTACATACCCCTTGATAATGATAGGCTTAATTCAATCAGAAAACAGTACAAAACTCTTAAGATTATTTTCATTGATGAAATATCAATGGTTGGAGGCAGATTGTTTAATTTTTTAAACCAACGTCTGCAACAGATTATGGGAACACAAAGTCCATTTGGTGGCTTAAGTATAATAGCAGTAGGCGATTTGTTTCAACTTCAACCTGTTTTTGACAAATGGATATTTGAGGGGTCTCCTTCAGAATATTCCACTTTTGCGACTAATATTTGGCAAGATCATTTTCAATTTTGTGAGTTGAAGACAATAATGAGGCAGAAAGATGACAAAAACTTTGCATTACTATTAAATCGCTTAAGAGAAGATAATCATACAAGTAAAGACATCAGCCTCTTGAAAACAAGAATTATTTCCAAAGGCACATCTTCAATTGCTCATATATCAGGCTACACACATTTATTTCTAACAAATGCTTTGGTTAATTCATTCAATCATGTTGTTTTCCAAAGTTCAAACAAAGATAAAACAATTGTAAAAGCCATTGATTTAGTGGTGGGTGATTTAAAAGATGATGTGAAAGAACAGTTGACACAAAAGATTCCAAATGACCCAACAAAAACCATGGGTTTACATTCAAACTTACCCATAGTTGTCAGTGAAAAGTATGATTTAACTTGCAACATTGACACTACAGATGGTCTGACAAATGGTGCAGAGTGCACTGTTATGAAAATTGATTATAGAATTTCAAATTCCAGTAGGCCCAGTATTATCTGGGTCAGTTTTGCAGAGGAAAGGATTGGATTGATTCAAAGGTCAGAGTATAGATCACTGAGAACATCAGAAACAGATAATCAATGGACACCAATTTTGGAAGTTAACAAACAATTTGTAATGAACAGGGCTTCCCACTATAAGTTCATACGCCGTCAATTCCCACTGAGGCAGTCGGCAGCCAAAACTGTTCACAGGTGTCAGGGTGATACATTAAAAGATGTTGTTGTAAGTTTTGCTTCGACACCCAGGGACCACATACACTATGTTGGACTTAGTAGAGTTGAAAATATGAATGGATTACATATTGAAACTCTAAATGAACAAAAAATTACTGTTAGTAAAAAGGTTATAGATGAAATGAAGCGTTTGAGAGACTTTTCAAAATATACACCCAGTGTTCCATTCTTATACAATCTCTCCGCATCACTAAAGGTCTTATTTCACAATGTCAGATCATTCCCACTTCACAAAAATGATATTTTGCATGATTTCAATGTGACTTCAGCTGACATCAATTTTTTTGTAGAAACTAATTTCTCTATGAGACATAGCTACCAAGAATTTGATATTCCAGGCTTTAAACAACACAGAAATGATTATATTTCTGCAAATTTTAAGTGTGTCTATGGAACTGCAGTTTATGTTATTTCCTCCTTAGATTCCAGGGTAACAGTACTGTCACAGAATCATAATAAAATCGAAATTACTGTTGTAGTTGTCAATGAGCCAGTTAAAAATTTGCATTTAATCGCCCTTTACAGATCGCCAAGTAAAGTTCCATTCAGGAATTTACTGCAAACTTTGCAGTTTCTTCATGAAAATATTGCACAAAATCAACCTACCATTATAATGGGTGATTTTAATGTAGATCTTTCAGGTGAATCTTCTGAAAATACAATACTTTTGTCTATGATGACAAATCTGGGATATACACAGTTAATTACAGAGCCCACAACAAATTACAGCTCCATGTTAGATCATGCTTACACTAACATCCAAGACAGAGTTAGTCAAGTTGGAGTCCTGGAGTCATACTTTTCCGATCACAAACCTATTTATCTTTGTATAAAATAATGAATGTTTTGTTTCACAAGCTGGTGCCTTTGCATTTCTTGAAACTTATTTACTTATTCCATCATATCTTTTTAGACAACATGAGCGAAAAAGAATTACTCGGATATATACATAATGTATCTCCAATCAAAAAAGGACCGTCAAAAAATTTCTTTGACTTTGCCGTACAAACAGAAACAGCAACAGTCAGAGGAGTGTGCTTTTCGCCGAGCAAAAGAAGGCGCCTTGAAGACATCAGTTTATCTGCCTCTCCTGTAAAATTGCGCAAGTTTGTGTGTGATAGGAATCCAGACTGCACAGACATCCTCACCAATGACAGTCTCATCATTGAAGACGCTGGAGATGTTGGTTTTGAGAGGAAAGAGATTCTCCCAAAGAATTTAAATATCTCCATGCTTCATTCCATATCACCACAGCAACTGGTGACAATCAAGGCTAAAATTGTCAACATAGAACCACCTGTTATGGTGGAAAAAGTGGGATTTACCAAACAAAATGCTGCATTAATTGACCCCAGTGGCTGTATTAAAATTGTTGTTTGGCAAGATTCTTTAAAGGAGGAGATACAGGAGGGTGCAACCTATCTGTTTAAAAATCTACGCATCCGGAAGAACCCCTTTGATGGGGAAATTTTTGTAAATCCAGCAAAGACAGATGCTACAATTGAAATAGCAGAGCCATTTGCACCTGAAGAACTTGCTGCACATGCAATAGTGCCAAAAGAATTTATATCTTCCCATGCAACTGGTGAAATTAATGGCATTGAAAAGATTGAATTGTCACGCTGCTGCCACAAATGCAAGAAGCCTGTAGAAGTTTTAGGATCATCAGCAATTGTGACATGCAACTCTTGCAACTTGACTCAAAAGTCTTCAAAGTGTAAGAAGCAATGGTATGTCCGCATTCTTTTTTCTGCTGATGGAAAAGATGTGGTACTGCACGGATATGACCAAATGGTCATGAAACTCATGGAGTTGTCTGACCTCAAAGATCCATCACACAACATCCTTGAAACAGAATTGCAAGAAGCTCTCCTTCTGCTGCCTCCTATTTCAGTAATCTACAACAGACGTACAAGAGCCATCGAATCTGTAGCAAAAATTGACTGATACCCGTTTCCCTTGCCATAACAACTTAGTATAAAAACTATCATGCTGAATGTTATGTTGATTGCTAACTTTTTACATTTTAATTTCATTTGCTGACTGAATGCTGAAGAATATATTCCATAACAGTATAATTAAGTCCTTGAATTATTATTGTTTACATTTGAAAATTTGATTTAACTGCAAGATATAGCATAATGGCGATTGCGTTTGTTACTGTTGATGTCTCGTTCTCTCTCTGCACTGTTGATTTCTATTTTAATTTACGAGTCTCGATTGCACAGCGTGTCTTCGCGAATCATTTGTAGGTTTACCTATTTTTTTATATGAATGAAACCATTTCATCGGGTTTGAAGCAGAATCTCTCAACATATCTCTGACATAAAATGTAAATCTGATTTTGTATACAGCTTGCCTGTCTTTGAGGATTGTGCTCAAGCTCTCCTCTGTGAACTTTATACCCTTCAGGTAAATGTTTTTCACAAGATTCTCCATTTCCTTGGTCTCTTCTAGCGTTTGAACAATGTTTCTCCGATTCTCGATTTCTTTTACATGTAATTCAGAGTTAATAATCTGACGAGCAAAATCGGCAACCGTGTTGATGGGCACCTTTCGCAGACGCTTGGCGATACTCCTGAATGCTGCCTTCTTCAGTCTAGATTTGCTTTTCTTAGGCTTTTCTTTGATTTCCACACTTGTTTCCTTTTTGCGAGATTTGTCAGATTTTTGTTTTTTGGCTTTAGGATCCCTGACGATGACAACATTTGCCTTTGGCCTCGTTCTTGACTTCTTGGAACCAGAGTTTTTGTTGTTGGGACTTTCAGATTTGTCGTCATCATTGGCAGCCTTTTTGTGTGTGCTGTTATTCTGTAAATCATTTCCGTCTGTATTTTCTGAAAGAATGAAATCTAAGAGCTCGTCTGTTTTAGAATACGATATCTTTCTTTTACATTGTCTTGCCTTCGATGTTCTACCAGTTTCATCCGCCATTTCGGCATTTCATTTGCATCAACAATCACCGGTGACAACAACCTGGATGGTTTCCAAACTTGTATGAGCTGACCCCCTTGATCGACTGATGAGCAGACTGCACGGGGTCTGAAGCGAGTCTCGCTTTCACGATTTGATTGTTCCAAAAATAGAAACAGGCCTGGTCAAATCGTCACTTTGCCCTAGTTGCGGCCATAGGAAAGCTCGAAAATGGCTTGTGGAAAACAGGCTAGAAACCGTGCAGACAAGAATCAAAGCTGCGGTTCACGCGAATCGCCGTGCTTTGCTGTGTCCAATGATGGCCGTTTCAAGACAAATGCACCTTTCGGTAAAGGAAAAAGTGCTTTTCAAAGAGAAGGTAAATCGAGAATTTTTAGTTACACTATCTTAGTTCTCTTATTTTATTAAAACTGGATAAAATAGTAATACATAGAAACGAGGCAAATGTCTAGCTAAAGCGAGGCTAAACCATGAGAATAAAATGTAGCCGTATTACAAACATATTCTTTTTTTAAAGTACGGGAGTCGGGAAAGTACCCCTCGTGTAAAATCGTTTTATTTTTAATCCATGAAAATTGGAAATCACCGAGAATCGTTTTTCGAGGTGATTTTGACCGACAGCCAATTCAATTCGAATATCCCATTTGAATGACCGGCAGTGTTTAAATTAATGATGGCTAATACAAATTAGGCAGAGTTAAAGGTGAAGAGATAGTTGCGTTGATCTGCACATCATTGATTATCGTTATGACAATACAGTAAAGAGTCCTTATACATAGTTTATTAACATTCTTCACACATGGACACAGAAGGATCTCGATTCCATATTTAGATTTGTGAGGCACCTTTTATTGAAAAACGAATTTTTTTCCAGCAATGAAGATCAAATCCCGTCTATGAGCTCTAATAATTCCAGTGAAAGTGAGAGTGGAGATGCTATACTCAGTGTCCTGTTGAACAACCCAGAGGAACTGGAATTGGAACATAAACCATCCGGAATACGCAGAAATCTAGTCTTCACTTTGAACAAACGAGTTGTATCTATAGCCTCTGCGAAGTCAGATGACAATGGTGCGTATCTAACCAAAGCAATTGCTAACAGAAAATTTACAAATTCAGCATCAACAAAGGCAACGTAAGAGAAGCGCGTGGGTATAGAGCACAGTTTGTTCCAAAGAACAATGTTTATGAAGTGGTGCGATGTTATCGACAAAATAAAAGTAATCCAGCATTCAGCCAGACAATAGCCACTGCAAGGAAGATGACTAAGGAAGAGATAATGCCTTATTATCTTGTTACGCACAAGTGGTCTGACGGAATAGATCACTCTGCTGAATTCAAAATGCCACGTCATGGAAATGCTAGAAAGCCTGATACTCGCCCTTATTACCATCAAGATCTCGACGTTTTACAGGGAATTGATTCCATGTTGGATAAAGGACATTCAACGGACAAAATTTATACTACTTTAGCTAACCGAGCGACTTCCACAGTCAATGAGACAGTAAAGTGCCCCAAAGTAATTGCTAACAGAAAATTTACAATTTCAGCATCAACAAAGGCAGAGTTCTCTGAAGCAGAAAGCATCTTGAGGTCGTTAAGAATGGAGGGAAGTTTAATAAAATCAGTTATTTTTGAGCTTCAACAATACTCCACTACAAATTTCACCCCGCAAATGCTGCAAGACATGCATCGATTTTGCATCCTAGGAGATTCTATTCTTACCATAGACACAACATTTGAAATTTGTGAAGGGCTTTGGTTAACGGATACAACTTATTCATACCTGGCGTTAGTAGACAGTCGTGGAAAGAATCCTGAATTTCCTGGTCCATCCTTTTGGCATTTTAACAAAAGCAGAGAAAGTTATCCGAGATTTGCAGGGGAAATTCTTATACATGCTCCTGAGTTGGCAGAAATAAAAAAAATTGGTCACGACTTGGACAGAGCTGTAGCTCAAGGTATAGCCATTTTTTACATTTCCTTCAGAAGTATACCCAATTTTTCATATCAAACTGAATGTACAATGTACAATTTCACAAATTCTAGAACTCGTGCTACATAGATAAACAATACAATCTTGTCACAAGGCAACAAACATTACAGTGTCACATTGTTGTTTAGAGTGGAAGTCTAATTGAGCGAAATAATGAATGAAACTTGCTATTTACATGTTGTCCTTATCAAAACAACTGGTGTGCACAAGATAACGGACAAGGATGGGAAGCAGAAGAGGTATACGGGCAACATCTACCTGCATTATCTAACAAAATGCCTGATGTTATACCACCAAAAATTTGACTTCGTGAAAGTCAACGTTCCAAAGGGAACACATGAACTGCTGCCTGCACATGCTGTTGAAAGTCTCAGAGCAAAGGGTTTGACTCTGGTGTAACTAGATGGACATTGTGTGTATATTTGAAAAAACAGTTACTACTGATCACTAACAATACAGCTTTGCATTTTATAACTTATCGAACAGTTGTCAGTGACAAAAAGTATCATAAACTAGTTTCTAAACTTTTATCACATTTGCTTTTTACTTTTATCATTATTAGCGTGTTTGTTCTGTTGATGTCATTACATGAATGATAGCAAAGAGCTCAGCCAAGCTCTTGTTCTTAACACATAAACACATAGCTGATTTTATTTAAAGATATTTTGTTTAACTCGGTTAAGCTGCCTCTAAACATGCAACCGTAGGGGCTCTATTATGCCTCGGAGAAGGTTTTACTGCATTTGTGACAGTCTATAAGTAGGATCATAAAGGAGGGGAATCAGTATTGTTTTTCTATTGCTTTCAAAAACTACATTTGTTTGCAAAATACAAAAGGTTGATTGAATAATCTGAACTGATCTGGTCTCAAACATTTAATCCTATTGATGCCGTTCCACAAAGTTACCTATTACATACACCACTGGGACAAATAAGTGATATGTGAAGTCAAGGTATTGTTTAAAAAAAAAGACACGAAAAACACTAAGTAAAATATGCACAAAACAGTTGATAATAAGTACATCAAAATATTATAATAAACAAAACATTGTGAGAACTCAAATAACTTAATATTAATATTTCACTTAATATTTGTTATGGAAATAATTCAATCAGCAGCGTTGTGGGAGCATCTTCTTTTTCACTTGTGGGGGGGGGGCTGAAAACTAAATTTCCGACCAATGACACATTCTGATCAAAGTATTACGGTGATCCGAAGAAAGTTTAACAGAATATCAAACTAACGGTAGTAGTCCATGGGGCAAAGCCCAATTTTTGAGAAATCATGTGCAAATTGGTGAATAAGGTTACTATACATCATCGGAAAGGAAATTTTGCGCTGATTACGAATATGAATGTTAATAGGTCGAGGAGTGTCATCTTCACACCTAAAATTGCTGATGTCAGCAAAAATGTGAACAATCTTGTTTTAGCTAATGGAAGCCTTTTGCTTAGTAAATACGACATAATTCCATTTATGTTAATGACTTCTTGTATAAAAACAATGCCAATGAGTATATCTGGACAAAATATAACATATAACTCGAGTAGAGCGTGCCTATCCTGGCTATAGTGCTCGATATACGCAAGTATAGAGCAATTATATAGTAGAATTAACACATTAAAAAGTAGACATGCTCTTCTGTGACTCCGAGTTTCGTGCTTGCGCACTCGTCAGACAGACTATATCAATGAAAAAATATCCCAAATTACAGTGGTACTTATTTACAAGAGGTGCTAAATTTAAGACAAAAGAAACTATTTTTAATTTTTTATTTTGCGTCCTATTGATCATTGGTTACTTAGTGTCCTATTGTTCAATTGATTACTTGGTGTCCTATTGTTCATCAGATAAAACTTGTTTTCGTGTCGGCATTTCGATATCAGCTCAGATCTTTTCTTCAGTAGTAAGTCATTGTTTCCTTTAATAATGTGCAGTTTCTCAGTCAAACATAAGTCGCACCGTTTTGAAATGTTGTTGTAGGCTTTGGCAGAGGTGATGATGGTCCATTGTATATTGTAGGCTTTGTTCATGTCTTTTTGTTCCCATATGTATTTGGAGAGTTCAGTGCTGTTGGCGTATTTTTGGTTCCGAAATGACTGTCTGTGTTGCGTAAACCGTTTCTTAAAAGTTCCTTCTGTCAGGCCGATGTAGTCTTTCCCTGTCGTGTCTTCGTTGGTCGTGACGTGGGCGTTGTATATGATGCTTGAAGTGAGACAGTTATTGTTAAGTGGGCATTCTTCTTTCTTGCGGCAGTTGCATGTGTTGTCAGAGGTGATGGTGGGGCTTTCGTTCGTTATTTTCTTGTTATGTTTGCTGATTATTGCTTCCATGTTTTCCGTGCAGCTGTAACTTAATTTCAGGTTGTTTTTGTTGAAAATTTTATGAAACTTATGATTCTTCGGAAAATGCTTTTGGATAAGTTTGAGGAAAGTTTTGCCGATGTTGGTCTGTACGTTCTTGTTGTAGGGGGGGTTGTACCAGATGATGTTTCGCTTTCTATTCTTCCTTGCTCGTGAGGCTGCAGGGTTGTTCTTGTTGTTGTTGGTGTTGTATGTCAAAGGCTGGTCGTATCCGCTGGATTTCAGGGCGTTTTCGTAGGTGGGCTTGGCTTTGTTGAATTCAGTTTCATTGCAGGAAATGTCGGAAATTCTACGGTTGATGGCGGCAGGAAGCTGTTTGATTATGTTGGGGGGGTGATTTGACTTTGTGTTGATGTAGAGTGGTAGATTATTTGGCTTTCGGTAGGGGTAATATGATTCGTTTGTGAGGTTGAATGTAACGTCCAGGTAGTTGACTATCTTAAGGTTGGTTTGTATGGTGATGTTGAGGCCGTGCTGTTTGAAATACTTGGTTATGTCCTTTCTTATTCTGTCTGCTTGAGGTCCTGAGATGTTTTTGAAGATGGCAAGTCCGTCGTCTCTGTACAGTCCTATGTTGTCTTTTCCGTATTTTGTGGCTAGTTTATTGAGGATGAACAGGCCAACGAGCTCACAAATTTCTGCACCATCGAAGCTTCCCATCGTTACGTCAAATAAGTTGCTGTCCTTTTTTACCCATGTGGTTCCGTTGTTGAAGAGTATTGATTTGCGGGCGTGCATGATGATGTTGGTGTCTTCGTCGGTGATTTTACAGTACGTCTTGGCGAATGATAGTGCGTTCTTAAGGAGGTCCTCTGTGATGGAAGGGTAGAAGTTTTCAATGTCGAAGATGATGAATGTATGTTGTTGTTTGTCTTGTATTTTGTTGAACCAGTCGATGACGGACAGTGAATTTTTCCATTGGTTTAGGGCTGTTGTGTTTCTTATTGTCGAGTTGACTCTTTCCAGGATTTGTTTGCTTATGCGGCCTATTTCGCTTTTTGCTGGGTTGATTAATCTGCATTTTGGGTTGTTTTCGAAATTGTCTTTGTGGTCTTTAAGGGTAATGAATGCTTGTCGTTCTGCCATGCGTTCAGCTCTGTCGTGGATGTTAAGATCAGAGGCGATGTTCCGGGCTTCGTTGTTGATGTCGTGGATGGTGTTTTCGTTTGCTTTCTTATAGGTCGCAGTTATGTTGCTATTCAGTAGTTTGTCGTATTGTTCCTTATCCAGTTCGTAGTAGTTGGTTGTTTTGTCCGCAGGGATGAAGGCTTTTGATGAATTGTTGATCCTGTTTATGTCTTTGCGTAGTTGGTCTTGGAAGTCGCCGTGCGTATTCTTAAACTGTATGTGCTTTATCATGTTGAGTAGGTCGTTTTCAAAGGGGTTCAGATCTTCATTTTGTGGTGGGCATTTTCTTGATTTAAATCCGAAATTTTCGTTGTGGTTGTTGCTGGGTGGGTCATCTTTGTTCTGTTTTTCGACGAAGAAAGCTTTCCATCTCATGCGTTTGATTACATTTTCGATTTTCTCGATTAATTTCTTTATGTACGTATTTCTTGGCGGTATCGGGATATTCGACAATGACTTACTACTGAACAAAAGTTCTGAGCTGATATCGAAATGCCGACACGAAAACAAGTTTTATCTGATGAACAATAGGACACCAAGTAATCAATTGAACAATAGGACACTAAGTAACCAATGATCAATAGGACGCAAAATAAAAAATTAAAAATAGTTTCTTTTGTCTTAAATTTAGCACCTCTTGTAAATAAGTACCACTGTAATTTGGGATATTTTTTCATTGATATAGTCTGTCTGACGAGTGCGCAAGCACGAAACTCGGAGTCACAGAAGAGCATGTCTACTTTTTAATGTGTTAATTCTACTATATCTGGACAAAATATACATTTTTAAGTTAATAACATGTTCGTCACGTGACTGTGTGATATTTTACGGACCAGTCCGTAAAATCACTGGAATTTGCGTAAGATGGGATATAATGGTAAAGTAATTTTCAGATTTTGTCCAGAATGATGATTGGGCCCATTTTTCATGATATCTATGCATTTATGGGGTTATATGAATGTCCTAGGGTGGTTTCCAGGCCTTTGAAGCTGGTCTGTGTTTTGTGTAATAACGAACGCATTTTGGCTTTGGACAAATTTTGCAATAAATAAAAATTTACGTTTGTGACCTCCTTTCCACAGTAATAACAATGAACACACTAGGAATAAAATAAAAGAAATCAAAGCCCATTGTGCTAAATCAAAGAAGGAAGGATCTTCTGACCTTACCAAACCACATCAACAAACAGCATCCTCTCCATTCCAAACTACAACTAATTGTATGTCGCTTATCAGCAAAAATCTAGAATCAAGCAGCCTGTCTTCCTCAGCCCAAAATCTTATCCTCTCTTCATGGCGTCCTGGTACCTTAAAGCAATATCAATCTTATTTAAGTAGATGGAAACAATTTTGTTATACACATAACCTTGAAGTATACAAACCTTCTGCTGAACAGGTTGTTGAATTTTTTACATCATTATTTACTGAAGGCCGGGGCTACAGTGCCATTAATACTGCCAGATCGGCTCCTTCATCTATCATTTCAATGGGAGGCAACCATTCCGTAGGTGAACACCCCCTTGTTCGTCATCTTATGAAAGGTGCTTTCCACCTTAAGCCCAAAATATTCTCTACCAAAATATTCTCATGTTTGGGACGTTGGACAGTTATTATCTTATTTACGGGAACTCCCTGTCTTGAAATCGATTTCCCTCAAGGAGCTCTCTTACACTACAGCTACCCTTCTGTGTCTGCTTACGGGGCAACGGTGTCGAACACTTCATGTTATGGATATTCGATATATTCAAATTCTTCCTGACAGACTCCGTATTACCATACAACAACCACTTAAAACTAGCAAACCAGGTAAACATCAAGCTCCCCTTGAAATTTTAGCATACCCAGATGACAACCGCCTGTGTATTGTTAATAAACTTGAGGAATATATTTCCAAGACTGCCCCTTTAAGAAAGGACAGCACCCAGTTGTTTTTAAGTTTTCAATCACCATGCAAACCGGTTTCTAAAGACACCATTGCCAGATGGGTAAAGGAAACTCTCAAACTTGCTGGCATTGATACAAGCAAATTTTCCACTCATAGTTGCCGAGCCACCTCAACGTCAGCTGCCCACCAAGCCTGTTTATCGCTGCCAAAAATATGGAAACTGCTGGCTGGTCTAATGCAAAGACATTCGCTCAATTCTATTGCAAAACTGTAGAAAAAGACAGTTTTGGCATTGTATTTTAACCGCATCATCTGAATCACCTAGTTAAGTTTTTGAAGTTTAACAATGTAGCTTTTTTCAATGTTATCAATATCTGTTTTGTTTTCACTGATTCTCATCATTTTACAACATGATGCGCCAATTTTCTGGTGCTATTCGTGACACTGGGCTTTGAAATCTCATGGGATTACGAAGTGACGTAGCTGATTGTAGAGAAGAATTAGAAAATTAAAAGAGACTTACCTGGAAGTTGAAGTTTGATTGTAATTCTTCTCTACCATCAGCAGGAACGGAGGAATCACATGATCTAGGACATTCATATAACCCCATAAATGCATAGATATCATGAAAAATGGGCCCAATCATCATTCTGGACAAAATCTGAAAATTACTTTACCATTCCAGGGATGCCGGAACAGGGCAAGGATCCCTTTCATGAGGGGGTGCAGGGGGGCGAGAACTGCCCTTTTTGAATTATTACAGCTTTTTTGCTTTACAAGAAGACGTATTGTGGTCAACGATCGCCATTGGTATTTAACTGAAACAGCAGATTAGATACAGCATAGCACCATGATATACAATATAATAAAGCAAATCATTGGATGTTGAAGACAAAGGAAAAGGTGTCAAAACGTCGCAAAAGAAGTGAAAGAGAATCGTTTTAACCCAAAGCATACACGGTTTTTTATAAGGAACCTAGGTCAAGGACTAGTTCTTAACGTTTCTTGTTTTGCGACCTCTCTTGACCAAACGGTAGTAGTGAAAGGTCCTTAAAAGTTCTTTAAGTTTTAATTGTGTGTTTAGTGGTTTTATTTTTATGGGAGCACAATCATGATATTGATGTGCCAGAGGTTGCAAGCGAGTTTGTCGGAAAAACAGAACAAAGAAGAAATTACTTTGGTGCATTCAATTAGAACCGTTTTGCCGGCTGTAATTCTTATTTTCCTAATTTAGTTACAACATTTTGTTATAAAACTATCGTTCTGTTCATTTATCAAATATGTTTAACACAGGAGCACTGTTAAACAATTTGCGTTCACAGTTAACGCTATATAGCGTTTCGTTTTTAATATATCACGCCCAAATTTTTGTCGTATGCCACGCCCAAAGTGCCCTTTAAAAAGTTTGACCCCCTGTGCCCCAGTGTGCTTCCGGCATCCCATCTTACGCAAATTCCAGTGATTTTACGGACTGGTCCGTAAAATATCACGCAGTCACGTGACGGACATATTATTAACTTATAATGTATATTTTGTCCAGATATACTCATTGGTCATTAACATAAATGGAATTATGTCGTAATTACTAGGCAAAAGGCTTTCATTAGCTAAAACAAGATTGTTCACATTTTTGCTGACATCAGCAATTTTAGGTGTGAAGGTGACACTTCTCGACCTATTAACATTCATATTCGTAATCAGCGCAAAATTTACTTTCCGATGATGTATAGTAACCTTATTCACCAATTTGCACATGATTTTCGGTCTGCCCCATGGACTATAGTGTATCTACGATCACGTAGCAAACTTAACTAACTTGCGCAATTTTTAAATTATATGTTTGTCAGAAGGCTTAAACCAATGGCCACAGCGTTTCTGACTTGACTTTTTTTTAAAGAAACGTTTAATCAAAAATACGATGTTGAAATAATGTACATACAAAACGCAAAACTTATTTTGGCATAAACACACATGTGATAATAATACGCTTTCACTGTCTAATTTGTTTGTTTGTTTCAAAAGGTGGGAGGGATTAATACAATGTTTAATCATTAATTTGGTCATATAAGTAACTCCGCATCCATAATTTCATGATCTGATGATTCATCGTCATTTTCACTAGCTTCGATAGTGGCACTGCTATCTCCTTTTGACAGATCAGACAGAATCACATGTTCTACATCGGGACATAGAGAAAACCAAGAGCCAGCAAGTGCCAATTGCTTTGCGCAGAATAGCATTCCTGATTTTATTAAAGCCAACTTGCCTGCCACTATGGCTGGTGATGTTTTCTCAGTAAAATATCGCTGCTGAAAGCAAAAAGCAGAACAGTAAACGAATAAAAAATAGACATCGCCACAAAATTAATAAAAAATAAAAATACTATACTTCGACAAATGAACTAACAGTGGCAGTCTTTGTTGGCAATCCAACTTTATCCACTAAATAACTTTCATGATCATTATTTGCTTCTTCTGAAATAAAATAATATAATTTGTATTCATACAGGTATTACAAATTGACAACCTGAAGAAGATTATTTACCTAATTACCTTGCATTCGCTGACAAGCTCTTTCGAGTTTGGGCAATAAATTATTTTTATAGTAGGACATGTACAACTTCATCTCTTTGTTAACCAGAAGCAGTTCCTCATTGAGACACTCGATGGTAATGTGGAGAACAAGCAACACATGCCTCACATCGGAAGGAACATTTACTAAAAAAGGGAAATTTTATGTAAATAATCATAACCTTGCACGTGTCCTAATATAGTAAAATCGACAAACGAACTTGCTTGAATTTATTATATGTTTAAATATACAGTAACAACTCTATTATGCCCCGGGGCCTTATTTAATTTTTTATGTTCTAAGAAGGAGCTTGTTGGAGTGGAGACCTAATGGAGAGGGGAGGCTTAATAAAATTATTGATTTAAATTCAGAAAAGTTTTGGTGCAAAATAACTGAATAATTATTTTTATGAGCTTCAATGGTGTAAGCAATCAAAATTTCACCATTGTTTGCAATTTTAGAAGCAATAGGGGAGGGGGCTTAATAACGGGGGGGCTTAACAGAGTTTTTAGAGTATGTGCATATGTACCTTTATCCGTAATAGCATTTAGGACCTTCCATGGATAGTTGCCAGAGTAACATATGTCTTCGGTCAGAGTTACAGACTTACACAATGACCAACAGTTGGCATTGTAGTCTTTTATCAATGAAATATAAATATCCAGGTTGCGTGTGCGACTGTATAAATACAAACAAACTTAATAAACAGTTTTCTTATCTATAATTATATATTGATATGGACGCTTTACTTTATGCCTCTTTATTAAACATACTCTTCTTACGCTATACCTCTTTTCAATTCTATTATCGTACGCCACATTCTATTTCTGTTATTTGTAACCGTTCTTCTTTTATTTTTATTACTTGATAACGGGTCAAGCCCGAAACGTTGTACTAATTTTCAAAGTGACTGTTTCTTTATTCATCAATTTGTTTATTTTTATCAATGAAGACAACGATTCCTTCAGTTGTGAAATCTTCACTCTGATTTTTCGCCATTTTTTACTACTGTCTACAAAGTAATAAAACAAATTTATGGAAAACATGGCTAAAACTTGTAGCACTAGTCATTGAGAAATGGTGCACAGTACTAAATGTAGCATATCAAGAGGGTAATTTTCATGATGACCTCTCGTTCATAAACCATTGCCACGCAAACATATATTTGAAAAAAATAACCTTATTTCCTACGTTACTGTAGCACAATGTTATAAATGTAATTACGATGAAATTGGACTATTTACCTGCGAGTTTGTTCAGGTTGAATGCCATGTGATGAATTAAATTAGCAGTTGCTTCGATGTGTTGCTCATGAATGCTGATAAGTTTTAGAATTAAAGATTCTTTAACATCATCAGAAAATGATGAAGCTTCGTTATTGTGCTGTATGTACGCAGCTAGCATTTTCTCCAAGGACTTCGATAAGCACTGCACTTTTAATGAATTTAATTTCAAAGAAATGGGTTGGACTTTTGCGCACACATGTTCCGTCTGCTGTGGTAACTTGCCTTTCGTTGACAGCACCATGAACAGCAGTAAAAGTTCTTCGTTCTTGGACAGTTGCACTGGTGTAGCCATGTTGCTACAAACTGAAATGCACAGAGACGATTATAGTCTTTCACTGCATGCAAATGCATGATAACACTATAAAATTGGCATTGATAGTCCATTACCTTTTGCATTGAAAACAGCATTTCGTTTCCACTCCATAAACATACTTCTGTCATTGGAAATTCCATGCTCTGCAAGCTTCACCTGGAGTTCGGTTTCTACTTTTGTTTTCTTTTGATATGTCTGTAATGAGATTAATGGCAATTGCCAACAAATTGACAATGACATAGTAACACGTTAAAAATAGCATAAGCAATACAACATGTCAGGCAAGAACAAGAACTACCTGCTTAAATCTCTTAAAAGGATCTTCTGCAAGTTTCCGAATCTTTCTGCGATTCAATGCCAAAACATGTTCGGTTATAATTTTATTTCTTCCTAAAACGGCAGATAAAACATTACTGCAAAAACTGTTAATTAAGTGCGGAAACACATTTCTATAGTGGATCACTTTTTACTTAACTAAGCATAAATAACAATGAGATATTACCCTCTGGTAACATATACTTTGTTGTTGAACCTATCCTTGAAAGGTAACTGAAGATTTGCTCATCTTCTTCCCCAGCTGTATACCCAGATCCGTTACTCCAAAGACCTCCAAACAAAATCTTCAAAGAAAGTAAAATAATTTAATGAAAAGATATTATCTTTTCATTAAATTATTTTATTATATCTTTAAGATAATGTATATTTGAACAAACTATGGAAGCGAAAAGTAGTATCCAATTAATTAGTCATATACCTCACATTCAGGCGGGTGACCTTTTGTGTGCATCATGCCCAACACGCACTCAGTGTTACTAAGAAGATCTGC
Organism: Sanderia malayensis; assembly: GCA_013076295.1. NCBI lineage: Eukaryota > Metazoa > Cnidaria > Scyphozoa > Semaeostomeae > Pelagiidae > Sanderia > Sanderia malayensis. Next base: position 5,074,751 of record RQOL01000718.1, read on the forward strand.
ATCTACTTTTTTTAGCCATTTGCTATATTTACATGCAACATCGCTGTATACGTAGGAAAGGTGTCCATGAGCAAAGAAGTTTTTCTGTATGTAATATGCGTAACCGAAAATCTCTCCCCTAAACATATTCACAGCCTTCTGTGCAATTCTGTGACGACATGATGCAACTTCAAGACCTGTTTCGTCTAATTTCGTGAATTTCCGTGTCTTATTTGAAGCAGCCTTCCATGTTGATGTACCGCAAAAGTTGTCAGGCTGCAAAGCATATCATTAACGCATGTAATCATTAATGCTATTAGTGCTGAAGCATACAAAATTCTTCACAAAATAGAAGCTAACTAGCCGAGGGCGCTCACGTTCGCTCGCTTCCCGGAGGGGGGCAAGTGAAAAAAACTTAATGTGGTTGGCACACTTCGTGCGCTGCATTCGCTTATGATCATGCCTCTTTGAACCCCACATACAATGGGTTAGCTCGCTGCGCTCGCCTGTGGTTGGCGCACTTCGTGCGCTGCATTCGCTTACGCTCACGCCTCTTTGAACCCCTTTGAACCCCTGATCAACTTCGGCATCATCGTAAATGAATGCATCACCATAGTACGGTTTGGTCCGAGTGCTGTGCCAAAATAAAATAAAACATGAAATCCAAAATCCAATATGCAGTATTATGCTGCAATTCGTTAATCATAATACTTTGGTAGTTATTTGAAGATGGGATTATTGAACTGGAAAAAATAACAAAAAAATAATAGCATACTTTCCCGATCGTTTATATCTGTAAAGTTTACAGTTTCCATCAATGTGTGATGCATATTGTCCGATTTCACAAGGCGGGCAAGCCATCCAGTCCATCCCTCTGATTCTGTCTTTTTCAAACTGACAAAATTTCCATTCACGAAAGCTTCTGGCAAATGTCGTCTTGTTGATAGCACCACACTTTAAAGAAATCATTAAAAAAAATTAAAGTAACAGTCTCAACAGGAAAAACAGCCTTTTATCAACACTCCAAAATATTGTAGAGAAACTTGAATTAACTTCAATCAACTGAAAACTCTTTTGTAAGTACCCGGTTTCTTTCCGATGATATATCTTCAAGGCTTTGCAGAAATGAAGATTGTGATGAGCCTGGCATACTCAACTTCAAATGACTCCAAAAATCAAATAAATCTAAATCAAATATGTACACTATGTTTTCGGTGGTTTCTGGCCAATACCCAGATTTTTGTAATACATTCAACAGTAAATGGATTATAAATCTCCATGCAATCCATGCAAGTTAAATCGAATTTTGGAAGATCGAAACGTCCTGCAAAAAACAAAAGAACATTTTAACAACCAAAATAGCAGCTTTATACATGAAGCAATTAACAGCAAAAAAATCTACAAGGAAGATCAAAACATACCAGCTTTATTTACAACAATGCACTTTTTTGGCTTTGTATTCACAATAAATCTTTTAAAGTTTCCACAGCGACAAATTGGCATCTTCATATCTAAAACTTTATCTGTGAAACAGTGTTGATGTTAGTTATTTAATACTGGACAATAAAGTTACAAAACAACAAACTTAAGTTAAAGTATGTAATATTTGCCCTTGAGATTTAGGCATAAAATTTCATCAGATGCAGCTGCAAACTAGATGCATCTTGTTAAAAACTTTCTGTAAAGCAGACACTGCTTGCCCTCTGAAGCAATCAATGTAAATAAATTCATTGCAATAAAAATTTTTATAATGGAAGAGCCATGTGCTTCTCCAGCTATGTGGCTGTCTTGGATATACAATAACAATGTGGCCACCTCAAATTCAAAGCAATGGCATTACCAATATTAATAACTGATCCACTTTCATTGACTGACTCCAAAGCATTTAGGTACCGAAATAATTCATCTGCCCACAGCAAACGATCATGAAATGGTTGCTGACGGTGGCGCTCTTTGTCACATGCACCACAAAGAAATTCCATACTTTTGCAGTCTGGACACTTGATAAATGCTTTGTTGCTTTCACACTCCATGCACATCTGTCCATCATCCATAAAAACTGTGTCTAAAATAGATACAAAGATATTCTGCCGTATAGCCTCCCACTTTGACTGAGATTCCTCTTCTCTCTGCTCCCATTCTGTTTTCTCTGGCTTTTCAACATGATAAGTCTTCAGAAGATCATGGCACTCAGTAATAAGATTTTGAAGATCTAAAAAAAATTTTACATTCACTTTTAGCTACCTCATTATCAAGCATCGTCATTTATTACTAGCATCACTGAGTACAGTTACATTTAATACTATTTAAAACCTGTAAGAAACATTAAAACTTGTACACAATGTTATTTACCTAGGTGACTAAAATCTTCTGAATCGTCTGCTATATCCTCCCATACATCATCTGCATTGAACTCATCATTATCAGTGTTACCAGGTGCTAACAAGAAAAGAATTTTTGATGTTTAAAACCAAAGCAGATAACATGAATTAATTCATATGAGTAAAAAAATAAAAAAAACCTTGATTTGTCATCTGATTAGCATTAGAGGCAGAAAGCTTCTTTTGAGTCTTTTTCTTTCGGTTATGCCTGACACTGTGGCGATTTCGACGTCCTGTGACAGGATCAATGGATGATACTTTTGTGTGAGACTTTGGCTGCTTTGGAATTTTTGGTGGTTTTAATTTTTTCATCACATTTTCAGCCTCTGCCATAAGTTCATCAATTGACTTTTTTCTCCTGCTTTTTCTTACGGCTACTAAACAAACCAAACCATAAGAAATTGCCATGAATGTAAGCTGTGCATGTATTTGAAAAAACATAATCACACATATATATATATATTGGGTGTAGATGGCTTATAGTTTTAAAGATTCACTCCAATATATACCTGCTGCATTATGATAATGATGTTTAATTGCATAATATTATGATCAGCTTGGCTTTAAATGTAATATAGACCTACCTATTTTATCATCACCACTGCAAGATGGGCCTGCTCTATCAGCCATTTTCAAAATCTTTGTATCAATAAGATACTTCTATAAAGTACAAAATGCACATAAACAGGAAATATAAAAGAAAAAATGGTAGGAAATTCAAACGGATTATTGCAATTTCTCTGGCATATAAATCAATCCAAAATAACTATCATAAATAACAATAAATATACACGTCTAATTACACAAAATAACAAAACATTTAATACCCTTGAAATAGAAAAGCATCAGCTTTAATACTAATTCATTACGAATGTAATCTCACGCATGTGGAGGTAAAATGAGACAAAACTAAACTAGGATATTTAAGAAACAAATTGTGGTGGGTAGGTACCTAATAAGGCCTAAAATAAATCTAAACAAAATCTTGCCTTCTTTATACATTTGAGGGGAAAAAACTGCGAAACGTCTCTGGCATCGATCAGCAACCTACGAATAAAAACCTGACCAGCAACATATTTGAGCATTTGTCAAAAAATAAACTATTTTTTAATGGTACTTTTGGAGTAAATCGTGCCAAGAAGTCAGCCACGTGCTGTAATCTCTATAGCAGCAAGTCACCTTGACAACAACCTCTTTTCCATTCTTTACAAATCATTGTAAAACGCCATGAAAAATTGTGCCATAAGATATGGCATATTCTGTCATTTTCTTTCAAAATGGAGAATTGACGGTATTTGTCATATTTGACCATGAGACTGACCTGGAACTTGCCAGTATAAGAAGAAATGATTGACTTGGTGAATTTTATGCATAATATGTAGAAAAATAGGTACTTTCTCACGATCGGGCTCTGCTGATTATGTTAGCTCTGATGATGATGTGTTGGACAGAGGTAGTTTAACACAACAACAGCAACAACATGTACCTGGCACCCCTTCAAAGAAGAGAAAAACAGCGTTCTTGTTCCTTGCTTGGTAGAAATGTGGTCGTGGAAGGGAAGTTGTGAGCATAAGAAGAAATAATGTCTTGAATTTTATGCATATAATCTGGAAATAGATAGTTTCTCACAAACAGGTTGTGCCGATTTTGTTAGCTGTTATTATGATGGTCATGATCTGTAGGCCAAGGAAGGTTGAGCAAAGGTAGGAAGGTAATCATACTGGCTGTTTGATTGGGTGAAAACATGGAGTGGGGGTACGGGTAATTAATGATTTGGAGTTAAAATGAATTACTTATATTCACAGACTTAAAGCCTGTAAATGTTATGAGCCAACATGTTATAAAGTATATTATATGATGTCTTCTTGTGCTTCAGGTGCCCAAACATGAAGTGAATGCTTGCTGTGTATGGTCATTCCTTGTGAATATTATTATAATCAGGTGAATTCATGTTAAGATTTGTTAAGGTTGATATGAAGATCATTTGCTCACAAAGAAGGAAAGTGTCTGCCTGGCAGTCATCTTTTTGAAGAATTACAAAAATTAGAAATAAGAGCATTTCATATTAACATTTACATTACTATACATAAATATATACATAAATACATACCCTACATACTATATATAAATATACTATACATAATATACATACCTACCTAACTATATACCTACATACATACCTACATACATAGATACCTACATACATACATACATACATACATACATACATACATACATACATACATACATACATACATACATTCATACATACCCTACAATACATACTTTACAATACATACCCTTGAATACATACCCTACAATACATACCCTCTAATATATATATTCTACGGAGTCACGTGATGACGCACTTTCCTCGCAAAAAACAACAGATTCGATCCGAAACAATAGGTCGAACGCCCCAAAAAAATGGCCCGAAACGGCGAACCGTGTGATCACAAAGGCTTTTTTGTATGTGGGTATATGGCAGTGAAATTCACACTGAATGTTTACTGTATTAATTTAACCAGGGTAATGGATTTTGTTTTTCGATTTTTTCCTGAAATTTTGAGTTATTCCATTAATGATTCTGCTAATTGTGCTATCACGAAAAAACTACGGTTTACGCTGGCGAAACTTCCAACTTCGCGTCGCGAACTCCATTTTCGAACAAAGTGTTCGCTCTTCATGTGACCCGTTTCGCCTTTTCCTGCAATTTGATTGGCTCTTTTCGTGCAACCCACGTGGGATGTGGATCGTTTTTCGCTATTTGCCCTCGGGTTGCAGCAGGTACTTTTGGAAAAGACGTGTGTTTTTGTTTTGCACACAAAGGGCACCTTTCAATGTGTCAACGTGACCTGAATTATCTTTGCAAGAAGTTGCTATTTGTTTCAAAGACCCCAGGAGAGTTGCAGGAAACAATATAAAACACAGGTGATAGCTTTGTTTTTGTATTTCAAGTTGAAAATTGACATTGTTGTGGTTTTTGTAGTAGGCGTCGCTTCAGCACGCTTAGGTCCAATCAATGAAAACAAAGTCAAAGTTATGAATTTTTCTCATTTAAACTTTCCACAAGTGTTTGTATGTTTGTATAGTAGGTATGGTATGTTTTTATAGTAGGGTATAGTATGTATAGTATGTTTTTAAAGTATGTATAGTAGGTATAGTATGTTGTTATAGTAGGTATAGTATGTAAAGTATTTTTTATAGTAAGTATAGTAGGTATAATATGTTTTTATAGTATGTATAGTAGGTATAGTATATTGTTATCGTAGGTATAGTATGTAAAGTATTTTTTATAGTAGGTATAGTAGGTATAGTATGTTTTTATAGTATGTATAGTAGGTGTAGTGTGTTGTTATAGTAGGCATAGTATGTATAGTATGTTGTTATAGTAGGTATAGTATGTATAGTATGTTTTTATAGTAGGTATAGTATGTATAGTATTTATTTTAGTAGGTATAGTAGGTATAGTATGTTTTTATAGTAGGTATAGTAGGTATAGTATGTTTGTATAGTAGGCATAGTATGTATAGTATGTTTTTATAGTAGGTTTAAATGTAGGTATGTATGTAGGTATGTATGTATGTATGTCTGTAGGTATGTATGTATGTATGTATGTATGTATGTATGTATGTATGTATGTATGGGCATGAGCATTTCGTGTTGTAAACGAATGCAGCGCACGAAGTGCGCCCTATCAGTCAATGTTTCTTGATAATATACAACATATATATTAGATATAGCATCATAGAAGATAGTATTGCATGATTTTATTTATATATATATAGTATGATACAGCATAGTATTGCATGGTCATGTATAGTATTTTTGGGTATGGTGTAGTATTATATTTATACTTTTATTTTTAATTTTGTATTGAATCGCATGTTCAAGCAGTTTTTTAGGTTTTTGTAGGCAATCATATGTGCTCCAATTTGTTTATGTATTTGAATACTTTGTAGTACCCTTCATTGATAAATACACAGAGAATGAAGAAAATGCAGTACCTATTCATGATAGAAAATTAAGAACACACAACAAAGGTTGAAAGGAGATGACTTCAACTTATAATTTTTATAGTTGCAACAAAAACTTACATCTATATCTTACAACATGATCGTACTATTTACCTGAATATATTCTCCCAGTGAAGCGTGCAACATTACATATGCTTAACTTGAAAAGTCTTCCTTTTCTGTAGTCATTTCTTCTCATAATTAATCACATTACCAGGGTGTTTCCACCCACATACTGACAACATTTATGCATTCTATGATATTTCCAGGAGGCCTCGATTTCGGTAATCTATATTTATTCTACGAGGCCATCTTCATTCTGTTGCTATGGTATTGATATTCAAAATTATTTTCACAACGCAACGTGCCAAAAATAACTTCCGTTCGTGTCATTCATTTCTCAAGTGCAGAGCAACAGTAAACAGGTAAATTTTTGTCAACTCATTACTAATATTTTATATTTTTACATATTAGTAAAGACAATTACAAATAATACCCAAATTGTTTATTACATGCATTACTATTTCCATGTATTTCATCACTGATGATATTCCTTTTCCAATGTTTTCCAACCATATGTGTACAATATAACTTACTACTTACCATTTAAATGACAATTATCTTCTTCTTTTTCCAGTATTTGCAGTTTGGCAATTTGGCAGTTGCCCTGTTGGTTTTTATTTTGTTCACATTTTCGGTATGTACTTTCAGTTCAATGTTAATGAGATAATGAGATTCTCCATTACTATCATGTTCACCAAGCATATGTATAACTTACTACTTACCATTTAAATGACAATTATCTTCTTCTTTTTCCAGTATTTGCAGTTTGGCAGTTGCCTGTTGGTTTTTATTTTTTTCACATTTTCGGTATGTACTTTCAGTTCAATGTTAATTAGATAATGAGATTCTCCATTACTATCATGTTCACCAAGCATATAAATAACTTACTAGTTACCATTTAAATCACAATTATCCTCTTCTTTTTCCAGTATTTGCAGTTTGGCAGTTGCCCTGTTGGTTTTTATTTTGTTCACATTTTCGGTATGTACTTTCAGTTCAATGATAATTAGATAATGAAATTCTCCATTACTATCATGTTCACCAAGCATATGTATAACTTACTACTTACCAGCTCAATCCCAATTACAATCTTATTCTTTGTCCAGTATTTGCAGTTTGGCCTTTCATTTATATTTTGTTCACATTTTGGTATGTATTTTTCTTTCAATGCCACTTATATAATGAGATTCTCCATTGATATTATGTTCACAAAACATGTGTATAACTTACCACTTACCATTTTTAAAGCACTATTATGTTAGTCTTTTTCCAGTATTTGCAGTTTGGCAATTGTCCTTTGATTTTGTATCATATTATATTATTTGTATCAGTACTGCTTCATGTAAATATGTTTTGTTTTTCACATACCAGTTATCCTTATTAAAGAAAAACAACTATTATTTGGTTGCTTTAAGGTTCGCTATGGCAACAAGTGCCACTAAAAAGCCACAACAAGTAAAAATAATAGTCATCAGACTTGGTGACAAAGCAAAGTAATTATAGCCAATATATTAATTTTATCACAATTAATTTAAACAGTTTTTGTCCACAATTCACAATAATTAATTCATATTTAATGGGTATCATTTTCGGAAATTCTTTCATTGTTTGCTTTTGTATCCTAGGAAATAACATACAGGGACATTTACTCCCAGAAAAGGGAATGTGCTGCCCAATTCTTCGAATTGGGCAGGAACAAAAAGTTCACCTTGCACAGCAAGGAAGGGAGGAGACTCCCAACAAAAGATATAGAGTAAGTATACCTTCTGCATTTGAAGCTCAGTTGTTCAATTAATATTTTCCAAGTATTGCATAATATCCTAAAACCAAAAAAACAGCCTATAACATGATTGTGTATTCACAGATCACAGAGGGAGGCCTTTGTCAAAATTGGCAAAGGCCAAAGAAAGGCAAAACAGGAGAAAAAGGGTGGGAAGGCCACCCAAGAATTCTCTCGAACAATGATGATGGCCATGCCCACCCAAAGGGCTGTAGAAATTATGCAGGACATGTGTAAATAGTTTCTTAAGTAATTTACACATGTCCTGTTTTTGATCATGCATGAAAGAAACAATCAAAAAATCAAAACCGCTACATTAAAAATACAAAATATAACCTAAAGTTATCTACTTTTCCATATACAAAATTTTCAAAACATTTCCCATTTTTTTTCCATTAATAATGACCACTACATTAATAATACAAAATATAACATAAAATTATCTACTTTTCCATATACAAAATTTTCCAGTACGGCCTCCAGTGTGTAACGGATCTATATTCTGTTTCAAAGTTTATGTAGTAACGGAGAATAAGTCCGTTAAATGCTCACATATGAGTTTGACAACTGCGCAATTTATTAGCGCACTATTGGCTTTCTTGTGTCCTGTGTTTTGTACTTGTAGTAATGGCGGATAGTTTAGGTAGCGGCAGCAGTGGCTCGAATTCAGAAAAAAAGAGACTCGAGAATAAATACAGCAAGCTTACAAGCCAATTAAGGGAGTCATTCGATAAAGTAAAGGGTAAGGATAAAAGTAGAAGAGGGGGACGTAGCCGATCGTTGACAGCGAGTGGTGTTGTGGATAAGGTAACTGGGCCTAACGCCAGTGAAGAAAAGCAGGTTGCAGTTTATGGTGTTGGTAACACTGACAAGGCCCGTCTTCTATATAACAAAAGACAACGCCAATGGTATGAGGCGAGAAAACAACTCCCAAAGACTCGAAAGGAGGAAAGACCTCAGAGCTCTGCCATAGTGGTACAAACATTTGGTGATGATGACGACAGTGATGCTGATGCTTGCAATTCTGATGACCATACGGATAACGAAGCTCCTGTACATGGCTCACTTCAATATCCAGATAAAACATCAAGAAATTTAGCTGATCTTGAGCAGGGTTTGTACAATAATTCAGCATGTCTAAAGCAATACAAGAACATTATTTTACCATAAGGCTGTCGTTTTAAATTTTGTGAATCATAATTGTTATTGTATTCAATATTAGAATTAGAAACATTAACAGAAGAGTGCAGGGACGCCCTTTCAGTGGGTGATAAAATTAAAGAAGGTTCAAGAACATGGAAAGAGCGAATGGAAGCATTAGAAGAGAGCTGGTCATGTAAAAGAGAGGAGCTATTTGATGTTGTTCTCGAGTGTGAAACTCGCCATGCAATGGTATGTGAGATGGGCTGTGGTCGAGAAGCTTTAATAGAATGCAGAGATTGTGAGAGATGGGGTTACAGTTTATGTGAATTGTGTGATGCTGTGAAGCACAAAAGTAGACCTTTTCACAATAGGAAAGGTTTAAAAGATGGATTTTTGCAAAATTTATCTCCAAGTAAATTTTTCCAAGAAACAACAAGAGACATAGTGGTGAAAGGTCAGTATTATTATTATCAGATGATATTATTTTGTTGTCCAAAAAAATCATACAAGCTACAATAAAAGGCATGCTAATGAGTTTTTGTTGTAGGATAGTGCACATTTACTTTGAAATTAGCTTACAACACATCTGTGGTGTAACTGGTAACACTTTTTCTGATACGAAAAAAGATTCAGGTTCAAATCCTGACAGATGCAGCTAATTTTGAGATTTTGTGCAGTACAATTGAATGTTTAAACATGTGGATTAACATATTAAAGTATTGTCTTTATGCATTATTCGTGAGAATAAGTTGTCATGTTTTTACTTTTGAAGATACATTTCTTATACTGAAACATCGGAGATGCACTTCATGCAAATCAAAATTTCAATCCCACACTTTTCAAGCTGGCACTGTTGCTGAGCGATGCATGTATAACATGAAAGGTGTGTTGTAACTTTAAACACATGATCATTTTCATTCATTTTTCATTGTGTATAAAATGACCATATGAAATTCTTAATGTTTACCAGGTCGTTATGATTTGTTTGTCCCCAATTTGGTATGCCAGCACTGCAAAAAATCCATATGTGCATTAACAGCAAGAACAGTAATTGAGAATGGCTTTTGGCCTTGTTCAGTTGAGAACATTTCAACTATTATTGAGGTTGAAGTCCTTGAATTTTGGAATGCGTTTCAAAAATTGCAACCAAATTCCGCCGAGTCATGTTTTCTTCGTGTGCTTGAAGATTTATCTGGAAACTTTGATAGGGTAAGTCTGTAGGAATTAAATCACAAACTCCTCTTTAGATTATCAATGGGCTTGAATAAAGTTACATGCAGATGCAACACTTTACTTTCCTGCAATAATTTCAGATCTCTTCAATTAATCGATCAATATTTGCAAGAGCTTTAAAGAGTGGAAGTACTGCAATACGAATTGGATAGGTTACAAGAGAAAGACTGGATGATTTGCCCACCTTGCCATGAAACAATGCATTCTATTCATGTTGATGGAAACAGTAAACTAAAGCGTTTTCAAAAGGCTGGAGTGTAAGCCTTCACTTATCATGTTCGCTTCTTTGCTCATTTCCTTGCAAAGAATGTGAAATTTTATATTTCTATTTAATTCCAGATCCATGTGTGACTCCTACTATGCTAATCAGTATATTGTAGCAAAAAGATGTTGAAGCACATGTTCAACTGATTGGAAGCTCAAATCGCGTAGACCGTTTTGAGTGCCCCTGCAAATAATGTATTCCATGAAAATATAGATTTTTTAAATATACGTAAAATGCTTTGTACTTTGCATGTTGATCAAGAACCTTTAAGCCGGTGTAGACAGCACTTTATATGTTCATCTGACAGTTTTGTAGAACCTGATCATATCATTAGAAAACTATTTGAAGTATATTTTGAAATTATAGGTTGTGGATAAAGATAATACTTGCCTGGTAATAGCGTTTGGGAAGCTGCATCGAATGTTGCTCGTCGTAAAGCTCAGCTAGATGAAACAGACTTTACCTGAGCAGTTGTCGGCATCAAGTAACGCCGAAAGCATTAAGCAATGTACCGAGGAGAAATCTATGCTTATCCTCTGCTTCTTCAGCAGCATTTTATAACTGAGAGAACTGTTTTGTTTTTCTGGCAAGATGTTATTTGTAAATACTGGCCTTGGTTAAAAAAGGTTAAGCCCAATCTCGTTGATGCCATGACTCCAGCGCTTTCTGTCATGCATGGAAAAGGCCATGCTTGGCATTGTGAGGTAGACATGCTTTCTCATTTTCCAAGGGTGTGGCTCTACATAAAAATATGTATTTTAATGCATTTAATCAACCATGTAATCTTACAACTATATTCATCCTCAGGTTATATTTGGCGGCAGGTGGGTAGAGGGGACAGCAATGGCTAATGGTGAGGAGGTCGAACAAGTCAACAGCTACTTGTCAAGAGCTGCACATATCACAAAACGAATGTTGCCAGAAAGTAAGAAACATTACAAGTTACCTCATACATTGAAATTCATCTTTTTGCAGAGATAATTATGTAAAGTTCTTTGCAGATAGAGAAGAATTGTTGACTGAATGTGCTGTGAGCTGGAATAAAAGAAAGATCCAGAATATGTCCAATCAGTTAGCAAAGAAATATACTCGGGTAACTCCAATTAATAAGGTTGAATTCATCATGATGTAGTGCTTGCTTCCAGGCATAATTTTATCCACAAAACATCAATAATTTATTGTGGCGTGAATTTGAATTCGTTTTTCAGACTAGAATGTCCTTAACTAAACTTGAAAAGGATTTGTCGAACACATGTGCTGACTTAAAATTAAATAAAGACAAAATTAATTTTTTGGAATGGAAGAATGAAATTCAACAGGCTGGACTTGGTAAGGATGTAACTCGAAATTGTTCTTAATTGTTTGGATTGAATTTAATTGCAGTTTTGTCTATATTTTACTATTGGTGCTTGCTTCGTTGCAGCTGAGGCAAGCAAGCGCTCCGATATTGAATTGTCAGACCCTGAACGTTATGTAATAAACATAGCTGAATTGTATGCGATTGGTCAGCTTCCTGAAAATCTGAGAAGTGATAGTGGTGGTGATTTTTTAAAATTTGTGTGGGAAATTGGGATATTTCCAAGATCTATTACAAAGAAGAAGTCCGTGGAAGAGAAGAAAGCTTTTGTTGTGGCTTTTCGTGGGAAGATGCCAATGGATGCAGATGCATATCAACAGCTTATATCTTCATGTATTCAAACAGTTCGGAGAAAGTTAGGAAATGCCTTTCAGTTAGATATCGAGAAGACGTATCTCTCTATCTTTCAGTTATCCTCCAATGCAAGACGTTTAACAGGTAACAATGTAGTATTTGCTTTCTTTGTCAAGTGACATCATTTATCAATTTTATTTTCTTCGTGCATCATTTATACCTCATAATTACATAACTAGATTCATCGAAAGGCTTTGTAAAGATCATCAAGCGATGCAAAAAAGAAAAAGAAGCTTTGAAGCCAAAAGTGGAAGCATACAATTCCATTGCCACAGATTGCAAATTGCCAATTGCTAAATTTGAAGATGTTTGTTTGGGCACGATCCCATGGCATGAATATCAGCTTACGGAAGGTATTTTACAACACGCACGTGCATATGGTATATACAAGGTATGGTTATTAAAATGCTATTTACCACTTGCTACATCAGTTGTGTAGAATGTTGAGTATTTGATTTGCAGGTCCTGGTTTAAGAACGAAAAGATTGGTGGTAGAGAAGATGTTGCTGATAAGACGGTCTGAAGAAGAAATGCTTCTACTTCTCAGAGAAATGAAAGACCACATTGTGTATTATAAATCAAAAGTTTTACCTGAGCTCAGTGAGCATGAAAATCAGATGCTCAGTAGACTAGAAGAAATAAGAAGTAAGATGATACATAGAACATGCTTTTACCTTAGTTTAATATCTTTGATGATATAATGTACACTTATAAGGATTATCTCTGTCACTGCAGGATTGGGCGTGGATGCTGTTGGTCAATTGGAGGAAAGACAAAGGGTCTCGCAATGTTCCAGTGTAAGTAGTAATGTAGTGAATTGAAATGCAATGAACCAATAAGGTCTTTTTTCTATTACCTTTTGATTCCGTATTTTATTAACAATTGAATACTTAACCAATAGGTGAAAGTCAAATATCGCACAAAGGCCATGGATATTCCCGTTGTAGAAGGAATGATTGCAGTAATCAGAAAAGGGCAGCACTTTGCTAGACAACAAATTTCTATGGCATCCATGAAATACCGAAATGCCATACAACAAAATAATGATTGCTTCCATGAGATGGTGGATGAAAGCAACGACGGAGATGCTGTTGATGATTTTAATCAACACGATGTTGAATTTGCTGTAGATTCAACAGAGAATGAGAGCCTTTTGCTTAACATCACTACGTCAGGGTACAATGCCAGCACGAAACATAAATATTATGAAATCGTCATGTCGAAAACGGGCAAAAATGAAGAAACTGAAATTATCATGTTGTCTGGTACATTCTCCAATACAACGTTGGCTGTGGATTGTACCCGGCAGTGTATTTTTCAAAACCTTCTTTTAGGACACTACTTTGTAAATAGTACTTACAAGTTAAATTCTTTGGAGCGTGATGTTGGTGAGCTCGTCAGTCAGATGGTCGAGTCAGTTATTGAAGGACGCCGGCTCAATCAGTTCATCTCACAAGACATCAGCATTGTTGATATTTCTATATCAGAAGCTGTGGCTGTTTTGGCTGAGTGTAATGTAAAATGCTCTATTGCACTGGAGTCAGATGTATTTCTCGAGGACAGTGAGGATGAAAATTTGCTCTTGTTCCACCTGCAACGCTTGACTGACTTTCAGAAGAGATATGCAGTTGTGTTTATCACTTCCACAATCACGTCGTTGTTTTTATTAGATGGATCCAACATGCTTTACGTTGACATTCACATGAACAATGTTGACTCTATTCCAGGTGGTGCGATTATTTTGAAAAACAATTATACACTGCGTGCATTTTTATCTTATTTAAATCGGTTATCTCCTATGACAAGCGGCAGAATCGTAGTAATGAGTGCACCAAAGCATTGACATTAATGAGATGTCTTTGGTGATATTTTGTTTTCGTTTCATTCTTTTGTTCTTTTAAGTTATGGTGGAATAAAGGAATTAGTTTACTGATACGCTTCATGCGGAACTATTTTTCTTGCATACCACGCGCAAAATGTCTCTTGACATACTTCCTACCCCTAGAGAATCAAGAAGTTGTTTAAATTCAATTGCGAATCACACATGCTAACATCAAAGTTTGCAGGACAGTAGAAGCTAGATTGATTAATATTGATTGAAAGTGACAAATGCTGTCGTGTTCAAAGACCTTACGAATGGTATGTTTTCAGCACAATTATATTTATTTTCGCATATCTTGGTTGCATATTCACATATTGTCCCGCAATTCGTATTCGTATCAAGCTTAAAAGTGTCTTTCAAATGAACGACATTCAATTATTTTCTATAATTCCGACCATATCCAGCTAATCTTAAGATTAATACTAAATGAAAACGCAAATAACATATGGTGAAGGTTCTGTCACTCCCACCTTTTCATTGTAAAGTATACCTCGATGGGACATTCAGTACTTTATGCCACTTTTTACACACCAAAATCTTTGACAGACATCAAAATTCTTCCAAAATTTTTGTTTTCAGCTTGAAATTTTTGGTGACCGGCTTAAGGTGTAAATTCGCCTAAACACCGATCAAGTCAAATTGTATGAACATGACTAGTGGCGCAAGTGTTTTCTAACCCACCCTATTAAGGTGTCTGCCCATTTAAAATAAAATACACCATACTCATTTCATTCTTTCAATTTTAATTATGTTGAAATATAGAATTTCTTCTATTAGGCGCCCGGGCGCTTATTAGATATTTTGCAAAATTGTGTGGGCGCTTATTAGAGGGGAGCACTTACAAGGTGGGGGCGCTTATTTCACAGTTCTGAAATTTTAAGATCAGGCAACCTCAAAAGCAAAGAATAATCTTATATAGTTCCGAATGTTATTCAATATTAAACAGTCAAGATCAAATTGAACTGCTGATCTTGAATGCATTGCATTTTCCAAACGCTCAAGACGCGATGAAAGACAAAAAAAAAAGTGTTTTTCCAGCCAAGAGTTTCAACGATATTATTTGAACTGAACGGTGAAAATGTAAGGGTTTTATTAACCGCCCTGGGCGATTAACAGAGGGGAGCGTTTTTTCACACTTCTTGATTTTAGGGGCGTTTATTGGAGGGGGCGGTTAAAAGATGGTGGGCGCTAACTAGAGGAAATACGGTATATGCTTTTAGTACAAATAAGAAAAAAACTAAGTTTTGAACAACAACACACCAGAAAAGATAAATCCAGTTTTGTCGATCCCAACCTTTCAATACCCCAAAGTAACACTTGAACAGCCTCAACATTCTGAAAGCTTTGATTTCATACTTAATGTTACTATGAAATTATTCATAGCCGATGCAATGTGTAAGTTTGCTTGAATATCCAGGGTTGAGTGAAACCATAGTTAACGACTCGTACAGCGTTTGAGTGTGTTTCAAACCAAATTGCATTCAAATGAGAGTTCCTCGCTTAGGACTCGGATAAATAGCAGTCCTTGTCCGTATGAAGTTTGAATCTGATTATATTTTGAAAACTTCGAGTCGTAAAGCCTTGCTCGTTGTACATATATGGCATATTTCAAAGGTAGTATGAATATGAAAAAATAGGTAGTATGAAAATGGGTATGAAAAAAAAGTAATGCAGCTAAGTATCCAGAAGTAGACACAAATTCAAGAATTGTTTAACTTCTTCAGAAGGAGCAAAGTTAATACTTACTGGTTTCATTAACATCAAGGCTTCACAGAATTCTTGATACCAACTGGTTCTAAGATAACATTAGGGTCTTCAAAGGCTGAAAAGTCCATAGACTTTCGAATGACGCATCCTGTCGTCAACAACCATTGCAAATGGCGTTACCGCTATTTTGAAAATAAAATTCTAAGGGAAAACTGTGAGTCCCAAAGGTTGAAATCAATATTGGATATCAAAAGTAGTAACCATGAAAAGGACCCAAGGGATATTCTATACATTCGAGCACACGTACTTCGACAAAAAATAAATTTAATTACTTCAATTTTATTGTTGAAGACGTATTGTTGAAGACATATAAGGAATCCGCATTGTAAATTAAAATGAATATAACAAAAGAATAAATATTTCCAAAGTCGCTAAGAACATTTCAAAAATATTTCTTTGATATAATTGAATCAATATTACAAAATTTGCAAAAAGAACATTAACTGCAACAAATCGTTGTAAAATAATTGTTGCTCTCAAATGGGCTTCAATTTTTCTGCGTATTCTTCAACAATTCTTTAAAGCTGGGGTTTGCATTGAAAACTAAAACAAAATAAAGGGAAAACAAATGTAAACATAAAAATTTACAACTTTATGATGGTTTAATATCAAATATATTACACCATCCAATCACAAATCTAACAACAATTACAACTACAAAAACAACATTACTCACAATCACTATCCAATTTAAAAAACTTCACACGGCTACCTAAAAGATGGACAAAAACAGAAACAAATATAATGCAGGCAAAATAAATTTTGATGAAACATCATCAAATTCTGTAAAGAAAGCGTGGAAGCTCCATGGAGTGCAACGGCATATTACTCTGACCCAATGATCCTTGAATTGTTCTAGAAGAAGAAAGATGACCATTTAGCAGTGGAAAGGCCTCAACTGTGCAGTTACAAAAGAGAATGAATTAAGAATAAACAATGAAGATAAAGTAAGCATACGCTGAGTCGATGATCCTTGAATTGTTCTAAAAGAAGAAAAATGACCATTTGGAACAAGCAGTGGAAAGGCCGCAAACTGTAGAATTACAAGAGAGAATTGAATCAAGAATAAACAATGAAGATAAAGTAAGCATACGCTGAGTCGATGATCCTTGAATTGGTTCTAAAAGAAGAAAGATGACCATTGGAACAAGCAGTGGAAAGGCCGCAAACTGTAGAATTCCAAGAGAGAATTGAATCAAGAATAAACAATGAAGATAAAGTAAGCATACGCTGAGTCGATGATCCTTGAATTGGTTCTAAAAGAAGAAAGATGACCATTTGGAACAAGCAGTGGAAAGGCCGCAAACTGTGCAGTTACAAAAGAGAATGAATTAAGAATAAACAATGAAGATAAAGTAAGCATACGCTGAGTCGATGATCCTTGAATTGGTTCTAAAAGAAGAAAGATGACCATTTGGAACAAGCAGTGGAAAGGCCGCAAACTGTAGAATTCCAAGAGAGAATTGAATCAAGAATAAACAATGAAGATAAAGTAAGCATACGCTGAGTCGATGATCCTTGAATTGGTTCTAAAAGAAGAAAGATGACCATTTAGAACAAGCAGTGGAAAGGCCGCAAACTGTAGAATTACAAGAGAGAATTGAATCAAGAATAAACAATGAAGATAAAGTAAGCATACGCTGAGTCGATGATCCTTGAATTGGTTCTAAAAGAAGAAAAATGACCATTTGAAACAAGCAGTGGAAAGGCCGCAAACTGTAGAATTCCAAGAGAGAATTGAATCAAGAATAAACAATGAAGATAAAGTAAGCATACGCTGAGTCGATGATCCTTGAATTGGTTCTAAAAGAAGAAAAATGACCATTTGGAACAAGCAGTGGAAAGGCCGCAAACTGTAGAATTCCAAAAGAGAATTGAATCAAGAATAAACAATGAAGATAAAGTAAGCATACGCTGAGTCGATGATCCTTGAATTGGTTCTAAAAGAAGAAAAATGACCATTTGGAACAAGCAGTGGAAAGGCCGCAAACTGTAGAATTCCAAGAGAGAATTGAATCAAGAATAAACAATGAAGATAAAGTAAGCATACGCTGAGTCGATGATCCTTGAATTGGTTCTAAAAGAAGAAAAATGACCATTTGGAACAAGCAGTGGAAAGGTCGCAAACTGTGCAATTACAAGAGAGAAGGCAAAAGAATCAATTGTGTTATCAATTCGATTTGTGTTCTATATTATGAAGATTTGAATATACATATAACAGAAATAATAGTCAGCTTAAATGCTTACCATTGAAAGATGTGGAAGATTATTTCTGACCTTTGAAAAGATAAAACAATTATGAAATGGTGCACTCTTAAAATGGTCAAGTTTGTCTGAAAATCAATGTATAATTATAAGTACACGAGCTTACATTGTTCCTTTTGAATAAATGTTTTGAATATTTTGGTAACCAAAGTTCCATTCTCACTGGCTAAAAAACTACTTCCACATGATTCATCTGGGCTATATGTCCACAATGTGTTTTTTTTTCGTTGATGTGAAAGCCAATTACTATCAACTCACAGTTTTGATTTTGAAACATCATGTCAATCTGAAAATGAAGAAAAGAAGCTGAGCTGCAAAGGATGCAGTAATTTTGATTAGAAGTAATGCAGTTGATATTCTTCTGTAGCTGCTTTAATATTACAATTTGTAAGCCCAAAAAGTCAACATTATGCCACTTGTCTATTGCTGATTTTATAACATATTGGAATAATTCAATTTGTAAAAAGCAACCATGAAAATTTTGGCTGCTCTAATTTGCCATACCCACCCTGTTTTTCAATATACGTTTATCTTCATGAAAACTGTTTTTTGTCTTTCTGATGGTTTTTTTCCGCTTGGGGAATTCTTGAAAACATCCAATACAACTTAGGCGTCTTATATTGTTTGTGGTATTGCAATTTGGACATACTTTTAAAGTGTTGTTCTGGAAATCATCAATAAATCCATGTATACATTAACAATTTATATTATATCAAATTAGTTGATTGCAGATTCTTCATGTATCACATTGTCAGGATTTATATTTCGAAATAAAATACATGTAAATTCAATGAAAAAGGAATGTTACTCTATGTTACTCTCCAACTTGGCAAGAAGACTTTTTGATATCTGGGGTGGGGGCCTATAGCAATTACATAGGTAATTGCCCTGGACAGAAAAGAGACAATTTTAAGGTGACAGAATATAAAAACAAACTCCTCTTACAGACGACATGCTGAATTCAAAAGAATCGGTAATTTTTCCAATCCAAAAAATATTGTTTTGTTCCAAAATCTCAACAATACACGTGTTCACTGCGCAGAAAGAACAATTTATTCAACTACAGCGCAGTGGTCAATCTTACAGATATGTTTTCCGTAATGTGAACAACTTTGAAACGGAATATATATCCGTATCCGTTGTGAGACTGGGTTGAAATTTTCACAACATTTCCCATTTTTCGTTCATGCATGGTCAAAATTTTACTCCTAATATATTTGTTCATATCATATATTCCAAAAATGTTCCTCTTTTGTATGTTCACAAAGTTCAAGATTATATGTTCCCATATATATCTGTAATTGCAATAATTTCTTATTTTTTGATAATGTTTAAAAGGTAGATATGTCTGCATGATTTCATTAAAAAACCTTCACTGATAAACTTGCCCTCTACATCGTATTCACATTCATGAATGTAATGTTGGCACAGTAATAATGGCAACAGTGACCATTTATTCCCAGTATGAAATGATTCTTTTCAAGCCATTTTTGCATTCTAAACTCAAAACATGAGACTGGAGTTAACACATTTTGAACAGTGAGTCAAAATACTTTATACATACTCTTCAGATGGAAATAATTTAAGAAGATGCAGTTGTATTCTCACCATGCGTTTCTTCCTCTTCAAACTACACTTTGGCATGCCATTGCCATGATATAATGATGTCATTCAATTGCACATGCATCACATACCTTTTTAGCCACTCTGAAGGACGAAGGGGAATTCCCTTTTCACTAGCAAGTTTCCCGCTTTTTTAAACACGTGACGTATATAAACCAATTGTGGGTGCCGTATAATACAATAGAAATCCCGCCTCTAATTATTGCACACAATTAGATTTTGCCTAATTTAATCTTAGTTGTCCAAATTATCGATAGGATATAATTAATAATATATGCAATTATTTATCGCTGAGTAAGTATTATGAACATTGCTTTTTCTAACAAGCTATCATTATAAGCTAAGAAGCTTCTTTATCGCTATTTCGCTTAATAATGTCAATAATTTTTGCTTTTATTTTCATGCTTTTCATGGCAAGAGCAGATTACGTGTTGTTCAGGCATCATATTTTATATGACATTTCAAGTTTATAACTGTTCTAATTTCTTCTCTGTTCCTTACCATAGTTTTCAAAGACACAAGGCTCGGTAAGAAATTAATTTATTTTTTGTAGTTCTTCCTTCCGACAATATTCTATTCAGCTCTTTAATTTTTTGTTTCCTTTATAAAAAGAGACCCATTTTGGTGGATTTTCAAATAACGGACATCTCTCTTTCACCAACTTTTTTCAATTACGAAATGATATTCTCCTTCTTTGATGGTTTATAAATGTAACCCATGTACAACGAGTTACTCTTTACCACAGATAAAAACATCAGTTTTGTTTTATTTATCTGAAATATATGAACAAACTTTTATGGGGCCCCTTTTAACAAATTGACTTTGTAAACAAATTTGTTGATTTCCTAACAACTGCACTGTATTCAACAAGTTAATTTTCATTACGTACATGTTTTCTGAGTCTCTTTTTATGGTTCCTTTATTTATGTCGAGAGTAATTTCAATTTACTCTCTTCCATTTTAGTGACTGTTTACATAACAAAAACGAGCACAGTTTAACGTAAGGGTTTTCAGAAAATGTACATTATATTACATAGCATTACTTTTATGAAAATGATTTACTTACAACATTATACTTAACACTACCATACCCTTGAAATATATAGTTATTACTTCTTTGTGTTGCAGCTTTACACGAGGCTATAATTATTTTCATTGTTGTTGCTATCAAGGCCATTGTCTACAAGCAATAACATTCACAATAGTGTTGCATAATTGTACTTTATACTTCTTTTTCATATCACAACTTGCATTATGCCGCGCAAGACCAGGAGAAGTATAACCGGTGACAGACGCAGAAATCAAGTCCGGGAGAATAAGCAGTATTGCAGAGAGATCAATCAACAGCTTCAACCTCAACAGACAGGAAATGCTGATAACCCACTTGCAGCACTCCACCAACTTCAACAATTCCAGCTCGAAAACCGTCAGCTAGAAGCCCCTGAATATCAGCCATTTCCAGCACAGTATCCCCTTCCACAGATACAACCAATGGAGATGGACATGGAACCAGAGCTTCCCATTCAGAACCAAGGGCTTCCAGCAGCAGGACAACCTGTAGACATCGAGATGCACGACGCAGTTCCAGTACCCGATGAAAATCAGATACCAGAACCCATTGAAGATCTACAAATGCAAGTGGACAACCCTGTCCCCGAGAACAATGAAGCTGAAAACATCATCCCCTTCTCCCCTTTACCACACCACTTGAACAAAATGAACAGAACATGCATTCATTGTGGTGCAAAGTACTTCAAAGAAGAACAAAACACAAAAAAACAATACAACAAATGTTGCATGGGAGGTTTAATTGCTCTGGATCAAGTTGAACCACCTCCAGCCTGAGTCATGCATTTATACACTGGTGATACTGCCCAATCAAAATATTTCTTAAAGCACTTCCGCCAATACAACTCATTAATGGCCATGGCATCATGAAGGCTAATATCATACGTCATGCTAGAGCTGGACCACCAGTTATCACAATTCACGGAAAGGCATATCACATGACAGGTAATTGATACAATATGATTCCAGTCATTATCAATATAACTTATTATTCGTTTGTGCTGGCTACAGTTGTATTTCTATTTCCCTAACTTATGCTTTGCATCATTAACAGGTGTAACAGAAACAGACAGATCCAGAAAATATGCGGAACTATACATCATGGATACGCAACAAGCATTGCAGGAACGGCAAAACACTGCAGGAGAACAGCGTCTTGATTTGGACATGTTGCACTTCTCCAGAATGAATTAATGGCAGTCAATCGATTTGCACAACATTTTCGAAGCATGGGTGAAATATTGGAGGAACAGCGGCAGCAAGCTATTGCAAACGATCAGCCTGTTCCAACATTCAAAATGATCGTCACAGGTCGCCCACAACAAGATCGCAGATACGATAATCCTACTGCCAGAGAAATTGCAGCTATATACACAGTACAGAATGGAGGTGCACCAAATCCTGACGACAGAGAACTGCGAGTTCAAACAAGACACGGAGATCTCATGAAGATTTACGCAACCAGTCCAATTGCCGATCCTCTCACGTATCCATTGATATTCTTTCACGGTGACATGGGTTACAGTTTGGACCTGCAACGATTGGCGACTGCAAATGTAAGGGGTCAGCAAAACATGAATCGTATCCGACGCACCAGACTAACCCTCGCTGAATACTATTCGTAGAGAATCCAGGTCAGGGATGCATTCTCAGCCATCCACATTGCATCACTTCTATTTCAACAGTATCTGGTAGAGGCATATACGAAAATAGAAGGCAATAAATGCACTGGATTATGAAAAATCAACGTCAGCTTCGTGTTGACACGTATCGAGGCCTGATGGATCATCTCCACAGGAGAGCTGAAATCGAAAACCAGATGGCCAGGGCTAACAATCCAAATCAGCCAAAACATATCGATGTTGGCCGTGTTATCATTCTACCGTCATCCTTTCCAGGCAGCCAAGGAAACATGTATCAACATTTTCAAGATGCAATGACAATCGTAAGGAAGTATGGCAAGCCAGACATCTTCCTGACAATGACTGCCAATGCTAAATGGAAGGAGATAGAAGAAAACATTCATCCATATCAGGCGGGCAATGATCGACCAGACATTGTCACTCAAGTATTTCAACTCAAACTCAAAGAACTACTCGAAGACATACTACACAACAACATTCTTGGACATTTCACTACACATGTGTATGTCATAGAATTTCAGAAGAGAGGACTACCACACGCACATATGATCCTGTTTCTTTCGCAAGCTGGTATACCCAGAACACCACAACAGGTATTGTTGACATGTACCAAGAATTCTTTCTCTCATTGCTAAATTTATATCCAATGCACAGTACAACTGTTCTGTACTACATTTCTATTATACAATTGTTAATTATTATATTCATTGTCAGGTGGATCAACTGATATCAGCAGAGATTCCAGACCCACAGGATGCAAAATACCACAAGTTGGTCTTAAAGCACATGACACATGGACCCTGTGCAAATTTAAATCCTCAGTGCGTGTGCATGGAAAACAACAAATGCAAAAAGCGGTTTCCAAAAGAACACGTTGCTGACACTCAAACCAATGTCAACGGCTATCCTCTCTACAGACGACGCTGTCTTCACCTAGTCTATCTAAATGATCGCATTCTGGATGATATTTGGGTAGTGCCACACAACAGACACCTACTCATCAAATATCAGTGTCATATCAACGTGGAAATATGCAGGAGTGTAAAAAGTGTCAAGTACATTTTCAAATATATCCACAAAGGACATGATATGGCACCTGTTGAAATTCTTGAGGAAAATCAACAGCAAGTACCTCAAGACTTTGAACACGATGAGGTGCGCCAGTACATCAATGCAAGATATATTGGACCACATGAAGCTGTCTATCGGCTTCTGCAGTTCCCCTTGCACGACAAAAGCCACACAGTCAAACAGCTTTTTGTTCATATACCATTTGAGCAACAAGTCATCTTTCATGACAATGATGACGAACAAAGACTCAACAACATTGGTGATAGAACAACACTCACAGCATGGTTTGAACTCAACCAGCAAGATCCAGCTGCACGTCAATACCTCTATCATGAGATACCAGAGCACTATGTCTTCCAGGAGCGTTCAAAAACATGGACACCCAGACAACGAAGAACAATGCCAATCATCGGTAGAGTAACTCAAGTGCAGCCGAGACCTTGCGAGCAAAAGCTTGCACTCAGACTCTTGCCATTGCATACACGAGGAGCTACTTCATTTGAAGACCTTCGTACAGTAGAAGGTAATCTATGTGATTCCTTTAAAGATGCAGCATTAGCTCTAGGGCTATTAGAATATGATGCCGAAGTCACACGTTGTCTTGATGAAACTGTTATCTTCAATATGCCTTCACAACTCAGACAGTTGTTTGCATCATTGCTACTCTTAGAAAATGCAGTACCTATTGATGATAGAAAATTAAGAACACACAACAAAGGTTGAAAGGAGATGACTTCAACTTATCATTTTTATAGTTGCAACAAAAACTTATATCTATATCTTACAACATAATTGTACTATTTACCTGAATATGTTCTACCAGTGAAGCGTGCAACATTTCATATGCTTATCTTGAAAAGTCTTCCTTTTCTGTAGTCATTTCTTCTCATAATTAATCACACTACCAGGGTGTTTCCACCCACATACTGACAACATTTATGCATTCTATGACATTTCCAGGAGGCCTCGATTTCGGTAATCTATATTTTATTCTACGAGGCCATCTTCATTCTGTTGCTATGGTATTGATATTCAAAATTATTTTCACAACGCAACGCGCCAAAAATAACTTCCGTTCGTGTCATTCATTTCTCAAGTGCAGAGCAACAGTAAACAGGTAAATTTTTGTCAACTCATTACTAATATTTTATACTGTTACATATTAGTAAAGACAATTACAAATAATACCCAAGTTGTTTATTACATGCATTACTATTTCCATGTATTTCATCACTGATGATATTCCTTTTCCAATGTTTTCCAACCATATGTGTACAATATAACTTACTACTTACCATTTAAATGACAATTATCTTCTTCTTTTTCCAGTATTTGCAGTTTGGCAATTTGGCAGTTGCCCTGTTGGTTTTTATTTTGTTCACATTTTCGGTATGTACTTTCAGTTCAATGTTAATGAGATAATGAGATTCTCCATTACTATCATGTTCACCAAGCATATGTATAACTTACTACTTACCATTTAAATGACAATTATCTTCTTCTTTTTCCAGTATTTGCAGTTTGGCAGTTGCCTGTTGGTTTTTATTTTTTTCACATTTTCGGTATGTACTTTCAGTTCAATGTTAATTAGATAATGAGATTCTCCATTACTATCATGTTCACCAAGCATATAAATAACTTACTACTTACCATTTAAATCACAATTATCCTCTTCTTTTTCCAGTATTTGCAGTTTGGCAGTTGCCCTGTTGGTTTTTATTTTGTTCACATTTTCGGTATGTACTTTCAGTTCAATGATAATTAGATAATGAAATTCTCCATTACTATCATGTTCACCAAGCATATGTATAACTTACTACTTACCAGTTCAATCACAATTACAATCTTATTCTTTGTCCAGTATTTGCAGTTTGGCCTTTCATTTATATTTTGTTCACATTTTGGTATGTATTTTTCT
Source organism: Sanderia malayensis (assembly GCA_013076295.1). NCBI lineage: Eukaryota > Metazoa > Cnidaria > Scyphozoa > Semaeostomeae > Pelagiidae > Sanderia > Sanderia malayensis. Next base: position 5,100,559 of record RQOL01000718.1, read on the forward strand.
TTCAATGCCACTTATATAATGAGATTCTCCATTGATATTATGTTCACAAAACATGTGTATAACTTACCACTTACCATTTTTAAAGCACTATTATGTTATTCTTTTTCCAGTATTTGCAGTTTGGCAATTGTCCTTTGATTTTGTATCATATTATATTATTTTGTATCAGTACTGCTTCATGTGAATATGTTTTGTTTTTCACATACCAGTTATCCTTATTAAAGAAAAACAACTATTATTTGGTTGCTTTAAGGTTCGCTATGGCAACAAGTGCCACTAAAAAGCCACAACAAGTAAAAATAATAGTCATCAGACTTGGTGACAAAGCAAAAGTAATTATAGCCAATATATTAATTTTATCACAATTAATTTAAATAGTTTTTGTCCACAATTCACAATAATTAATTCATATTTAATGGGTATGGTTTTCGGAAATTCTTTCATTGTTTGCTTTTGTATCCTAGGAAATAACATACAGGGACATTTACTCCCAGAAAAGGGAATGTGCTGCCCAATTCTTCGAATTAGGCAGGAACAAAAAGTTCACCTTGCACAGCAAGGAAGGGAGGAGACTCCCAACAAAAGATATAGAGTAAGTATACCTTCTGCATTTGAAGCTCAGTTGTTCAATTAATATTTTCCAAATATTGCATATATCCTAAAACCAAAAAAACAGCCTATAACATGATTGTGTATTCACAGATCACAGAGGGAGGCCTTTGTCAAAATTGGCAAAGGCCAAAGAAAGGCAAAACAGGAGAAAAAGGGTGGGAAGGCCACCCAAGAATTCTCTCGAACAACAATGATGGCCATGCCCACCCAAAGGGCTGTAGAAATTATGCAGGACATGTGTAAATAGTTTCTTAAGTAATTTACACATGTCCTGTTTTTGACCATGCATGAAAGAAACAATCAAAAAATCAAACCACTACATTAAAAATACAAAATATAACCTAAAGTTATCTACTTTTCCATATACAAAATTTTCAAAACATTTCCCATTTTTTTCCATTAATAATGACCACTACATTAATAATACAAAATATAACATAAAATTATCTACTTTTCCATATACAAAATTTCACAACATTTCCCATTTTTCGTTCATGCATGGTCAAAATTTTACTCCTAATATATTTGTTCATATCATATGTTCCAAAAATGTTCCTCTTTTGTATGTTCACAAAGTTCAAGATTATATGTTCCCATATATATCTGTAGTTGCAATGATTTCTTATTTTTTGATAATGTTTAAAAGGTAGATATGTCTGCATGATTTCATTAAAAAACCTTCACTGATAAACTTGCCCTCTATATCGTATTCACATTCATGAATGTAATGTTGGCACAGTAATAATGGCAACAGTGACCATTTATTCCCAGTATGAAATGATTCTTTTCAAGCCATTTTTGCATTCTAAACTCAAAACATGAGACTGGAGTTAACACATTTTGAACAGTGAGTCAAAATACTTTATACATACTCTTCAGATGGAAATAATTTAAGAAGATGCAGTTGTATTCTCACCATGCGTTTCTTCCTCTTCAAACTACACTTTGGCATGCCATTGCCATGATATAATGATGTCATTCAATTGCACATGCATCACATACCTTTTTAGCCACTCTGAAGGACGAAGGGGAATTCCCTTTTCACTAGCAAGTTTCCCGCTTTTTTAAACACGTGACGTATATAAACCAATTGTGGGTGCCGTATAATACAATAGAAATCCCGCCTCTAATTATTGCACACAATTAGATTTTGCCTAATTTAATCTTAGTTGTCCAAATTATCGATAGGATATAATTAATAATATATGCAATTATTTATCGCTGAGTAAGTATTATGAACATTGCTTTTTCTAACAAGCTATCATTATAAGCTAAGAAGCTTCTTTATCGCTATTTCGCTTAATAATGTCAATAATTTTTGCTTTTATTTTCATGCTTTTCATGGCAAGAGCAGATTACGTGTTGTTCAGGCATCATATTTTATATGACATTTCAAGTTTATAACTGTTCTAATTTCTTCTCTGTTCCTTACCATAGTTTTCAAAGACACAAGGCTCGGTAAGAAATTAATTTATTTTTTGTAGTTCTTCCTTCCGACAATATTCTATTCAGCTCTTTAATTTTTTGTTTCCTTTATAAAAAGAGACCCATTTTGGTCGATTTTCAAATAACGGACATCTCTCTTTCACAAACTTCTTTCAATTACGAAATGATATTCTCCTTCTTTGATGGTTTATAAATGTAACCCATGTACAACGAGTTACTCTTTACCACAGATAAAAACATCAGTTTTGTTTTATTTATCTGAAATATATGAACAAACTTTTATGGGGCCCCTTTTAACAAATTGACTTTGTAAACAAATTTGTTGATTTCCTAACAACTGCACTGTATTCAACAAGTTAATTTTCATTACGTACATGTTTTCTGAGTCTCTTTTTATGGTTCCTTTATTTATGTCGAGAGTAATTTCAATTTACTCTCTTCCATTTTAGTGACTGTTTACATAACAAAAACGAGCACAGTTTAACGTAAGGGTTTTCAGAAAACGTACATTATATTACATAGCATTACTTTTATGAAAATGATTTACTTACAACATTATACTTAACACTACCATACCCTTGAAATATATAGTTATTACTTCTTTGTGTTGCAGCTTTACACGAGGCTATAATTATTTTCATTGTTGTTGCTATCAAGGCCATTGTCTACAAGCAATAACATTCACAATAGTGTTGCATAATTGTACTTTATACTTCTTTTTCATATCACAACTTGCATTATGCCGCGCAAGACCAGGAGAAGTATAACCGGTGACAGACGCAGAAATCAAATCCGGGAGAATATGCAGTATTGCAGAGAGATCAATCAACAGCTTCAACCTCAACAGACAGGAAATGCTGATAACCCACTTGCAGCACTCCACCAACTTCAACAATTCCAGCTCGAAAACCGTCAGCTAGAAGCCCCTGAATATCAGCCATTTCCAGCACAGTATCCCCTTCCACAGATACAACCAATGGAGATGGACATGGAACCAGAGCTTCCCATTCAGAACCAAGGGCTTCCAGCAGCAGGACAACCTGTAGACATCGAGATGCACGACGCAGTTCCAGTACCCGATGAAAATCAGATACCAGAACCCGTTGAAGATCTACAAATGCAAGTGGACAACCCTGTCCCGAGAACAATGAAGCTGAAAACATCATCCCCTTCTCCCCTTTACCACACCACTTGAACAAAATGAACAGAACATGCATTCATTGTGGTGCAAAGTACTTCAAAGAAGAACAAAACACAAAAAAACAATACAACAAATGTTGCATGGGAGGTTTAATTGCTCTGGATCAAGTTGAACCACCTCCAGCCTGAGTCATGCATTTATACACTGGTGATACTGCCCAATCAAAATATTTCTTAAAGCACTTCCGCCAATACAACTCATTAATGGCCATGGCATCATGAAAGGCTAATATCATACGTCATGCTAGAGCTGGACCACCAGTTATCACAATTCACGGAAAGGCATATCACATGACAGGTAATTGATACAATATGATTCCAGTCATTATCAATATAACTTATTATTCGTTTGTGCTGGCTACAGTTGTATTTCTATTTCCCTAACTTATGCTTTGCATCATTAACAGGTGTAACAGAAACAGACAGATCCAGAAAATATGCGGAACTATACATCATGGATATGCAACAAGCATTGCAGGAACGGCAAAACACTGCAGGAGAACAGCGTCTTGATTTGGACATTGTTGCACTTCTCCAGAATGAATTAATGGCAGTCAATCGATTTGCACAACATTTTCGAAGCATGGGTGAAATATTGGAGGAACAGCGGCAGCAAGCTATTGCAAACGATCAGCCTGTTCCAACATTCAAAATGATCGTCACAGGTCGCCCACAACAAGATCGCAGATACGATAATCCTACTGCCAGAGAAATTGCAGCTATATACACAGTACAGAATGGAGGTGCACCAAATCCTGACGACAGAGAACTGCGAGTTCAAACAAGACACGGAGATCTCATGAAGATTTACGCAACCAGTCCAATTGCCGATCCTCTCACGTATCCATTGATATTCTTTCACGGTGACATGGGTTACAGTTTGGACCTGCAACGATTGCCAACTGCAAATGTAAGGGGTCAGCAAAACATGAATTGTATCCGACGCACCAGACTAACCCTCGCTGAATATTATTCGTACATAATCCAGGTCAGGGATGCATTCTCAGCCATCCACATTGCATCACTTCTATTTCAACAGTATCTGGTAGAGGCATATACGAAAATAGAAGGCAATAAACTGCACTGGATTATGAAAAATCAACGTCAGCTTCGTGTTGACACGTATCGAGGCCTGATGGATCATCTCCACAGGAGAGCTGAAATCGAAAACCAGATGGCCAGGGCTAACAATCCAAATCAGCCAAACATATCGATGTTGGCCGTGTTATCATTCTACCGTCATCCTTTCCAGGCAGCCAAGGAAACATGTATCAACATTTTCAAGATGCAATGACAATCGTAAGGAAGTATGGCAAGCCAGACATCTTCCTGACAATGACTGCCAATCCTAAATGGAAGGAGATAGAAGAAAACATTCATCCATATCAGGCGGGCAATGATCGACCAGACATTGTCACTCAAGTATTTCAACTCAAACTCAAAGAACTACTCGAAGACATACTACACAACAACATTCTTGGACATTTCACTGCACATGTGTATGTCATAGAATTTCAGAAGAGAGGACTACCACACGCACACATGATCCTGTTTCTTTCGCAAGCTGGTAAACCCAGAACACCACAACAGGTATTGTTGACATGTACCAAGAATTCTTTCTCTCATTGCTAAATTTATATCCAATGCACAGTACAACTGTTCTGTACTACATTTCTATTATACAATTGTTAATTATTATATTCATTGTCAGGTGGATCAACTGATATCAGCAGAGATTCCAGACCCACAGGATGCAAAATACCACAAGTTGGTCTTAAAGCAGATGACACATGGACCCTGTGGAAATTTAAATCCTCAGTGCGTGTGCATGGAAAACAACAAATGCAAAAAGCGGTTTCCAAAAGAACACGTTGCTGACACTCAAACCAATGTCAACGGCTATCCTCTCTACAGACGACGCTGTCTTCACCTAGTCTATCTAAATGATCGCATTCTGGATGATATTTGGGTAGTGCCACACAACAGACACCTACTCATCAAATATCAGTGTCATATCAACGTGGAAATATGCAGTACTGTAAAAAGTGTCAAGTACATTTTCAAATATATCCACAAAGGACATGATATGGCACATGTTGAAATTCTTGAGGAAAATCAACAGCAAGTACCTCAAGACATTGAACACGATGAGGTGCGCCAGTACATCAATGCAAGATATATTGGACCACATGAAGCTGTCTTAGTTTCAGTTCAATGTTAATGAGATAATGAGATTCTCCATTACTATCATGTTCACCAAGCATATGTATAACTTACTACTTACCATTTAAATGACAATTATCTTCTTCTTTTTCCAGTATTTGCAGTTTGGCAGTTGCCTGTTGGTTTTTATTTTTTTCACATTTTCGGTATGTACTTTCAGTTCAATGTTAATTAGATAATGAGATTCTCCATTACTATCATGTTCACCAAGCATATAAATAACTTACTACTTACCATTTAAATCACAATTATCCTCTTCTTTTTCCAGTATTTGCAGTTTGGCCTTTCATTTATATTTTGTTCACATTTTGGTATGTATTTTTCTTTCAATGCCACTTATATAATGAGATTCTCCATTGATATTATGTTCACAAAACATGTGTATAACTTACCACTTACCATTTTTAAAGCACTATTATGTTATTCTTTTTCCAGTATTTGCAGTTTGGCAATTGTCCTTTGATTTTGTACCACATTATATTATTTTGTATCAGTACTGCTTCATGTAAATATGTTTTGTTTTTCACATACCAGTTATCCTTATTAAAGAAAAACAACTATTATTTGGTTGCTTTAAGGTTCGCTATGGCAACAAGTGCCACTAAAAAGCCACAACAAGTAAAAATAATAGTCATCAGACTTGGTGACAAAGCAAAAGTAATTATAGCCAATATATTAATTTTATCACAATTAATTTAAATAGTTTTTGTCCACAATTCACAATAATTAATTCATATTTAATGGGTATGGTTTTCGGAAATTCTTTCATTGTTTGCTTTTGTATCCTAGGAAATAACATACAGGGACATTTACTCCCAGAAAAGGGAATGTGCTGCCCAATTCTTCGAATTAGGCAGGAACAAAAAGTTCACCTTGCACAGCAAGGAAGGGAGGAGACTCCCAACAAAAGATATAGAGTAAGTATACCTTCTGCATTTGAAGCTCAGTTGTTCAATTAATATTTTCCAAATATTGCATATTATCCTAAAACCAAAAAAACAGCCTATAACATGATTGTGTATTCACAGATCACAGAGGGAGGCCTTTGTCAAAATTGGCAAAGGCCAAAGAAAGGCAAAACAGGAGAAAAAGGGTGGGAAGGCCACCCAAGAATTCTCTCGAACAACAATGATGGCCATGCCCACCCAAAGGGCTGTAGAAATTATGCAGGACATGTGTAAATAGTTTCTTAAGTAATTTACACATGTCCTGTTTTTGACCATGCATGAAAGAAACAATCAAAAAATCAAAACCACTACATTAAAAATACAAAATATAACCTAAAGTTATCTACTTTTCCATATACAAAATTTTCAAAACATTTCCCATTTTTTTCCATTAATAATGACCACTACATTAATAATACAAAATATAACATAAAATTATCTACTTTTCCATATACAAAATTTTCACAACATTTCCCATTTTTCGTTCATGCATGGTCAAAATTTTACTCCTAATATATTTGTTCATATCATATGTTCCAAAAATGTTCCTCTTTTGTATGTTCACAAAGTTCAAGATTATATGTTCCCATATATATCTGTAGTTGCAATGATTTCTTATTTTTTGATAATGTTTAAAAGGTAGATATGTCTGCATGATTTCATTAAAAAACCTTCACTGATAAACTTGCCCTCTATATCGTATTCACATTCATGAATGTAATGTTGGCACAGTAATAATGGCAACAGTGACCATTTATTCCCAGTATGAAATGATTCTTTTCAAGCCATTTTTGCATTCTAAACTCAAAACATGAGACTGGAGTTAACACATTTTGAACAGTGAGTCAAAATACTTTATACATACTCTTCAGATGGAAATAATTTAAGAAGATGCAGTTGTATTCTCACCATGCGTTTCTTCCTCTTCAAACTACACTTTGGCATGCCATTGCCATGATATAATGATGTCATTCAATTGCACATGCATCACATACCTTTTTAGCCACTCTGAAGGACGAAGGGGAATTCCCTTTTCACTAGCAAGTTTCCCGCTTTTTTAAACACGTGACGTATATAAACCAATTGTGGGTGCCGTATAATACAATAGAAATCCCGCCTCTAATTATTGCACACAATTAGATTTTGCCTAATTTAATCTTAGTTGTCCAAATTATCGATAGGATATAATTAATAATATATGCAATTATTTATCGCTGAGTAAGTATTATGAACATTGCTTTTTCTAACAAGCTATCATTATAAGCTAAGAAGCTTCTTTATCGCTATTTCGCTTAATAATGTCAATAATTTTTGCTTTTATTTTCATGCTTTTCATGGCAAGAGCAGATTACGTGTTGTTCAGGCATCATATTTTTATATGACATTTCAAGTTTATAACTGTTCTAATTTCTTCTCTGTTCCTTACCATAGTTTTCAAAGACACAAGGCTCGGTAAGAAATTAATTTATTTTTTGTAGTTCTTCCTTCCGACAATATTCTATTCAGCTCTTTAATTTTTTGTTTCCTTTATAAAAAGAGACCCATTTTGGTCGATTTTCAAATAACGGACATCTCTCTTTCACAAACTTCTTTCAATTACGAAATGATATTCTCCTTCTTTGATGGTTTATAAATGTAACCCATGTACAACGAGTTACTCTTTACCACAGATAAAAACATCAGTTTTGTTTTATTTATCTGAAATATATGAACAAACTTTTATGGGGCCCCTTTTAACAAATTGACTTTGTAAACAAATTTGTTGATTTCCTAACAACTGCACTGTATTCAACAAGTTAATTTTCATTACGTACATGTTTTCTGAGTCTCTTTTTATGGTTCCTTTATTTATGTCGAGAGTAATTTCAATTTACTCTCTTCCATTTTAGTGACTGTTTACATAACAAAAACGAGCACAGTTTAACGTAAGGGTTTTCAGAAAATGTACATTATATTACATAGCATTACTTTTATGAAAATGATTTACTTACAACATTATACTTAACACTACCATACCCTTGAAATATATAGTTATTACTTCTTTGTGTTGCAGCTTTACACGAGGCTATAATTATTTTCATTGTTGTTGCTATCAAGGCCATTGTCTACAAGCAATAACATTCACAATAGTGTTGCATAATTGTACTTTATACTTCTTTTTCATATCACAACTTGCATTATGCCGCGCAAGACCAGGAGAAGTATAACCGGTGACAGACGCAGAAATCAAATCCGGGAGAATATGCAGTATTGCAGAGAGATCAATCAACAGCTTCAACCTCAACAGACAGGAAATGCTGATAACCCACTTGCAGCACTCCACCAACTTCAACAATTCCAGCTCGAAAACCGTCAGCTAGAAGCCCCTGAATATCAGCCATTTCCAGCACAGTATCCCCTTCCACAGATACAACCAATGGAGATGGACATGGAACCAGAGCTTCCCATTCAGAACCAAGGGCTTCCAGCAGCAGGACAACCTGTAGACATCGAGATGCACGACGCAGTTCCAGTACCCGATGAAAATCAGATACCAGAACCCGTTGAAGATCTACAAATTCAAGTGGACAACCCTGTCCCCGAGAACAATGAAGCTGAAAACATCATCCCCTTCTCCCCTTTACCACACCACTTGAACAAAATGAACAGAACATGCATTCATTGTGGTGCAAAGTACTTCAAAGAAGAACAAAACTCAAAAAAACAATGCAACAAATGTTGCATGGGAGGTTTAATTGCTCTGGATCAAGTTGAACCACCTCCAGCCTGAGTCATGCATTTATACACTGGTGATACTGCCCAATCAAAATATTTCTTAAAGCACTTCCGCCAATACAACTCATTAATGGCCATGGCATCATGAAAGGCTAATATCATACGTCATGCTAGAGCTGGACCACCAGTTATCACAATTCACGGAAAGGCATATCACATGACAGGTAATTGATACAATATGATTCCAGTCATTATCAATATAACTTATTATTCGTTTGTGCTGGCTACAGTTGTATTTCTATTTCCCTAACTTATGCTTTGCATCATTAACAGGTGTAACAGAAACAGACAGATCCAGAAAATATGCGGAACTATACATCATGGATATGCAACAAGCATTGCAGGAACGGCAAAACACTGCAGGAGAACAGCGTCTTGATTTGGACATTGTTGCACTTCTCCAGAATGAATTAATGGCAGTCAATCGATTTGCACAACATTTTCGAAGCATGGGTGAAATATTGGAGGAACAGCGGCAGCAAGCTATTGCAAACGATCAGCCTGTTCCAACATTCAAAATGATCGTCACAGGTCGCCCACAACAAGATCGCAGATACGATAATCCTACTGCCAGAGAAATTGCAGCTATATACACAGTACAGAATGGAGGTGCACCAAATCCTGACGACAGAGAACTGCGAGTTCAAACAAGACACGGAGATCTCATGAAGATTTACGCAACCAGTCCAATTGCCGATCCTCTCACGGATCCATTGATATTCTTTCACGGTGACATGGGTTACAGTTTGGACCTGCAACGATTGCCAACTGCAAATGTAAGGGGTCAGCAAAACATGAATTGTATCCGACGCACCAGACTAACCCTCGCTGAATACTATTCGTACAGAATCCAGGTCAGGGATGCATTCTCAGCCATCCACATTGCATCACTTCTATTTCAACAGTATCTGGTAGAGGCATATACGAAAATAGAAGGCAATAAACTGCACTGGATTATGAAAAATCAACGTCAGCTTCGTGTTGACACGTATCGAGGCCTGATGGATCATCTCCACAGGAGAGCTGAAATCGAAAACCAGATGGCCAGGGCTAACAATCCAAATCAGCCAAACATATCGATGTTGGCCGTGTTATCATTCTACCGTCATCCTTTCCAGGCAGCCAAGGAAACATGTATCAACATTTTCAAGATGCAATGACAATCGTAAGGAAGTATGGCAAGCCAGACATCTTCCTGACAATGACTGCCAATCCTAAATGGAAGGAGATAGAAGAAAACATTCATCCATATCAGGCGGGCAATGATCGACCAGACATTGTCACTCAAGTATTTCAACTCAAACTCAAAGAACTACTCGAAGACATACTACACAACAACATTGTTGGACATTTCACTGCACATGTGTATGTCATAGAATTTCAGAAGAGAGGACTACCACACGCACACATGATCCTGTTTCTTTCGCAAGCTGTAAACCCAGAACACCACAACAGGTATTGTCGACATGTACCAAGAATTCTTTCTCTCATTGCTAAATTTATATCCAATGCACAGTACAACTGTTCTGTACTACATTTCTATTATACAATTGTTAATTATTATATTCATTGTCAGGTGGATCAACTGATATCAGCAGAGATTCCAGACCCACAGGATGCAAAATACCACAAGTTGGTCTTAAAGCACATGACACATGGACCCTGTGGAAATTTAAATCCTCAGTGCGTGTGCATGGAAAACAACAAATGCAAAAAGCGGTTTCCAAAAGAACACGTTGCTGACACTCAAACCAATGTCAACGGCTATCCTCTCTACAGACGACGCTGTCTTCACCTAGTCTATCTAAATGATCGCATTCTGGATGATATTTGGGTAGTGCCACACAACAGACACCTACTCATCAAATATCAGTGTCATATCAACGTGGAAATATGCAGTACTGTAAAAAGTGTCAAGTACATTTTCAAATATATCCACAAAGGACATGATATGGCACATGTTGAAATTCTTGAGGAAAATCAACAGCAAGTACCTCAAGACATTGAACACGATGAGGTGCGCCAGTACATCAATGCAAGATATATTGGACCACATGAAGCTGTCTTAGTTTCAGTTCAATGTTAATGAGATAATGAGATTCTCCATTACTATCATGTTCACCAAGCATATGTATAACTTACTACTTACCATTTAAATGACAATTATCTTCTTCTTTTTCCAGTATTTGCAGTTTGGCAGTTGCCTGTTGGTTTTTATTTTTTTCACATTTTCGGTATGTACTTTCAGTTCAATGTTAATTAGATAATGAGATTCTCCATTACTATCATGTTCACCAAGCATATAAATAACTTACTACTTACCATTTAAATCACAATTATCCTCTTCTTTTTCCAGTATTTGCAGTTTGGCCTTTCATTTATATTTTGTTCACATTTTGGTATGTATTTTTCTTTCAATGCCACTTATATAATGAGATTCTCCATTGATATTATGTTCACAAAACATGTGTATAACTTACCACTTACCATTTTTAAAGCACTATTATGTTATTCTTTTTCCAGTATTTGCAGTTTGGCAATTGTCCTTTGATTTTGTACCATATTATATTATTTTGTATCAGTACTGCTTCATGTAAATATGTTTTGTTTTTCACATACCAGTTATCCTTATTAAAGAAAAACAACTATTATTTGGTTGCTTTAAGGTTCGCTATGGCAACAAGTGCCACTAAAAAGCCACAACAAGTAAAAATAATAGTCATCAGACTTGGTGACAAAGCAAAAGTAATTATAGCCAATATATTAATTTTATCACAATTAATTTAAATAGTTTTTGTCCACAATTCACAATAATTAATTCATATTTAATGGGTATGGTTTTCGGAAATTCTTTCATTGTTTGCTTTTGTATCCTAGGAAATAACATACAGGGACATTTACTCCCAGAAAAGGGAATGTGCTGCCCAATTCTTCGAATTAGGCAGGAACAAAAAGTTCACCTTGCACAGCAAGGAAGGGAGGAGACTCCCAACAAAAGATATAGAGTAAGTATACCTTCTGCATTTGAAGCTCAGTTGTTCAATTAATATTTTCCAAATATTGCATATTATCCTAAAACCAAAAAAACAGCCTATAACATGATTGTGTATTCACAGATCACAGAGGGAGGCCTTTGTCAAAATTGGCAAAGGCCAAAGAAAGGCAAAACAGGAGAAAAAGGGTGGGAAGGCCACCCAAGAATTCTCTCGAACAACAATGATGGCCATGCCCACCCAAAGGGCTGTAGAAATTATGCAGGACATGTGTAAATAGTTTCTTAAGTAATTTACACATGTCCTGTTTTTGACCATGCATGAAAGAAACAATCAAAAAATCAAAACCACTACATTAAAAATACAAAATATAACATAAAATTATCTACTTTTCCATATACAAATTTTCACAACATTTCCCATTTTTCGTTCATTGCATGGTCAAAATTTTACTCCTAATATATTTGTTCATATCATATGTTCCAAAAATGTTCCTCTTTTGTATGTTCACAAAGTTCAAGATTATATGTTCCCATATATATCTGTAGTTGCAATGATTTCTTATTTTTTGATAATGTTTAAAAGGTAGATATGTCTGCATGATTTCATTAAAAAACCTTCACTGATAAACTTGCCCTCTATATCGTATTCACATTCATGAATGTAATGTTGGCACAGTAATAATGGCTACAGTGACCATTTATTCCCAGTATGAAATGATTCTTTTCAAGCCATTTTTGCATTCTAAACTCAAAACATGAGACTGGAGTTAACACATTTTGAACAGTGAGTCAAAATACTTTATACATACTCTTCAGATGGAAATAATTTAAGAAGATGCAGTTGTATTCTCACCATGCGTTTCTTCCTCTTCAAACTACACTTTGGCATGCCATTGCCATGATATAATGATGTCATTCAATTGCACATGCATCACATACCTTTTTAGCCACTCTGAAGGACGAAGGGGAATTCCCTTTTCACTAGCAAGTTTCCCGCTTTTTTAAACACGTGACGTATATAAACCAATTGTGGGTGCCGTATAATACAATAGAAATCCCGCCTCTAATTATTGCACACAATTAGATTTTGCCTAATTTAATCTTAGTTGTCCAAATTATCGATAGGATATAATTAATAATATATGCAATTATTTATCGCTGAGTAAGTATTATGAACATTGCTTTTTCTAACAAGCTATCATTATAAGCTAACAAGCTTCTTTATCGCTATTTCGCTTAATAATGTCAATAATTTTTGCTTTTATTTTCATGCTTTTCATGGCAAGAGCAGATTACGTGTTGTTCAGGCATCATATTTTTATATGACATTTCAAGTTTATAACTGTTCTAATTTCTTCTCTGTTCCTTACCATAGTTTTCAAAGACACAAGGCTCGGTAAGAAATTAATTTATTTTTTGTAGTTCTTCCTTCCGACAATATTCTATTCAGCTCTTTAATTTTTTGTTTCCTTTATAAAAAGAGACCCATTTTGGTCGATTTTCAAATAACGGACATCTCTCTTTCACAAACTTCTTTCAATTACGAAATGATATTCTCCTTCTTTGATGGTTTATAAATGTAACCCATGTACAACGAGTTACTCTTTACCACAGATAAAAACATCAGTTTTGTTTTATTTATCTGAAATATATGAACAAACTTTTATGGGGCCCCTTTTAACAAATTGACTTTGTAAACAAATTTGTTGATTTCCTAACAACTGCACTGTATTCAACAAGTTAATTTTCATTACGTACATGTTTTCTGAGTCTCTTTTATGGTTCCTTTATTTATGTCGAGAGTAATTTCAATTTACTCTCTTCCATTTTAGTGACTGTTTACATAACAAAAACGAGCACAGTTTAACGTAAGGGTTTTCAGAAAATGTACATTATATTACATAGCATTACTTTTATGAAAATGATTTACTTACAACATTATACTTAACACTACCATACCCTTGAAATATATAGTTATTACTTCTTTGTGTTGCAGCTTTACACGAGGCTATAATTATTTTCATTGTTGTTGCTATCAAGGCCATTGTCTACAAGCAATAACATTCACAATAGTGTTGCATAATTGTACTTTATACTTCTTTTTCATATCACAACTTGCATTATGCCGCGCAAGACCAGGAGAAGTATAACCGGTGACAGACGCAGAAATCAAATCCGGGAGAATATGCAGTATTGCAGAGAGATCAATCAACAGCTTCAACCTCAACAGACAGGAAATGCTGATAACCCACTTGCAGCACTCCACCAACTTCAACAATTCCAGCTCGAAAACCGTCAGCTAGAAGCCCCTGAATATCAGCCATTTCCAGCACAGTATCCCCTTCCACAGATACAACCAATGGAGATGGACATGGAACCAGAGCTTCCCATTCAGAACCAAGGGCTTCCAGCAGCAGGACAACCTGTAGACATCGAGATGCACGACGCAGTTCCAGTACCCGATGAAAATCAGATACCAGAACCCGTTGAAGATCTACAAATGCAAGTGGACAACCCTGTCCCGAGAACAATGAAGCTGAAAACATCATCCCCTTCTCCCCTTTACCACACCACTTGAACAAAATGAACAGAACATGCATTCATTGTGGTGCAAAGTACTTCAAAGAAGAACAAAACTCAAAAAAACAATGCAACAAATGTTGCATGGGAGGTTTAATTGCTCTGGATCAAGTTGAACCACCTCCAGCCTGAGTCATGCATTTATACACTGGTGATACTGCCCAATCAAAATATTTCTTAAAGCACTTCCGCCAATACAACTCATTAATGGCCATGGCATCATGAAAGGCTAATATCATACGTCATGCTAGAGCTGGACCACCAGTTATCACAATTCACGGAAAGGCATATCACATGACAGGTAATTGATACAATATGATTCCAGTCATTATCAATATAACTTATTATTCGTTTGTGCTGGCTACAGTTGTATTTCTATTTCCCTAACTTATGCTTTGCATCATTAACAGGTGTAACAGAAACAGACAGATCCAGAAAATATGCGGAACTATACATCATGGATATGCAACAAGCATTGCAGGAACGGCAAAACACTGCAGGAGAACAGCGTCTTGATTTGGACATTGTTGCACTTCTCCAGAATGAATTAATGGCAGTCAATCGATTTGCACAACATTTTCGAAGCATGGGTGAAATATTGGAGGAACAGCGGCAGCAAGCTATTGCAAACGATCAGCCTGTTCCAACATTCAAAATGATCGTCACAGGTCGCCCACAACAAGATCGCAGATACGATAATCCTACTGCCAGAGAAATTGCAGCTATATACACAGTACAGAATGGAGGTGCACCAAATCCTGACGACAGAGAACTGCGAGTTCAAACAAGACACGGAGATCTCATGAAGATTTACGCAACCAGTCCAATTGCCGATCCTCTCACGATCCATTGATATTCTTTCACGGTGACATGGGTTACAGTTTGGACCTGCAACGATTGCCAACTGCAAATGTAAGGGGTCAGCAAAACATGAATTGTATCCGACGCACCAGACTAACCCTCGCTGAATACTATTCGTACAGAATCCAGGTCAGGGATGCATTCTCAGCCATCCACATTGCATCACTTCTATTTCAACAGTATCTGGTAGAGGCATATACGAAAATAGAAGGCAATAAACTGCACTGGATTATGAAAAATCAACGTCAGCTTCGTGTTGACACGTATCGAGGCCTGATGGATCATCTCCACAGGAGAGCTGAAATCGAAAACCAGATGGCCAGGGCTAACAATCCAAATCAGCCAAAACATATCGATGTTGGCCGTGTTATCATTCTACCGTCATCCTTTCCAGGCAGCCAAGGAAACATGTATCAACATTTTCAAGATGCAATGACAATCGTAAGGAAGTATGGCAAGCCAGACATCTTCCTGACAATGACTGCCAATCCTAAATGGAAGGAGATAGAAGAAAACATTCATCCATATCAGGCGGGCAATGATCGACCAGACATTGTCACTCAAGTATTTCAACTCAAACTCAAAGAACTACTCGAAGACATACTACACAACAACATTCTTGGACATTTCACTGCACATGTGTATGTCATAGAATTTCAGAAGAGAGGACTACCACACGCACACATGATCCTGTTTCTTTCGCAAGCTGGTAAACCCAGAACACCACAACAGGTATTGTCGACATGTACCAAGAATTCTTTCTCTCATTGCTAAATTTATATCCAATGCACAGTACAACTGTTCTGTACTACATTTCTATTATACAATTGTTAATTATTATATTCATTGTCAGGTGGATCAACTGATATCAGCAGAGATTCCAGACCCACAGGATGCAAAATACCACAAGTTGGTCTTAAAGCACATGACACATGGACCCTGTGGAAATTTAAATCCTCAGTGCGTGTGCATGGAAAACAACAAATGCAAAAAGCGGTTTCCAAAAGAACACGTTGCTGACACTCAAACCAATGTCAACGGCTATCCTCTCTACAGACGACGCTGTCTTCACCTAGTCTATCTAAATGATCGCATTCTGGATGATATTTGGGTAGTGCCACACAACAGACACCTACTCATCAAATATCAGTGTCATATCAACGTGGAAATATGCAGTACTGTAAAAAGTGTCAAGTACATTTTCAAATATATCCACAAAGGACATGATATGGCACATGTTGAAATTCTTGAGGAAAATCAACAGCAAGTACCTCAAGACATTGAACACGATGAGGTGCGCCAGTACATCAATGCAAGATATATTGGACCACATGAAGCTGTCTTAGTTTCAGTTCAATGTTAATGAGATAATGAGATTCTCCATTACTATCATGTTCACCAAGCATATGTATAACTTACTACTTACCATTTAAATGACAATTATCTTCTTCTTTTTCCAGTATTTGCAGTTTGGCAGTTGCCTGTTGGTTTTTATTTTTTTCACATTTTCGGTATGTACTTTCAGTTCAATGTTAATTAGATAATGAGATTCTCCATTACTATCATGTTCACCAAGCATATAAATAACTTACTACTTACCATTTAAATCACAATTATCCTCTTCTTTTTCCAGTATTTGCAGTTTGGCCTTTCATTTATATTTTGTTCACATTTTGGTATGTATTTTTCTTTCAATGCCACTTATATAATGAGATTCTCCATTGATATTATGTTCACAAAACATGTGTATAACTTACCACTTACCATTTTTAAAGCACTATTATGTTATTTTTTTCCAGTATTTGCAGTTTGGCAATTGTCCTTTGATTTTGTACCATATTATATTATTTTGTATCAGTACTGCTTCATGTAAATATGTTTTGTTTTTCACATACCAGTTATCCTTATTAAAGAAAAACAACTATTATTTGGTTGCTTTAAGGTTCGCTATGGCAACAAGTGCCACTAAAAAGCCACAACAAGTAAAAATAATAGTCATTCAGACTTGGTGACAAAGCAAAAGTAATTATAGCCAATATATTAATTTTATCACAATTAATTTAAATAGTTTTTTGTCCACAATTCACAATAATTAATTCATATTTAATGGTATGGTTTTCGGAAATTCTTTCATTGTTTGCTTTTGTATCCTAGGAAATAACATACAGGGACATTTACTCCCAGAAAAGGGAATGTGCTGCCCAATTCTTCGAATTAGGCAGGAACAAAAAGTTCACCTTGCACAGCAAGGAAGGGAGGAGACTCCCAACAAAAGATATAGAGTAAGTATACCTTCTGCATTTGAAGCTCAGTTGTCAATTAATATTTTCCAAATATTGCATATTATCCTAAAACCAAAAAAACAGCCTATAACATGATTGTGTATTCACAGATCACAGAGGGAGGCCTTTGTCAAAATTGGCAAAGGCCAAAGAAAGGCAAAACAGGAGAAAAAGGGTGGGAAGGCCACCCCAAGAATTCTCTCGAACAACAATGATGGCCATGCCCACCCAAAGGGCTGTAGAAATTATGCAGGACATGTGTAAATAGTTTCTTAAGTAATTTACACATGTCCTGTTTTTGACCATGCATGAAAGAAACAATCAAAAAATCAAAACCACTACATTAAAAATACAAAATATAACATAAAATTATCTACTTTTCCATATACAAAATTTTCACAACATTTCCCATTTTTCGTTCATGCATGGTCAAAATTTTACTCCTAATATATTTGTTCATATCATATGTTCCAAAAATGTTCCTCTTTGTATGTTCACAAAGTTCAAGATTATATGTTCCCATATATATCTGTAGTTGCAATGATTTCTTATTTTTTGATAATGTTTAAAAGGTAGATATGTCTGCATGATTTCATTAAAAACCCTTCACTGATAAACTTGCCCTCTATATCGTATTCACATTCATGAATGTAATGTTGGCACAGTAATAATGGCAACAGTGACCATTTATTCCCAGTATGAAATGATTCTTTTCAAGCCATTTTTGCATTCTAAACTCAAAACATGAGACTGGAGTTAACACATTTTGAACAGTGAGTCAAAATACTTTATACATACTCTTCAGATGGAAATAATTTAAGAAGATGCAGTTGTATTCTCACCATGCGTTTCTTCCTCTTCAAACTACACTTTGGCATGCCATTGCCATGATATAATGATGTCATTCAATTGCACATGCATCACATACCTTTTTAGCCACTCTGAAGGACGAAGGGGAATTCCCTTTTCACTAGCAAGTTTCCCGCTTTTTAAACACGTGACGTATATAAACCAATTGTGGGTGCCGTATAATACAATAGAAATCCCGCCTCTAATTATTGCACACAATTAGATTTGCCTAATTTAATCTTAGTTGTCCAAATTATCGATAGGATATAATTAATAATATATGCAATTATTTATCGCTGAGTAAGTATTATGAACATTGCTTTTTCTAACAAGCTATCATTATAAGCTAAGAAGCTTCTTTATCGCTATTTCGCTTAATAATGTCAATAATTTTTGCTTTTATTTTCATGCTTTTCATGCAAGAGCAGATTACGTGTTGTTCAGGCATCATATTTTTATATGACATTTCAAGTTTATAACTGTTCTAATTTCTTCTCTGTTCCTTACCATAGTTTTCAAAGACACAAGGCTCGGTAAGAAATTAATTTATTTTTTGTAGTTCTTCCTTCCGACAATATTCTATTCAGCTCTTTAATTTTTTGTTTCCTTTATAAAAAGAGACCCATTTTGGTCGATTTTCAAATAACGGACATCTCTCTTTCACAAACTTCTTTCAATTACGAAATGATATTTCTCCTTCTTTGATGGTTTATAATGTAACCCATGTACAACGAGTTACTCTTTACCACAGATAAAAACATCAGTTTTGTTTTATTTATCTGAAATATATGAACAAACTTTTATGGGCCCCTTTTAACAAATTGACTTTGTAAACAAATTTGTTGATTTCCTAACAACTGCACTGTATTCAACAAGTTAATTTTCATTACGTACATGTTTTCTGAGTCTCTTTTTATGGTTCCTTATTTATGTCGAGAGTAATTTCAATTTACTCTCTTCCCATTTTAGTGACTGTTTACATAACAAAAACGAGCACAGTTTAACGTAAGGGTTTTCAGAAAATGTACATTATATTACATAGCATTACTTTTATGAAAATGATTTACTTACAACATTATACTTAACACTACCATACCCTTGAAATATATAGTTATTACTTCTTTGTGTTGCAGCTTTTACACGAGCTATAATTATTTTCATTGTTGTTGCTATCAAGGCCATTGTCTACAAGCAATAACATTCACAATAGTGTTGCATAATTGTACTTTATACTTCTTTTTCATATCACAACTTGCATTATGCCGCGCAAGACCAGGAGAAGTATAACCGGTGACAGACGCAGAAATCAAATCCGGAGAATATGCAGTATTGCAGAGAGATCAATCAACAGCTTCAACCTCAACAGACAGGAAATGCTGATAACCCACTTGCAGCACTCCACCAACTTCAACAATTCCAGCTCGAAAACCGTCAGCTAGAAGCCCCTGAATATCAGCCATTTCCAGCACAGTATCCTTCCACAGATACAGCCAATGGAGATGGACATGGAACCAGAGCTTCCCATTCAGAACCAAGGGCTTCCAGCAGCAGGACAACCTGTAGACATCGAGATGCACGACGCAGTTCCAGTACCCGATGAAAATCAGATACCAGAACCCGTTGAAGATCAGCAAATGCAAGTGGACAACCCTGTCCCCGAGAACAATGAAGCTGAAAACCTCATCCCCTTCTCCCCTTTACCACACCACTTGAACAAAATGAACAGAACATGCATTCATTGTGGTGCAAAGTACTTCAAAGAAGAACAAAACACAAAAAAACAATACAACAAATGTTGCATGGGAGGTTTAATTGCTCTGGATCAAGTTGAACCACCTCCAGTGAGTCATGCATTTATACACTGGTGATACTGCCAATCAAAATATTTCTTAAAGCACTTCCGCCAATACAACTCATTAATGGCCATGGCATCATGGAAGGCTAATATGTACGTCATGCTAGAGCTGGACCACCAGTTATCACAATTCATGGAAAGGCATATCACATGACAGGTAATTGATACAATATGATTCCAGTCATTATCAATATAACTTATTATTCATTTATGCTGGCTACAGTTGAATTTCTATTTCCCTAACTTATGCTTTGCATCATTAACAGGTGTAACAGAAACAGACAGATCCAGAAAATATGCAGAACTATACATCATGGATACGCAACAAGCATTGCAGGAACGGCAAAACACTGCAAGAGAACAGCGTCTTGATTTGGACATTGTTGCACTTCTCCAGAATGAATTAATGGCAGTCAATCGATTTGCACAACATTTTCGAAGCATGGGTGAAATATTGGAGGAACAGCGGCAGCAAGCTATTGCAAACAATCAGCCTGTTCCAACATTCAAAATGATCGTCACAGGTCGCCCACAACAAGATCGCAGATACGATAATCCTACTGCCAGAGAAATTGCAGCTATATACACAGTACAGAATGGAGGTGCACCAAATCCTGACGACAGAGAACTGCAAGTTCAAACAAGACACGGAGATCTCATGAAGATTTACGCAACCAGTCCAATTGCCGATCCTCTCACGTATCCATTGATATTCTTTCACGGTGACAGGTTACAGTTTGGACCTGCAACGATTGCCAACTGCAAATGTAAGGGTCAGCAAAACATGAATCGTATCCGACGCACCAGACTAACCCTCGCTGAATACTATTTACAGAATCCAGGTCAGGGATGCATTCTCAGCCATCCACATTGCATCACTTCTATTTCAACAGTATCTGGTAGATGCATATACGAAATAGAAGGCAATAAACTGCACTGGATTATGAAAATCAACGTCAGCTTCGTGTTGACACGTATCGAGGCCTGATGGATCATCTCCACAGAGAGCTGAAATCGAAAACCAGATGGCCAGGGCTAACAATCCGAATCAGCCAACATATCGATGTTGGCCGTGTTATCATTCTACCGTCATCCTTTCCAGGCAGCCAAAGAAACATGTATCAACATTTTCAAGATGCAATGACAATCGTAAGGAAGTATGGCAAGCCAGACATCTTCCTCACAATGACTGCCAATCCTAAATGGAAGGAGATAGAAGAAAACATTCATCCATATCAGCGACGGCAATGATCGACCAGACATTGTCACAAGTATTTCAACTCAAACTCAAAGAACTACTCGAAGACATACTACACAACAACATTCTTGGACATGTCACTGCACATGTGTATGTCATAGAATTTCAGAAGAGAGGACTACCACACGCACACATGATCCTGTTTCTTTCGCAAGCTGATAAACCAGAACACCACAACAGGTATTGTTGACATGTACAAGAATTCTTCTCTCATTGCTAAATTTATATCCAATGCACAGTACAACTGTTCTGTACTACATTTCTATTAACAATTGTTAATTATTATATTCATTGTCAGGTGGATCAACTGATATCAGCAGAGATTCCAGACCCACAGGATGCAAAATACCACAAGTTGGTCTAAAGCACATGACACATGGACCCTGTGGAAATTTAAATCCTCAGTGCGTGTGCATGGAAAACAACAAATGCAAAAAGCGGTTTCCAAAAGAACAGTTGCTGACACTCAAATCAATGTCAACGGCTATCCTCTCTACAGACGACGCTGTCTTCACCAGTCTATCTAAATGATCGCATTCTGGATGATACTTGGGTAGTGCCACACAACAGACACCTACTCATCAAATATCAGTGTCATATCAACGTGGAAATATGCAGTACTGTAAAAAGTGTCAAGTACATTTTCAAATATATCCACAAAGGACATGATATGGCACATGTTGAAATTCTTGAGGAAAATCAACAGCAAGTACCTCAAAGACATTGAACACGATGAGGTGCGCCAGTACATCAATGCAAGATATATTGGACCACATGAAGCTGTCTTAGTTTCAGTTCAATGTTAATGAGATAATGAGATTCTCCATTACTATCATGTTCACCAAGCATATGTATAACTTACTACTTACCATTTAAATGACAATTATCTTCTTCTTTTTCCAGTATTTGCAGTTTGGCAGTTGCCTGTTGGTTTTTATTTTTTTCACATTTTCGGTATGTACTTTCAGTTCAATGTTAATTAGATAATGAGATTCTCCATTACTATCATGTTCACCAAGCATATAAATAACTTACTACTTACCATTTAAATCACAATTATCCTCTTCTTTTTCCAGTATTTGCAGTTTGGCCTTTCATTTATATTTTGTTCACATTTTGGTATGTATTTTTCTTTCAATGCCACTTATATAATGAGATTCTCCATTGATATTATGTTCACAAAACATGTGTATAACTTACCACTTACCATTTTTAAAGCACTATTATGTTATTCTTTTTCCAGTATTTGCAGTTTGGCAATTGTCCTTTGATTTTGTACCATATTATATTATTTTGTATCAGTACTGCTTCATGTAAATATGTTTTGTTTTTCACATACCAGTTATCCTTATTAAAGAAAAACAACTATTATTTGGTTGCTTTAAGGTTCGCTATGGCAACAAGTGCCACTAAAAAGCCACAACAAGTAAAAATAATAGTCATCAGACTTGGTGACAAAGCAAAAGTAATTATAGCCAATATATTAATTTTATCACAATTAATTTAAATAGTTTTTGTCCACAATTCACAATAATTAATTCATATTTAATGGGTATGGTTTTCGGAAATTCTTTCATTGTTTGCTTTTGTATCCTAGGAAATAACATACAGGGACATTTACTCCCAGAAAAGGGAATGTGCTGCCCAATTCTTCGAATTAGGCAGGAACAAAAAGTTCACCTTGCACAGCAAGGAAGGGAGGAGACTCCCAACAAAAGATATAGAGTAAGTATACCTTCTGCATTTGAAGCTCAGTTGTTCAATTAATATTTTCCAAATATTGCATATTATCCTAAAACCAAAAAACAGCCTATAACATGATTGTGTATTCACAGATCACAGAGGGAGGCCTTTGTCAAAATTGGCAAAGGCCAAAGAAAGGCAAAACAGGAGAAAAAGGGTGGGAAGGCCACCCAAGAATTCTCTCGAACAACAATGATGGCCATGCCCACCCAAAGGGCTGTAGAAATTATGCAGGACATGTGTAAATAGTTTCTTAAGTAATTTACACATGTCCTGTTTTTGACCATGCATGAAAGAAACAATCAAAAAATCAAAACCACTACATTAAAAATACAAAATATAACATAAAATTATCTACTTTTCCATATACAAAATTTTCACAACATTTCCCATTTTTCGTTCATGCATGGTCAAAATTTTACTCCTAATATATTTGTTCATATCATATGTTCCAAAAATGTTCCTCTTTTGTATGTTCACAAAGTTCAAGATTATATGTTCCCATATATATCTGTAGTTGCAATGATTTCTTATTTTTTGATAATGTTTAAAAGGTAGATATGTCTGCATGATTTCATTAAAAAACCTTCACTGATAAACTTGCCCTCTATATCGTATTCACATTCATGAATGTAATGTTGGCACAGTAATAATGGCAACAGTGACCATTTATTCCCAGTATGAAATGATTCTTTTCAAGCCATTTTTGCATTCTAAACTCAAAACATGAGACTGGAGTTAACACATTTTGAACAGTGAGTCAAAATACTTTATACATACTCTTCAGATGGAAATAATTTAAGAAGATGCAGTTGTATTCTCACCATGCGTTTCTTCCTCTTCAAACTACACTTTGGCATGCCATTGCCATGATATAATGATGTCATTCAATTTGCACATGCATCACATACCTTTTTAGCCACTCTGAAGGACGAAGGGGAATTCCCTTTTCACTAGCAAGTTTCCCGCTTTTTTAAACACGTGACGTATATAAACCAATGTGGGTGCCGTATAATACAATAGAAATCCCGCCTCTAATTATTGCACACAATTAGATTTTGCCTAATTTAATCTTAGTTGTCCAAATTATCGATAGGATATAATTAATAATATATGCAATTATTTATCGCTGAGTAAGTATTATGAACATTGCTTTTTCTAACAAGCTATCATTATAAGCTAAGAAGCTTCTTTATCGCTATTTCGCTTAATAATGTCAATAATTTTTGCTTTTATTTTCATGCTTTTCATGGCAAGAGCAGATTACGTGTTGTTCAGGCATCATATTTTTATATGACATTTCAAGTTTATAACTGTTCTAATTTCTTCTCTGTTCCTTACCATAGTTTTCAAAGACACAAGGCTCGGTAAGAAATTAATTTATTTTTTGTAGTTCTTCCTTCCGACAATATTCTATTCAGCTCTTTAATTTTTGTTTCCTTTATAAAAAGGACCCATTTTGGTCGATTTTCAAATAACGGACATCTCTCTTTCACAAACTTCTTTCAATTACGAAATGATATTCTCCTTCTTTGATGGTTTATAAATGTAACCCATGTACAACGAGTTACTCTTTACCACAGATAAAAACATCAGTTTTGTTTTATTTATCTGAAATATATGAACAAACTTTTATGGGGCCCTTTTAACAAATTGACTTTGTAAACAAATTTGTTGATTTCCTAACAACTGCACTGTATTCAACAAGTTAATTTTCATTACGTACATGTTTTCTGAGTCTCTTTTTATGGTTCCTTTATTTATGTCGAGAGTAATTTCAATTTACTCTCTTCCATTTTAGTGACTGTTTACATAACAAAACGAGCACAGTTTAACGTAAGGGTTTTCAGAAAATTACATTATATTACATAGCATTACTTTTATGAAAATGATTTACTTACAACATTATACTTAACACTACCATACCCTTGAAATATATAGTTATTACTTCTTTGTGTTGCA
The DNA here is from genome assembly GCA_013076295.1 of Sanderia malayensis. NCBI lineage: Eukaryota > Metazoa > Cnidaria > Scyphozoa > Semaeostomeae > Pelagiidae > Sanderia > Sanderia malayensis. The sequence continues at coordinate 5,126,147 of RQOL01000718.1, forward strand.
GCTTTACACGAGGCTATAATTATTTTCATTGTTGTTGCTATCAAGGCCATTGTCTACAAGCAATAACATTACAATAGTATTGCATAATACTTTATACTTCTTTTCATATCACAACTTGCATTATGCCGCGCAAGACCAGGAGAAGTATAACCGGTGACAGACGCAGAAATCAAGTGCGGGAGAATATGCAGTATTGCAGAGAGATCAATCAACAGCTTCAACCTCAACAGACAGGAAATGTGATAACCCACTTGCAGCACTCACAACTTCAACAATTGCAGCTCGAAAACCGTCAGCTAGAAGCCCCTGAATATCAGCCATTTCCAGCACAGTATCCCTTCCACAGATACAGCCAATGGAGATGGACATGGAACCAGAGCTTCCCATTCAGAACCAAGGGCTTCCAGCAGCAGGACAACCTGTAGACATCGAGATGCACGACGCAGTTCCAGTACCCGATGAAAATCAGATACCAGAACCCGTTGAAGATCTACAAATGCAAGTGGACAACCCTGTCCCGAGAACAATGAAGCTGAAAACATCATCCCCTTCTCCCATTACCACACCACTTGAACAAAATGAACAGAACATGCATTCATTGTGGTGCAAAGTACTTCAAAGAAGAACAAACACAAAAAAACAATACAACAAATGTTGCATGGGAGGTTTAATTGCTCTGGATCAAGTTGAACCACCTCCAGCCTGAGTCATGCATTTATACACTGGTGATACTGCCAATCAAAATATTTCTTAAAGCACTTCCGCCAATACAACTCATTAATGGCCATGGCATCATGAAGGCTAATATCATACGTCATGCTAGAGCTGGACCACCAGTTATCACAATTCACGGAAAGGCATATCACATGACAGGTAATTGATACAATATGATTCCAGTCATTATCAATATAACTTATTATTCGTTTGTGCTGGCTACAGTTGTATTTCTATTTCCCTAACTTATGCTTTGCATCATTAAC